>CM060251.1:76342462-76359649 GCA_030684275.1 Acipenser oxyrinchus oxyrinchus | reverse complement strand
AGGCAGGTGTGAAAAAATGCTGTAAAGTAAGAATGCTTTCAAAAATAGACATGTTAATAGATTATATTTATCAATTAACTAAATGCAAAGTGAGTGAACAGAAGAAAAATCTAAATCAAATCCATATTTGGTGTGACCACCCTTTGCCTTCAAAACAGCATCAATTCTTCTAGGTACACTTGCACAAAGTCAGGGATTTTGTAGGCATATAGTCAGGTGTATGATTAAACAATTATACCAAACAGGTGCTAATGATCATCAATTCAATATGTAGGTTGAAACACAATCATTAACTGAAACAGAAACAGCTGTGTAGGAGGAATAAAACTGGGTGAGGAACAGCCAAACTCAGCTAACAAGGTGAGGTTGCTGAAGACAGTTTACTGTCAAAAGACATACACCATGGCAAGACTGAGCACAGCAACAAGACAGAAGGTAGTTATAGTGCATCAGCAAGGTCTCTCCCAGGCAGAAATTTCAAGGCAGACGGGTTTCCAGATGTGCTGTCCAAGCTCTTTTGAAGAAGCACAAAGAAACGGGCAACGCTGAGGACCGTAGACGCAGTGGTCGGCCAAGGAAACTTACTGCAGCAGATGAGAGACACATCATGCTTACTTCCCTTCGCAATCGGAAGATGTCCAGCAGTGCCATCAGCTCAGAACTGGCAGAAAACAGTGGGACCCTGGTACACCCATCTACTGTCCGGAGAAGTCTGGTCAGAAGTGGCCTTCATGGAAGACTTGCGGCCAAAAAGTCATACCTCCGACGTGGAAACAAGGCCAAGCGACTCAACTATGCACGAAAACACAGGAACTGGGGTGCAGAATAATGGCAGCAGGTGCTCTGGACTGATGAGTCAAAATTTGAAATATTTGGCTGTAGCAGAAGGCAGTTTGTTCGCCGAAGGGCTGGAGAGCGGTACACGAATGAGTGTCTGCAGGCAACAGTGAAGCATGGTGGAGGTTCCTTGCAAGTTTGGGGCTGTATTTCTGCAAATGGAGTTGGGGATTTGGTCAGAATTAATGGTCTCCTCAATGCTGAGAAGTACAGGCAGATACTTATCCATCATGCAATACCGTCAGGGAGGCATCTGATTGGCCCCAAATTTATTCTGCAGCATGACAACGACCCCAAACATACAGCGAAAGTCATTAAGAACTATCTTCAGCGTAAAGAAGAACAAGGAGTCCTGGAAGTGATGGTATGGCCCCACAGAGCCCTGATCTCAACATCATCGAGTCTGTCTGGGATTACATGAAGAGAGAGAAGCAACTGAGGCTGCCTAAATCCACAGAAGAACTGTGGTTAGTTCTCCAAGATGTTTGGGCCAACCTACCTGCCGAGTTCCTTCAAAAACTGTGTGCAAGTGTACCTAGAAGAATTGATGCTGTTTTGAAGGCAAAGGGTGGTCACACCAAATATTGATTTGATGTAGATTTTTCTTCTGTTCACTCACTTTGCATTTTGCTAATTGATAAATATAAACTATTGACATGTCTATTTTTGAAAGCATTCTTACTTTACAGCATTTTTTCACACCTGCCTAAAACTTTTGCACAGTACTGTATATATTGTTTTCAGCATCTTTAAACAGCTTGTTCAGTGGTAACAACGCACTGGATACTGAAGTAAACTGCAGCTACGTTCCAGCATGAATGTGACAGCGCGCCTTGTTCAACCATGACCTCTGTACACTAGAAGCAGTTTAAAGTATATTTACGTAAATTTAAAGCAACATTGTCTGTGTTGATGATTATATATGATAAGTGTATCGTTTGGTTATCAAGCCTTGCATGTTTTTGCCCCGCCCCAGGTGTAAAACAAAAATTCTCCCACAGCATATGGACAATCCGTGATTCCGCAGCAAACAGAGTTTAACTGAGTGCATCTTTTCCATATGTTTGATTGCGCTTGCAGCAGATGGGTAATTATAGACTGAATGGCCTTGCCCTGCTGTATGTCCACAGAGACATGACCCAGGAGGAAGTGTAACAGCATTTCGATAGATCAGGCCATAGGAGGATTGGCAAACTCTATTTAAAGTAAAGCCTTCTAAATCAGTGTTTTTAATCATGGCATCATACAGTATCAGCACCAGTCTTACCAGTTCCAGCAGTGGCAGCACCAGTCTTACCAGTCCCAGTTGGGTTGCCACCTCTGACTTATAAAAAAACAGGATACCTTTTTTTATGCTATGCTATTTCATATATCTATATACAGCGTACTAAATGTACAATCTTTTAGTTATGAAAAAAATATTATCTGCCATTAACTGTAGCTCTGCATGCCTGATAATGCAATTAAGCTTTCTGGGAAGTAAAGGAAGCAATCGTACTGTGAGGAGTTACAGTGTAATTATTAATAATACTGCCTCTGAAATTACTTCTCACAATAAGCAGCAAATGCTAGTTTTTAATAAAATGTTAAAATCAGGTTAAAAACACAATATGCTAGATAAATGTAGAATTTAGTAATATGCTGTGCATGAATTTGCCTACTCACCCCAGTTTCCACTTCTATTTGTCATTTATTTTTGCAGCACAACGAAGGTATTTCTGTTCTTCGATAAATGTTTTGAATTCAGTGCATGATAATTTTCCAAAGTTTAAACGGACTTGAAGTTCTGACTTGACCACAGCAACCGACAACCTGTTCCTTTTATCTGACCATACGTCTTCCATATGAATAAAGACACGCTCTGTAAATGCATTACTGACAGAAACTGAGAAAACAAAAGAAAAACCTTTAGTAATTCAGTTGCTTGTGCTTCCTTGCGAAAAAAATAAACCCATTTTTTGTCTGGTGTCAGATCTTGAGGTGTGGTCGTGATTACATCTTTAAGTGCAGTGAATTCTCCATAGAGCTTGTCTTCATCAATGCTCAGGTGTAGCTTGTCCATCAGTGTTTTTATGTCAGTCCATTGTATATTACTTCCTTCATCCAGGACACAGAATGCCAACCTGAGACAAAACTGGATCGTCAAAATTGTACTAGACTTCCAAGTACTGAATAACTTTCTCAGTGAAGTTGTCAACAAGTTTCCTGAATTCGCTTTGCTCCCTCGCAAAGTCCTGCTAAAGCTTGCTTAGCCACCGTAGAACTTGTCAGAACACCGTGAGACAAACTGACTTCGTAGACCATTCATCACTGAACATCCAGTAAGGTAGCATTCTCACTTTCTAGCTTGCAGATTGCTGAATCACATTCTTGCATTAGACTGTGCAAGAATAACAAGAAACATTCAGAGTAGCATTATCTTCATTGCTCTCTGCTGGATTGTGGCAGTGTGACCCCGCCTTGTGCGTATTGTTTGTTTATATGTTGCATGTAGTGTGTTAAATGTTGGTGTATATTCATTGGTACACGGGATATAAATGGGTCTGCGTAGCACGTGTGATAAAATGTATATTTGTATTTAGCCACAAGGGTTGCACATCACTTCACGTGCTGATTAAAATGTAATACTATGTGAGCACGGGGAAGGACACGTGTCCAGTTGTACCGAGATTCTAATTGAATGATTGATTAGCAATCGAGTCTCGGTACAACTGCATAAAAGACGCACATTGTCACTCAGTCGGGGTTGGGTGTACAGAGAGAGGGTACGGGGAGATAGAGAGGAGACAGAATTTAAAAATAACAATTGCTAAAACGTGCTGGATTAGCCAGCACAACACATTCTTGTTTGTCTGTCTGGTTTGTTTGGCCCTTGTGCCTGTTTGTTTTGTGGTTTGTATAAAAACCTTTAATTATATTATTATTTAATAAGGAAACCGAGTGCATTCGAAACTCGGTTTTTGCCCCAGCTGCTGTGTGTTTGCGTCTTCTTCTGGGTGTGACGTCACCACTGCAGCCATCCTGCCACAGTTGGTGTCAGGAAGTGGGACTACAGCGCCTCCAGGAGTCAGACCGGAGAGTTGTGTGTGGGGGAGAGAAAAAAAGAGAAAGAGAAAAAAAGTGAGTTGTTCTGAGAAGAAAGGGAAAAAAAAGTTTTTGTGAAGAAAAAGGGAAGGAAGAAAAAAAGGGAAAGAAAAGAAAATAATTTGTTTTTTGAGAAAAAATAAAATAAATAAAATAAGGAATAAGATGGGAAGAAGCGGGCGGAGGAAGCAGCAGCAACAGCAGCAGCAGCGTGGGGCGGTCGCAGGTCCCACTGCATCTCGACCATGCTGGACGTCTGCCTCACCTGCTTGAAGGGTGAGGAGTGGTGCTTCGCTATTGGCGAGGTTGGGCACATAGCACCCGACAAACCCTCCATGGCAGGAGAAGGAGGAGCCAGAGCGTCCAGCAAGGGTGAGGGAGGACCTGCATCCTCCAAAGAGGACGAGTGCACTCTCCTCTGAGGGAGTCTGGGACTGGCTGGTGGAGCTGGGGAGGGATTATGAGGAGCCCTCCTGCAGTGATCAACCTCCTGTGGGCCCGAGATGGGGCGCTGGGAGACCTGGGAACAGCAACACCACCCAGAGTCCCTCCCAGACATCGCAGCCATGGTTCTCAATTACCTGGCTGCCTACATGGGAGGGGTCCCACCATCTCCAGGGAAAAAGGGAGAAGCCCCACTGCCCTCTCCAGCGCCAGAAGGAGAGGAGCCACCACTGCCGTCTCCAGCGCCCAAAGGGAGGAGCCATCGCTGCCGTCTCCAGAGGAAGAAGCCCGCCGAGGTATCCAGAGCCAGGGGAGAGGGGAAAGGGAAGGTCTGGGATGATGGCTGGGAGGCAGTTGCAAGACGCCTCATGGCGGAATTGTGCCCGGCTGTGGAGAGTATGGCCACACGTGGCTATCTGCCCCTCCCAGTACCGGGAGGAGCCTGAACGTCCTACGCCTGAGTGGGAATAGCCCAGAAGGGGAGCCCGTGCATCCAGCGCCCAGAAGGGGGAGCCCGTGCATCCAGCGCCCAGAAGGGGGAGCCCGTGCATCCAGCGCCCAGAAGGGGGGAGCCCATAGGTCCAGAAACTAGGCCTCCAGGAGCAGAGCAGCGGGAGCTGCCTCTGTCTCCGCCACCTCCATCGCTTCCACCACCAGGAGCAGAGCAGCAGGAGCTGCCTCTGTCTCCACAGCCAGGAGCAGAACAGTAGGAGCTGCCTCTGTCTCCAACATCTCCACCGCTAGGAGCAGAACAGCAGGAGCTGCCTCTGTCTCCACCACCGCTAGGAGCAGAACAGCAGGAGCTGCCTCTGTCTCCACCACCGCTAGGAGCAGAACAGCAGGAGCTGCCTCTGTCTCCACAGCCAGGAGCAGAACAGTAGGAGCTGCCTCTGTCTCCAACATCTCCACCGCTAGGAGCAGAACAGCAGGAGCTGCCTCTGTCTCCACCACCGCTAGGAGCAGAACAGCAGGAGCTGCCTCTGTCTCCACCACCGCTAGGAGCAAAACAGCAGGAGCTGCCTCTGTCTCCACCACCGCTAGGAGCAGAACAGTAGGAGCTGCCTCTGTCTCCACCACCGCTAGGAGCAGAACAGCAGGAGCTGCCTCTGTCTCCACCACCGCTAGGAGCAGAACAGCAGGAGCTGCCTCTGTCTCCACCACCGCTAGGAGCAGAACAGCAGGAGCTGCCTCTGTTGCCACCACCGCTCGGAGCAGAACAGCAGGAGCTGCCTCTGTCTCCACCACCGCTAGGAGCAGAACAGCAGGAGCTGCCTCTGTCTCCACCACCGCTAGGAGCAGAACAGCAGGAGCTGCCTCTGTCTCCACCACCGCTAGGAGCAGTACAGCAGGAGCTGCCTCTGTTGCCACCACCACCAGAAGCAGAACAGCAGGAGCTGCCTCTGTCTCCCCCACCACTAGGTGCAGAGCAGCAGGAGCTGCCTCTGTTTCCACCACCGCTAGGAGCAGAGCAGCAGGAGCTGCCTCCGTCTCCACAGCCAGGAGCAGAGCAGCAGGAGCTGCCTCTGTCTCCACCACCATGGGAGAACAACTTGCCACTCCCAGCTCCACCAGCAGAGGGTGAATGCCTGCTGGTTCCGCCTCAGCCGCCGTGGGAGGACTGCTTGCCCCTCCCACCTCCACCAGCAGAGGGTGAATGCCTGCTGGTTCCATCTCAAGCGCCGTGGGAGGACAGCTTACCACTCCCACCTCCACTAGCAGAGGGTGAATACCTGCTGGTCTATCAAAGCTGTTCAGTTTGGGGATCTCAGACGTTTCAGGGAAGATGGTTCCTTTGTAGGGTTACCATACGTCAGTTTTTTCCTGGACATGTCCTCTTTTTTGGGCTTCCTATCTCTGTCCAGGCACATTTTCGAAAATGAACGAATGGCCGGGATTTCGCCTGCTCGCCCCTTTGCTGCTGCTGATGCTTGCAGAACTGCAGCCTGGCGTGTCCTAATAGTGCCGCACCAGCCAGGGGTGAAAACATGACCAATGCAAAAGATTTCGGATATTAGCCGACCAATAAGATTGAAAGCTGGGTAAAGCCGTAACCCCGACTGGTTTAATTCTTTGGAGGAAATCTCTGCAGATTCTGGGAGGATTCTTATTCCATGTTGAAACAGGTAGAGAAACGTAGGGAGCATGTTCCTCTTGACAGTGTTGATGCGACCTGCTAGAGAAAGAGGTAGAATTGACCAACGAAGAAAGTCTTTTTTTAATATGCTCTAGTAAAGTTAAATTTAAAGAGTTTGTTATATGAGCGTGTAACAGAGACCCCCAGGTAGGTGAAACTTTCGGATGCAATTTTGAAAGGGACATTATCAAGGGGATGGTGAAGTGCCGCCAAATTGATAAGAAACAATTTACTCTTGTGTAGGTTGAGTTTATATCCAGAGAACCTACTAAACAACACTAATATGGCTAAGGCATGGGGGAGGGAGGAGATAGGATCAGAAATACAGTACTGTGCAAAAGTTTTAGGCAGCTGTGAAAAAATGCTGTAAAGTAAGAATGCTTTCAAAAATAGACATGTTACTAGATTATATTTATCAATTAACTAAATGCAAAGTGAGTGAACAGAAGAAAAATCTAAATCAAATCCATATTTGGTGTGACCACCCTTTGCCTTCAAAACAGCATCAAGCATCAATTCTTCTAGGTACACTTGCACACAGTTTTTGAAGGAACTCGGCAGGTAGGTTGGCCCAAACATCTTGGAGAACTAACCACAGTTCTTCTGTGGATTTAGGCAGCCTCAGTTGCTTCTCTCTCTTCATGTAATCCCAGACAGACTCGATGATGTTGAGATCAGGGCTCTGTGGGGGCCATACCATCACTTCCAGGACTCCTTGTTCTTCTTTACACTGAAGATAGTTCTTAATGACACTCGCTGTATGTTTGGGGTCGTTGTCATGCTGCAGAATAAATTTGGGGCCAATCAGATGCCTCCCTGATGGTATTGCATGATGGATAAGTATCTGCCTGTACTTCTCAGCATTGAGGAGACCATTAATTCTGACCAAATCCCCAACTCCATTTCCAGAAATGCAGCCCCAAACTTGCAAGGAACCTCCACCATGCTTCACTGTTGCCTGCAGACACTCATTTGTGTACGCTCTCCAGCCCTTCGGCGAACAAACTGCCTTCTGCTACAGCCAAATATTTCAAATTTTGACTCATCAGTCAAATTTTTCTGCACCCCAGTTCCTGTGTTTTTGTGCATAGTTGAGTCGCTTGGCCTTGTTTCCACGTCGAAGGTATGGCTTTTTGGCCGCAAGTCTTCCATGAAGGCCACTTCTGACCAGACTTCTCCGGACAGTAGATGGGTGTACCAGGGTCCCACTGTTTTCTGCCAGTTCTGAGCTGATGGCACTGCTGGACATCTTCCGATTGCGAAGGGAAGTAAGCATTCATCTGCTGCAGTAAGTTTCCTTGGCCGACCACTGCGTCTACGGTCCTCAAAGTTGCCCGTTTCTTTGTGCTTCTTCAAAAGAGCTTGGACAGCACATCTGGAAACCCCTGTCTGCCTTGAAATTTCTGCCTGGGAGAGACCTTGCTGATGCAGTATAACTACCTTGTGTCTTGTTGCTGTGCTCAGTCTTGCCATGGTGTATGACTTTTGACAGTAAACTGTCTTCAGCAACCTCACCTTGTTAGCTGAGTTTGGCGGTTCCTCACCCAGTTTTATTCCTCCTACACAGCTGTTTCTGTTTCAGTTAATGATTGTGTTTCAACCTACATATTGAATTGATGATCATTAGCACCTGTTTGGTATAATTGTTTAATCATACACCTGACTATATGCCTACAAAATCCCTGACTTTGTGCAAGTGTACCTAGAAGAATTGATGCTGTTTTGCAGGCAAAGGGTTGTCACACCAAATATGGATTTGATTTAGATTTTTCTTCTGTTCACTCACTTTGCATTTAGTTAATTGATAAATATAATCTATTAACATGTCTATTTTTGAAAGTATTCTTACTTTACAGCATTTTTTCACACCTGCCTAAAACTTTTGCACAGTACTGTATATGAAAGAAGATCATCAGCGTAGAACGACACCTTTTGCTTTCGATTCCCATGAACTACTCCTTTTATCTCCTGGCTCCCACGCAGGGATATTGCAAGAGGTTCAATGGCAATTATAAAAAGAAGTGGAGAGAGAGGGCAAGCTTGTCATGTACGCCGGTGGAGAGGGAAGTAATTGGATTGCATATTATTTGTGTGAACAGAGGCTGTAGGGGAGTGTGACAGAAATATAATGAGTTCTGGTGATAAATCTTCCTCCCGACCTGTGAGGGCGCTAAAGAACGGGAGGAGAAGTATCTGGAAGGGCTGGCCTGACAGTTCGTTTCCGGGACCGGGAAGTGGGTCAGCCTGGAAGGAAGCGAGACTCTGTTGTAAGACCGTTTTGACTTGAAAGGTAAACGAGGGGCAGCTGCAAGTAATAAGGCAGCTGCAACCGTTTACCTAGATATCATACGGGATTACATATAGGGGCCAGGGTAACGCTGATCTTTTCCTTCGTTTGGGTTAGCGCTAGGAGAGAAGGACTGAGAGAGGAGCTCTCAGAAAATAAGAGTGATAAGTGTTACGTGTTGTGTGTTATTTCTGTCTGTCTAATTGTCTGTCTGTATCGCACCACTAGAGAGTTAAAGCACACCTCCGGAGCTGTCGCCACGAAAGCACTATCCGAGCACCACTGCACAGAGCACGACTGCACTCACCCAGGACTGGTGACCGTGTGTTTGTTTTTTTGTTCGGGACTCTGCCCTGTTTGTTATCCCCGCGCTTTACACATTGTTGTGTATAGCCGGGGATTTATTATTTGGCGGTCGCCAGACCTGGATTATAAATAAAGCACCTTTGTCACTGGATACCGTTGTCAGTCTGTCACTCCTGCATCGCATCACTGCTACACCTGTTCCCCTTCACTAGCCACTTTGCCACACGTGGTGTTAGAAGTGGGATCATGGACCGCAACGCGCTGGCGGAGCTGCTGCAGGCGCTGGAGAGCAGACGCGACGCAGAGGAGAGAAGGAGGGAGGAGCGCTACACGGCGCTCATTGAACGGGTAGGGCTGGCTGTTGCCGCAGCGACGGCCCCTACCACAGCACCACTGATGTCGCCCCCGAAGGCACGGGCGATGAAGATGTCGGCGGAGGATGACCCAGAGGCGTATTTGGTGGCGTTCGAGCGGCTGGCTACCGCGGCGGCTTGGCCGCGGGAGTTCTGGGCCAGCCAGCTGGGACCCTGCCTGATCGGGGAGGCTCAGGCAGCCTACCAGGCCATGAGTGACCATCACGCCACCGACTACGACCTGGTCAAACAGGCTATCCTCCGTCGCCTAAATATCACCACGGAGACCCACCGGCACGGTTTAGGAGTACCGGAGAGCCCCGGAGACACGCCCCAGGGTGGTGGCAGAGCGGTTGTGCGACCACATGGTGCATTGGCTGACCCCAGGGAAGAAGACCGCCCAACATATGGGGGAAGCCATTGTGGTAGAGCAATTCTGCCATGTGGTCGGCGCCGAAACCCAGGCGTGGATACGGGCGCCACAACCCTGACACCCTGGAGGAGGCGGTCAAGTTGGCGAAGATTTTGAGGACTCCTGACTTCTGCCCGGTCGGGATCCTGTCGACCCCTGCCCTTCGAGCAATCGCCTCTCCCTCCCTCTCCTCCAACACCACCACCACCACCCGTGTTCCCGGACCCAGACCTCCGAGAGCGCCAACCCCATTGGGCCCCTTGCCTCCCCATGGAGACCAAGGTTGGCCCCAGCTGGGGTAGAGGTGCTGCCCTGCCCGCTGCCATACCAGCAGCGGGACAGATTTACACCCTATGCCCCTCTGTCCCTCCTATCTGTTTTAGGTGCCACCAGCCGGGACATCTGGCCAGGTCATGCCCCGCTGCCATGGAGTGTGACGTGGCCGCGTGCAATTGGGCACCTGAAACTGGTAAGTGTGGGGAAAATGGTCGGGAGGGGCCTTGTTTGATTAATGTTGTTTTGGGGAATGTGAAAACCCACGCTTTAGTGGACACGGGGTGTGAGCAAACCTTGATTAGGACAGCTCTCCTGGGCGGTGTGTCGTGGCGGCCACGAGGTCAGGTGGCCATCTCCTGTATCCATGGAGACACGGCGGCATACCCCACAGTAAAAGTATATTTATCGGTAGGACCGATAAAACGTCACCTTGTAGTCGGGGTGGCGGAAAGGTTGCCACACCCAGTTATTCTGGGCCGAGACTGGCCAAAATTCAAAGAATTGATACAAAAAATGGCAGTCTCAGCCACACACGTAAACGTGGCAGAAAAGAAAAAGGAGCGGATTGGTGATGTGTTTCCTTTTCACACTGAAATGTTTTCCCCTCTTTTCCGTCCTAGAAAAACAAATAAGGAGAGACGGACCGCGAAATGGGAGGGAGCGTTTGTGAGACAAGGCTGGGGTCTGGTGGGAGAGTGCTGCCATGGTAACAAACGCCAGTCGAAGGGGGTGGGAACGCAGTGTGACCGGGAGAGCGAGGTTACTGGGCCGACTAGGGCAGAGGTTATTCCAGCCCCTCTCAATGTACCGGACCCGTGGTACTCAAGCGCGGACCTAGTGTGGGGTCAACATAACGACCCGTCACTGGTGCACGCTTGGGGCAGGTCGGTCCATTGAAGGTAAGGATGTTGACGGCGCTGGGGCGCTAGTATATCCACATTTCAGTATCAAGGGGCAATTACTGTATAGGGTAAACCTAGCCGCGGGCACAGGACAGCCTGTAACACAATTGTTGGTTCCCTCGTCTTGTCGGACCGAGGTCATGAGGCTGGCGCATGATATCCCTTTTGCAGGGCACCTCGGAGCCGAGAAGACGAGGGAATGGATATTGGCTCGATTCTATTGGCTCGGTCTTCATACTGATGTGTCGAGATATGTAGCCACATGCCCAGACTGCCAGCGAGTAGCGCCGGGTCGAGTGCGCCCCGCCCCTTTGGTCCCACTGCCGATTATTTCCACTCCTTTCGAGCGCATTGCAATGGACATAGTCGGCCCTTTGCTACCTTCTGACTCTGGGTATACGCATATATTAGTGGTGGTGGATTATGCAACGCGATACCCGGAGGCAGTTCCATTGAGGTCCACTAGTGCAGCTGCAATAGCCACCGAGTTAGCACAGATTATGGCTAGAGTAGGGATCCCCAAGGAGATTTTGACCGATCACGGAACCAATTTTTGTCCAATACGTTACAGCAGGTGTACAAAATATTGAAAATACGTCCCATCAGGACGTCCGTTTATCATCCACAATCGGACGGTCTGGTGGAACGTTTTAATCAGACCTTAAAGTTGATGCTGAGGCGGTTTGTAACACAAGAGCAGAAACATTGGGCATCGCTTCTTCCCTACCTCCTCTTTGCGGTGAGAGAAGTGCCGCAGAGTTCAACGGGTTCTCCCCTTTGAGCTCCTGTACGGCCGGCAGCCTCGCGGCATTCTCGACCTGCTGAGAGAGGGGTGGGAGGAGCACAAAGGCTCGTCCAAAAATGTAGTGAAGTATGTGCTCCTACTAAGAGATCGCCTGGATTTGGTCGGTCGTTTGGCCCAGGACAACCTCAGATCGGCTCAGCACCGACAGCAGCAGCATTACAACAAAATGCACGGATTCGAACCTTTCGACCAGGGGACAAGGTAATGCTGCTACTTCCCTCATCAGAATCAAAACTGTGTGCTAAATGGCAGGGGCCGTATGAGGTGATTCGGGCTATAGGGAAAGTAAATTATGAAATTAGACAGCCCGATCGCCGGAATGAACGTGAAATTTACCATGTTAATTTGTTAAAGCCCTGGCAGGCAAGGGAGGTCTTATTTATAGCCCCAGGCAATATGGAGGAGACCCCGAGCACAAGAGCGATTTCAATGGGGGAACAATTGGTTCCGGATCAGCAAAGAGAGCTGCGTAAGCTTATTGAGAAGTTCAGCGATGTTTTTTCTGACGTGCCCGGCAGAACAAACTTGGTTGAATATGACATTATCTCTCCACCAGGTGTCACAGTGCGAGAGAGACCGTACCGGATCCCGGAAAGTCGACGAAGTGGCGTTCGTAAAGAGGTATGGGATATGCTCGAGCTTGGGGTGATTGAACCTTCCAGGAGCGAGTGGTGCAGTCCTATTGTCATAGTGGCTAAGAAAGACGGCACCAACCGCTTCTGCGTTGATTTCCGTAAGGTAAACGCTATTGCTAAGTTCGATCGTATCCCATGCCTCGGTCGACGAACTTTTAGACAGACTGGGAAAAGCGAGGTTTATTTCCACTCTGGACCTGACGAAGGGATACTGGCAAATCCCTTTAACCCGCAGCTCCAGAGAGAAAACCGCATTTTCAACACCAGAAGGGCTGTTCCACTTTAAAACCATGCCATTTGGGCTACATGGTGCGCCGCTGCCTTTCAGAGACTGATGGACCAGGTTTTACGCCCACATCATGAATATGCAGCAGCGTATATTGATGACGTGGTGATTTACAGCTCCACCTGGCGAGAGCATTTGGCTAGGGTTGCAGCCGTTCTTCAGTCTCTAAGAGCAGCCCGGCTGACAGCGAACTTGAGGAAATGTGCGTTTGCAAAACAAGAAACTCAATATTTGGGATTTTTAATGGGAAATGGAAGGGTGAGACCTGTGGTCACCAAAATCCAGGCTTTGGTTGATGCAGCGATCCCCAAAACCAAGACTCAGGTGAGGTCACTACTGGGCTTAGCCGGTTATTACCGCCGTTTCATCCCCGAGTACGCCACAGTGGTTAACCCGTTAGTTGACCTCACCAAAAAGAGTGCCCCAAATTCAATCAAATGGTCAGCTGAGTGTCAGGGGGCGTTTGATACGATTAAGCGTAGACTTTGCCAGGCCCCCACTCTTATTACTCCAGATTTCACCAAGAGATTCATCCTCCACACCGACGCATCGGATGTAGGTTTGGGTGCAGTCTTGTCCCAAGAAGTAGCTGGAGTAGAACACCCGATACTGTACCTGAGCAAAAAAATGTTACCTCGGGAACGTAACTACTCCGTAGTCGAAAAAGAGTGTTTAGCCATTAAATGGGCTACTCACTCTTTACGATACTACCTGCTGGGACACTCATTTGATCTGGTCACAGACCACGCCCCACTCAAGTGGTTAAGCACAATGAAGGACAGCAATGCCCGAATAACTCGGTGGTATCTGGCATTGCAGCCCTTCATGTACCATATGGTACACCGTGCAGGGAAAGACCACCAAAATGCGGATTATTTTTCCCGGGAGGGGGGAGTAATGGGAAAGGTAGATTTAGCCGAGTGTTCCTTCGGCTCCACTCTGAGCGGTGGGATATGTGACAGAAATATAATGAGTTCTGGTGATAAATCTTCCTCCCGACATGTGAGGGCGCTAAAGAACGGGAGGAGAAGTATCTGGAAGGGCTGGCCTGACAGTTCGTTTCCGGGACCGGGAAGTGGGTCAGCCTGGAAGGAAGCGAGACTCTGTTGTAAGACCGTTTTGACTTGAAAGGTAAACGAGGGGCAGCTGCAAGTAATAAGGCAGCTGCAACCGTTTACCTAGATATCATCTGGGATTACATATAGGGCCAGGGTAACGCTGATCTTTTCCTTCGTTTGGGTTAGCGCTAGGAGAGAAGGACTGAGAGAGGAGCTCTCAGAAAATAAGAGTGATAAGTGTTACGTGTTGTGTGTTATTTCTGTCTGTCTAATTGTCTGTCTGTATCGCACCACTAGACAGTTAAAGCACACCTCGGAGCTGTCGCCACGAAAGCACTATCCGGAGCACCACTGCACAGAGCACGACTGCACTCACCCAGGACTGGTGACCGTGTGTTTGTTTTTTTGTTCGGGACTCTGCCCTGTTTGTTATCCCCGCGCTTTACACATTGTTGTGTATAGCCGGGGATTTATTATTTGACGGTCGCCAGACCTGGATTATAAATAAAGCACCTTTGTCACTGGATACCGTTGTCAGTCTGTCACTCCTGCATCGCATCACTGCTACACCTGTTCCCCTTCACTAGCCACTTTGCCACAGGGAGGTATATAACAGCTTGATCCATGAAATAAAATTGAGACCAAAGCCAAATTTATGTAGAGTAGCAAACAGGTAGTCCCACTCAACACGATCAAAAGCTTTCTCTGCAACTAGTGAAAGAATAACTTCAGGCAGGAGGAGACTATGGAGGGGAGAACAGATTCAAGACGGAGTGCTAGGGTCTTAGCAAGAATTTTAAAGTCTGCATTAAGAAGCGATATGGGGCGGTAAGATCCACAATTGAGAAGGTCCTTATTCTGTTTCAATAGTACTGAGATAGAGCCTTGGCACAACGTAGGCGGTAGGGACAGAGATGTAAAAGATTCAGCAAACACGGTGCTCAATAAGGGAGACAAACTAAGGCTAAATTTCTTATAAAACTATGGGAAACCTGTCCGGGCCAGGAGATTTACCACTCTGCATTGTCCTAATAGCTTGAATTATTTCATCAGTGGTAAAAGACTCCTCCAGGTGGGTCCTAGAGCCAGGATCCAAAACTGGAACAGGAAGGCTCTCAAAAAAAAAAGATTCAGTTAATGCAGGATCAGCAGGCGAGAAGAATAAAATGTTTTAAATTGATCATTAATCTCCTGCTGGTCAGTTGTAGGTAGACCTGATTGAGTATAATCTCCATTTGTGACCCCTGGTCATTGTGACCCCTGGTCCATAAAATGGCTGAAGACTTTCCAGGAATTGAGTTGGCATCCAGAAAGAGGTCTATCTGTGAAGAAATAAACTGGACATAGTTTGGATCAGTACTGCCGAGCAGTTGGAAAAAGAAAGCACCACGGATCAGAGGCCCCATATGTGTCAAGAAATGAACGAATAATCATAGAAGATTTTGAAGGGGTGCTGGATTTAAGGAGGAGCGAGTAAAGGTGGTGTGTGTGTGTGCACATGAGGTAAGGAAGAAAGAATTACTGAAAATGGCTGTCATCCCAATTAGCTCAAATAAATGGGATGTTGAAAAGAGTACTAGTAACAACAATGTAGCAACAATTTGGGTCAGCAGTTACCTGAGAAGCAATGAATGGAACCACAGTAAAGAAAGTTTTTTGAGTGCCTAAAGAAAACTTTGAGTCAACACAGACTGATTTTTTCATCTGTTGCCTCGTGCATCCCAGACACAATATATAATATTGAGTTACATTGTTTACCGTCAAATAAGAATGATTTAATTGCAGCAGATTCCCCAGTTAGATGATGAGTTGATAATGTCTCTTCAGCCAGAAGCAGGCACAGTAATTTAGGAGTAGGCCTACCTTTATCATAATCAAAAACAGCAATGTAGCATGAGTTTTGTATTAAAGCAGGGTCATCTGTTGCAGGGAAAACAAAGTTTATTTCTCAAAACTGACCATTAAGAAATGTGAAAGCAAAACGCACAGAAATACTGCTTGGGGAAAAAATAAATAAATAAATAAATAAACTCACTAAATTTAGTTTACAGATTGTGTGAATGAAAATATATGACAATGTGCTTGCTGTTGTGTATTTAATATTGTAAATATAGCATAACAAACTCAATTTAAACTTGTTTTTACTGAAAAATAAACATCTAATCATAAGAGCTGTCTGTGCTACATGCTGTTAGGTCAGAAGTTCACAAACACTGAGCATGGGAGCTGCAGCATGCTGTTAGGTCAGAAGTTCACAAACACTGAGCATGGGAACTGCAGCATGCTGTCAGATCAGGACTCCACTAACACTGAGCATGGGAACTGCAGCATGCTGTCAGATCAGGACTCCACTAACACTGAGCATGGGAGCTGCAGCATGCTGTCAGATCAGGACTCCACTAACACTGAGCATGGGAGCTGCAGCATGCTGTCAGATCAGGACTCCACTAACACTGAGCATGGGAGCTGCAGCATGCTGTCAGATCAGGACTCCACAAACACTGAGCATGGGAGCTGCAGCATGCTGTCAGATCAGGACTCCACTAACACTGAGCATGGGAGCTGCAGCATGCTGTCAGATCAGGACTCCACTAACACTGAGCATGGGAGCTGCAGCATGCTGTCAGATCAGGACTCCACTAACACTGAGCATGGGAGCTGCAGCATGCTGTCAGATCAGGACTTCACTAACACTGAGCATGGGAGCTGCAGCATGCTGTCAGATCAGGACTCCACTAACACTGAGCATGGGAGCTGCAGCATGCTGTCAGACCAGGACTCCACTAACACTGAGCATGGGAGCTGCAGCATGCTGTCAGATCAGGACTCCACTAACACTGAGCATGGGAGCTGCAGCATGCTGTCAGATCAGGACTTAACCAGCAGCCTCTGTGAATATCAAAAGTAAATTTTGTAATTCTGCATTTAAGCCTATGTCATTCAAGGTCTTGGCTTCTGTAACTGTTTATTTAAAGATCACCATGTTGTTGAGACACGCATTCTAAAGGTCACTAAAAGTAAAAGTGTACGCTTTTTAAAAACACTGCTGTAGACTTGATGAACATGTAAAAAAAGAGCTGTATAATCCTCAATTAAGGAAAAAGCACAAAGCTTAATTTCGTAACTCGGGGGTGAATACTTTTTGCTATAAATTCATAAGATTCAATGCAATAATAACAATATGCTAAATGAATTTCTAGAAATCATTTTGGGTGTGCTACAACCCAACACTGTAGGGTTAAATTAGGTGGCGTATGGTTAGGTCTGGTGCAGTGTTTACCTCATGTTAGCCATGTAGAATCCCAATCTCATATTGGCCCTTTAAAATCACGAAACACAAACCCAGTCACACCTGAGCTGCAGGATTA
>CM060251.1:76326021-76341962 GCA_030684275.1 Acipenser oxyrinchus oxyrinchus | reverse complement strand
AATATATATATATATATACACAGGTAGTGGACAAAAAGTCACTTAATAGGGCATTGGGCCACTATGGTATTCCGATCTGTGAAGTTCTCATCAGACCGCTTTTGATGAAACTGGCTGCTCGCCTCCAGGTTGAAATTTGCAGTCAATTGATCTGCAGTTGCTCACCTGTTTTGCCTTGCACTTCAATTAATGCACGGATATCACGATCCTGGAGTATGCGCTTCGCCCACTGTTGCCTTTTGCTGATGATGTCTTTCCCTCGGAGTTCCATGCCGACATCACCTTAGACATCATTGCTCGTGAAACATCAGCAAGTTGAGCTGTCTTGGTCACTGAAGCGCCTGCCAATCGTGCCCCAACAATCACCCCTCTTTCAAAATCACTGAGGTCTCCTCTTGCTAGCCATAATTATAGGCAACCAGGCCTGTCCAGCATTTTTATACATTACTCTAAGCATGCTGGGATGTTATTTGCTTAATTAACGCATGAGCCACACTTGTGTAGAAGTCCTTGCTTTCAATATACTTGGTATCCCTCATTTACCCAGGTGTTTCCCATTTTTTGTCCACTACCTGTATGTATATACAGTATACCTTGAATCTCATTGTTCTTCCAAAACACAGTGACACAGATAAGTCAAATAAATCCACAAATTAAGACAGCACTGGAACTGTCCTAACGTTTCACTTGCTGTGCCGCCAGCTTCTACAGAGGTACATTGAAGCTTTTAACAAATCATATGGGAAAGAATGAGCACAGAGAAGCTGAGTTTATGTGTGGTAGAGAATGTTGCTACATTCATCATCTTGTAACACTATAGAACTGTTGAAACATGTTGATACATTTGTTACCATTTCATATAATTTGTGTCCGAAGCAGCAAATAACTGTAGAACTGCAGACCTCAAAGGGTCATGAAGCAACACAATGTAGATATTACTGGAATGTATGTCTCACGTGATGCAAAATACAAGAGATCAAATGCATATTTCTGTACTGTACCACACTATGACAGGGTAGACCCCACCCTGTGTGTGTATGTATTATTTTGTATTTGTATTTTTGTATTATTTAAACGCATTGTTTAGTTAATAAAACACAATGTTTTTGTAATTGTTATTGTTTTGTTATGGATGGGGTTCAAATTCATGCTAAACTATTGCAGAATGTGACCGCCCAGATTAATTAATTTATTGCTAATTTGAAAACCTGCAGCTGTGACTGAGCAAGGTGGTGTGTGTTCAGGGAGAAAGAACAGGAGACTGAGCTGAGAATCAAAAATAAAGAAAATATTTGCTACTCGTGCTGAACTGTTTCTTATCGCAGGTTCTGTGTTTGATTTTGTCTTTGTTTGTTTTGGCCATTGTGCCATTTATTTTGAGTGTTCTGTTTTGTTCAAACCTTTTTTTTGTTTATTTATTATTAAAACACGCAAGTGCATGCATACCCCAGTGCTGTAAAAATAGACCCAGGACCCAGGAAATTGAGGTTTAAGTGCTGACGCGCTATTTTTAATAAACAAACACAAAATAAGCAAAACAAACACCTAGCTCTTTTTTGAGCACTAAGCTAAAACACAAACAGCAACATAAACTAACACTCAAGACGGCTAAGCCGTTTACCTGACCAATAACAAAACAACCTGTTCTTGAGACTTACTTTTTTTCCTTCTAATGACTGCTTGAAAGCAGAGCACTCCTTCTATTCAGCAGCCCTGTGACTGACTGCACCTCTTAAATACCCTGTACCTGGTCCTAATTTACAATCACTACCAGGTGCAGGGATAATTAACAATAAACTATATATATATATATATATATATATATATATATATATATATATATATATATATATATATATATATATATATATATATATACTGAGCATCAAAACTTATCACTTATATTTGAGCAGCAAAAGAAACTTATCACTTATTGTGACAGAAATATAATGAGTTCTGGTGATAAATCTTCCTCCCGACCTGTGAGGGCGCTAAAGAACGGGAGGAGAAGTATCTGGAAGGGCTGGCCTGACAGTTCGTTTCCGGGACCGGGAAGTGGGTCAGCCTGGAAAGAAGCGAGACTCTGTTGTAAGACCGTTTTGACTTGAAAGGTAAACGAGGGGCAGCTGCAAGTAATAAGGCAGCTGCAACCGTTTACCTAGATATCATGCGGGATTACATATAGGGGCCAGGGTAACGCTGATCTTTTCCTTCGTTTGGGTAAAGCTCGGTGGAGAGAAGGACTGAGAGAGGAGCTCTCAGAGTAAATAAAAAGACGGGTTACGTGTTTTGTGTTGTGTTTGTCTGTGTTGTAATTGTTCGTGTTTTGCTTCACCAGACAGTTAAAGCACACCTCGGAGCTGTCACCGAGGGTCAGCACAAATCCGAACACCACTGCACTACCGTCACAATATACCTGTGTTTGCACTCAGCACCAGCACGACTGCACTCACCCAGGACTGGTGACCGTGTGTTTGTTTTGTTCGGGACTGTGCCCTGTTTGTTATCCCGCGCTTTACACATTGTTGTGTATAGCGGCGATTTATTATTTTACGGTCGCCAGACCGGGATTATAAATAAAGCACCTTCCCCACTGGATACCGTTGTCAGTCTGTCACTCCTGCATCGCATCACTACTACACCTGTTCCCCTTCACTTCACGGGATCATGGACCGCAACGCTGGCGGAGCTGCTGCAGGCGCTGGAGAGCAGACGCGACGCAGATGAGAGAAGGAGGGAGGAGCGCTACACGGCGCTCATTGAGCGGGTAGGGGCTGGCCTTTGCCGCAGCGGCGGCGGCGGGAGTTCTGGGCCAGCCAGTTGGGACCCTGCCTGATCGGGGAGGCTCAGGCAGCCTACCAAGCTATGAGTGACCATCACGCCACCGATTACGACCTGGTCAAACAGGCTATCCTCCGCCGCCTGAATATAACCACGGAGACCCACCGGGCGCGGTTTAGGGAGTACCGGAGAGCCCCGGAGACACGCCCCAGGGTGGTGGCAGAGCGGTTGTGCGACCACATGGTGCATTGGCTGACCCCCGGGAAGAACACCGCCCAACAGATGGGGGAAGCCATTGTGGTGGAGCAATTCTGCCATGTGGTCGGCGCCGAAACCCAGGCATGGATACGGCGCCACAACCCTGACACCCTGGAGGAGGCGGTCAAGTTGGCAGAAGACTTCGAGGACTCCCTGACTTCTGCCCGGGTCGGGATCCTGTCGGCCCCTGCCCTTCGGAGCAGTCGACCTCTCCCTCCCTCTCCTCCAACACCACCACCACCACCCTTGTTCCCGGGACCCAGACCTCCGAGAGCGCCGACCCCCCATGGAGACCAAGGTTGGCCCCCAGCTGGGGTAGAGGTGCTGCCCTGCTCCGTTGCCATACCAGCAGCGGGACAGATTTACACCCTATGCCCCTCTGTCCCTCCTATCTGTTTTAGGTGCCACCAGCCGGACATCTGGCCAGGTCATGCCCCGCTGCCATGGAGTGTGACGTGGCCGCGTGCAATTGGGCACCTGAAACTGGTAAGTGTGGGGAAAATGGTCGGGAGGGGCCTTGTTTGATTAATGTTGTTTTAGGGAATGTGAAAACCCACGCATTAGTGGACACGGGGTGTGAGCAAACCTTGATTAGGACAGCTCTCCTGGGCGGTGTGTCGTGGCGGCCACGAGGTCAGGTGGCCATCTCCTGTATCCATGGAGACACGGCGGCATACCCCACATTAAAAGTATATTTATCGGTAGGACCGATAAAACGTCACCTTGTAGTCGGGGTGGCGGAAAGGTTGCCACACCCAGTTATTCTGGGCCGAGACTGGCCAAAATTCAAAGAATTGATACAAAAAATGGCAGTCTCAGCCACACACGTAAACGTGGCAGGAAAAAAAAAGGAACGGATTGGTGATGTGTTTCCTTTTCACACTGAAATGTTTTCCCCTCTTTTCCGTCCTAGAAAAACAAATAAGGAGAGACGGACCGCGAAATGGGAGGGAGCGTTTTTTAGACAAGGCTGGGGTCTGGTGGGAGAGTGCTGCAATGGTAACAAACGCCAGTCGAAGGGAGTGGGAACGCAGTGTGACCGAGAGAGCGAGGTTACTGGGCCGACTAGGGCAGAGGTTATTCCAGCCCCTCTCAATGTACCGGACCCGTGGTACTCAAGCGGACCTAGTGTGGGGCCAACATAACGACCCGTCACTGGTGCACGCTTGGGGCAGGTCCGTCCATTGAAGGTAAGGATGTTGACGCGCTGGGGCGCTAGTATATCCACATTTCAGTATCAAGGGGCAATTACTGTATAGGGTAAACCTAGCCGCGGGCACAGGACAGCCTGTAACACAATTGTTGGTTCCCCGCCTTGTCGGACCGAGGTCATGAGGCTGGCGCATGATATCCCTTTTGCAGGGCACCTCGGAGCCGAGAAGACGAGGGAACGGATATTGGCTCGATTCTATTGGCTCGGTCTTCATACTGATGTGTCGAGATATGTAGCCACATGCCCAGACTGCCAGCGAGTAGCGCCGGGTCGAAAGCGCCCGCCCTTTGGTCCCACTGCCGATTATTTCCACTCCTTTCGAGCGCATTGCAATGGACATAGTGGGCCCTTTGCTACCTTCTGACTCGGGTATACGCATATATTAGTGGTGGTGGATTATGCAACGCGATACCCGGAGGCAGTTCCATTGAGGTCCACTAGTGCCGCTGCAATAGCCACCGAGTTAGCGCAGATTATGGCTAGAGTAGGGATCCCCAAGGAGATTTTGACCGATCACGGAACCAATTTTTGTCCAATACGTTACAGCAGGTGTACAAAATATTGAAAATACGTCCCATCAGGACGTCCGTTTATCATCCACAATCGGACGGTCTGGTGGAACGTTTTAATCAGACCTTAAAGTCGATGCTGAGGCGATTTGTAACACAGGAGCAGAAACATTGGGCATCGCTTCTTCCCTACCTCCTTTTGCGGTGAGAGAAGTGCCGCAGAGTTCAACGGGTTCTCCCCTTTGAGCTCCTGTACGGCCGGCAGCCTCGCGGCATTCTCGACCTGCTGAGAGAGGGGTGGGAGGAGCACAAAGGCTCGTCCAAAAATGTAGTGAAGTATGTGCTCCTACTAAGAGATCGCCTGGATTTGGTCGGTCGTTTGGCCCAGGACAACCTCAGATCGGCTCAGCACCGACAGCAGCAGCATTACAACAAAATGCACGGATTCGAACCTTTCGACCAGGGGACAAGGTAATGCTGCTACTTCCCTCATCAGAATCAAAACTGTGTGCTAAATGGCAGGGGCCGTATGAGGTGATTCGGGCTATAGGGAAAGTAAATTATGAAATTAGACAGCCCGATCGCCGGAATGAACGTGAAATTTACCATGTTAATTTGTTAAAGCCCTGGCAGGCAAGGGAGGTCTTATTTATAGCCCCAGGCAATATGGAGGATGATTTAGGCCCCTGTCCAGAGACCCCGAGCACAAGAGCGATTTCAATGGGGAACAATTGGTTCCGGATCAGCAAAGAGAGCTGCGTAAGCTTATTGAGGAGTTCAGCGATGTTTTTTCTGACGTGCCCGGCAGAACAAACTTAGTTGAATATGACATTATCTCTCCACCAGGTGTCACAGTGCGAGAGAGACCGTACCGGATCCCGGAAAGTCGACGAAGTGGCGTTCGCAAAGAGGTATGGGATATGCTCGAGCTTGGGGTGATTGAACCTTCCAGGAGCGAGTGGTGCAGTCCAATTGTCATAGTGGCTAAGAAAGACGGCACCAACCGCTTCTGCGTGGATTTCAGGAAGGTAAACGCTATTGCTAAGTTCGATGCGTATCCCATGCCTCGGGTCGACGAACTTTTAGACAGACTGGGAAAAGCGAGGTTTATTTCCACTCTGGACCTGACGAAGGGATACTGGCAAATCCCTTTAACCCGCAGCTCCAGAGAGAAAACCGCATTTTCAACACCAGAAGGGCTGTTCCACTTTAAAACCATGCCATTTGGGCTACATGGTGCGCCGCTGCCTTTCAGAGACTGATGGACCAGGTTTTACGCCCACATCATGAATATGCAGCAGCGTATATTGATGACGTGGTGATTTACAGCTCCACCTGGCGAGAGCATTTGGCTAGGGTTGCAGCCGTTCTTCAGTCTCTAAGGGCAGCCCGGCTGACAGCTAACTTGAGGAAATGTGCGTTTGCAAAAAAGAAACTCAATATTTGGGATTTTTAATGGGAAATGGAAGGGTGAGACCTGTGGTCACCAAAATCCAGGCTTTGGTTGATGCAGCGATCCCCAAAACCAAGACTCAGGTGAGGTCACTACTGGGCTTAGCCGGTTATTACCGCCGTTTCATCCCCGAGTACGCCACAGTGGTTAACCCATTAGTTGACCTCACCAAAAGAGTGCTCCAAATTTAATTAAATGGTCAGCTGAGTGTCAGGGGCGTTTGATACGATTAAGCGTAGACTTTGCCAGGCCCCCACTCTTATTACTCCAGATTTCACCAAGAGATTCATCCTCCACACCGACGCATCGGATGTAGGTTTGGGTGCAGTCTTGTCCCAAAAGTAGCTGGAGTAGAACACCCGATAGTGTACCTGAGCAAAAAATGTTACCTCGAACGTAACTACTCCGTAGTCGAAAAAGAGTGTTTGGCCATTAAATGGGCTACTCACTCTTTACGATACTACCTGCTGGGACACTCATTTGATCTGGTCACAGACCACGCCCCACTCAAGTGGTTAAGCACAATGAAGGACAGCAATGCCCGGATAACTCGGTGGTATCTGGCATTGCAGCCCTTCATGTACCATATGGTACACCGTGCGGGAAAGACCACCAAAATGCGGATTATTTTTCCCGGAGGGGGAGTAATGGGAAAGGTAGATTTAGCCGAGTGTTCCTTCGGCTCCACTCTGAGCGGTGGGATATGTGACAGAAATATAATGAGTTCTGGTGATAAATCTTCCTCCCGACCTGTGAGGGCGCTAAAGAACGGGAGGAGAAGTATCTGGAAGGGCTGGCCTGACAGTTCGTTTCCGGGACCAGGAAGTGGGTCAGCCTGGAAAGAAGCGAGACTCTGTTGTAAGACCGTTTTGACTTGAAAGGTAAACGAGGGGCAGCTGCAAGTAATAAGGCAGCTGCAACCGTTTACCTAGATATCATGCGGGATTACATATAGGGGCCAGGGTAACGCTGATCTTTTCCTTCGTTTGGGTAAAGCTCGGTGGAGAGAAGGACTGAGAGAGGAGCTCTCAGAGTAAATAAAAAGACGGGTTACGTGTTTTGTGTTGTGTTTGTCTGTGTTGTAATTGTTCGTGTTTTGCTTCACCAGACAGTTAAAGCACACCTCCGGAGCTGTCGCCGAGGGTCAGCACAAATCCGGAGCACCACTGCACTACCGTCACAACATACCTGTGTTTGCACTCAGCACCAGCACGACTGCACTCACCCAGGACTGGTGACCGTGTGTTTGTTTTGTTCGGACTGTGCCCTGTTTTGTTATCCCCGCTTTACACATTGTTGTGTATAGCCGGGATTTATTATTTTACGGTCGCCAGACCGGGATTATAAATAAAGCACCTTCCCACTGGATACCGTCGTCAGTCTGTCACTCCTGCATCGCATCACTACTACACCTGTTCCCCTTCACTAGCCACTTTGCCACACTTATATTTGGATAAAATTCACCAGATGTGATCGAAAAATGACAAACTCGGTTTTAGAGCAGGTGCAGTGACTTTTATTGTGCTGATTAACAATTGACATCATGAAGATGCTGCAAAATGATCTGTCGATCTTGGGCAGGTGTTGTGAGTCTTGGTCTTCCAGTTTGTGGCCTGTCATTGACAGAGTATGTCTAGTTATACCGTCTCATCAGGTTTGAAACTGCTGGCTGTGAGAACCCAAGACAGCGAGCCACAGTATGCTGACCTAGTCCAGCCTCCAACATGCCGATTGCACGAAGGCAGTGCTCTCTTGACAGACATAGCATATTGTTTTTTTTTTCTGTGATTTTCTTTATTGCTTTTATTCAAGCTTGCAATTCAACAGCTGAAATCACTCCATATCCAGTGTCCAATCAACTGTCTCACTAATTAGGTGATTAAGTTCATATGCTCAGTCATAGTCACTCAAGCGTGTCATGGTCAAGGATGAATGATCGAGTGATTAAAAAGAAACCAAAAACATTTCGTAAATGTCCATCATTTATATACCTTATTTTTTTTTTTTGAAAATAAATGTGTTATAATAGTGATACATTTCTTTTGATGCTTGGTATATATATATATATATATATATATATATATATATATATATATATATATATATATATATATATATACAGTACTGTGCAAAAAGTTTTAGGCAGGTGTGAAAAAAATGCTGTAAAGTAAGAATGCTTTCAAAAATAGACATGTTAATAGATTATATTTATCAATTAACTAAATGCAAAGTGAGTGAACAGAAGAAAAATCTAAATCAAATCCATATTTGGTGTGACAACCCTTTGCCTTCAAAACAGCATCAATTCTTCTAGGTACACTTGCACAAAGTCAGGGATTTTGCAGGCATATAGTCAGGTGTATGATTAAACAATTATACCAAACAGGTGCTAATGATCATCAATTCAATATGTAGGTTGAAACACAATCATTAACTGAAACAGAAACAACTGTGTAGGAGGAATAAAACTGGGTGAGGAACAGCCAAACTCAGCTAACAAGGTGAGGTTGCTGAAGACAGTTTACTGTCAAAAGTCATACACCATGGCAAGACTGAGCACAGCAACAAGACACAAGGTAGTTATACTGCATCAGCAAGGTCTCTCCCAGGCAGAAATTTCAAGGCAGACAGGGTTTCCAGATGTGCTCTTTTGAAGAAGCACAAAGAAACGGGCAACGCGTTGAGGACCGTAGACGCAGTGGTCAGCCAAGGAAACTTACTGAAGCAGATGAAAGACACATCATGCTTACTTCCCTTCGCAATCGGAAGATGTCCAGCAGTGCCATCAGCTCAGAACTGGCAGAAAACAGTGGGACCCTGGTACACCCATCTACTGTCTGGAGAAGTCTGGTCAGAAGTGGCCTTCATGGAAGACTTGCGGCCAAAAACCATACCTCCGGCGTGGAAACAAGGCCAAGCGACTCAACTATGCACGAAAACACAGGAACTGGGGTGCAGAAAAATGGCAGCAGGTGCTCTGGACTGATGAGTCAAAATTTTAAATATTTGGCTGTAGCAGAAGGCAGTTTGTTCGCCGAAGGGCTGGAGAGCATACACGAATGAGTGTCTGCAGGCAACAGTGAAGCATGGTGGAGGTTCCTTGCAAGTTTGGGGCTGCATTTCTGCAAATGGAGTTGGGGATTTGGTCAGAATTAATGGTCTCCTCAATGCTGAGAAGTACAGGCAGATACTTATCCATCATGCAATACCATCATTTTGAAAGCATTCTTACTTTACAGCATTTTTTCACACCTGCCTAAAACTTTTGCAAAGTACTGTATATATACAGCTCTGGAAAAAATTAAGAGACCACTGCAAAATGATCAGTTTCTCTGGTTTTACTATTTATAGGTATGTGATTGAGTAAAATGAACATTTTTGTTTTATTCTATAAACTACTGACAACATTTCTCCCAAATTCCAAATAAAAATATTGTCATTTAGAGCATTTATTTGCAGAAAATGACAACTGGTCAAAATAACAAAAAAGATGCAGTGTTGTCAGACCTCGAATAATGCAAAGAAAATAAGTTCATATTCATTTTTAAACAACACAATACTAATGTTTTAACTTAGGAAGAGATCAGAAATCAATATTTGGTGGAATAACCCTGATTTTCAAGCACAGCTTTCATGCGTCTTGGCATGCTCTCCACCAGTCTTTCACATTGATGTTGGGTGACTTTATGCCACTCCTGGCGCAAAAATTCATGCAGCTCGGCTTTGTTTGATGGCTTGTGACCATCCATCTTCCTCTTGATCACATTCCAGAGGTTTTCAATGGGGTTCAGGTCTGGAGATTGGGCTGGCCATGACAGGGTCTTGATCTGATGGTCCTCCATCCACACCTTGATTGACCTGGCTGTGTGGCATGGAGCATTGTCCTGCTGGAAAAACCAATCCTCAGAGTTGGGGAACATTGTCAGAGCAGAAGGAAGCAAGTTTTCTTCCAGGACAACCTTGTACTTGGCTTGATTCATGGCAAAGCTGCCCGATTCCAGCCTTGCTGAAGCACCCCCAGATCATCACCGATCCTCCACCACATTTCACAGTGGGTGCGAGACACTGTGGCTTGTAGGCCTCTTCAGGTCTCCGTCTAACCATTAGACGACCAGGTGTTGGGCAAAGCTGAAAATTGGACTCATCTGGGGGTGCTTCAGCAAGGCTGGAATCGGGCAGATGCTCTAAATGACAATATTTTTATTTGGAATTTGGGAGAAATGTTGTCAGTAGTTTATAGAATAAAACAAAAATGTTCATTTTACCCAAACACATACCTATAAATAGTAAAACCAGAGAAACTGATCATTTTGTAGTAGTCTCTTAATTTTTTCCAGAGCTGTATATATAGATGTAGTCAAAAGTTTATATACCTCAATGGGAATTTATAATTTCTAGACATTTCTCAAAAACAAATAATTATAGGAACAATCTTTTGTAGCAAAAGTTTTGCTTTTGTGGCTGAGGAAAAAAAGTTACAAGCTATAGATGTGTCCAATTATTTCAGCAATTTTTTGGAAAACTCCAAAATACTATTTCAAAAGTATTCATAACCTGACAAGGAAAATGAAATTAATAGCTAGTTGAGGCACCTTTAGCAATACTAACCTATTTTAAACGATTAGCATATATTTGTCAATGAGCTTTTGGCATGATTCTTTAGTGATTTTTGACCATTCTTCAATGCAAAATTGTTCCAGTCCATTCAAATTCCGAGGACTTCTCTTGTGCACAGCCTTCTTCAGTTCATACCAAAGATTATCTTCTTTAACCATTCTGAAGTAGATTTTGATGTGTGCTTTGCATCATTGTTGTGTTGGAATGTCCAGTTGTGCTTTAAACCAAGTTTTGTAGCAGAGGGTTTCAGATGATTGGCCAATGTCTTTTGGTATGCTATGGAATCCATTTTCTCATGTATTGGAACTAAATGCCACACACACACACACACACACACAGACTCCTACATCACCCCCCCACCACACAGACTCCTACATCACCCACCACCACAGACTCCTACCTCACCCCCCCACCACACAGACTCTTACATCACCCCTCCACCACACAGACTCCTACATCACCCCCCCACCACACAGACACCTACATCACCCCCACCACACAGACTCCTACATCACCCCCCACCACACAGACTCCTACATCACCCCCCACCACACAGACTCCTACATCACCCCCACCACACAGACTCCTACATCACCACCCCCACCACACAGACTCCTGCATCACCCCCCCACCACAGACTCCTGCATCACCCCCCACCACACAGACTCCTACATCACCCCCCAGCACACAGACTCCTACATCACCCCCCACCACACAGACTCCTACATCACCCCCACCACACAGACTCCTACATCACCCCCCACCACACAGACTCCTACATCACCCCCCCACACAGACTCCTACATCACCCCCCACCACACAGACTCCTACATCACCCCCCCACACAGACTCCAACATCACCCCCACCACAGACTCCTACATCACCCCCACCACACAGACTCCTACATCACCCCCACCACACAGACTCCTACATCACCCCCACCACACAGACTCCTACATCACCCCCACACACAGACTCCTACATCACCCCCCACCACACAGACTCCTACATCACCCCCCCACCACACAGACTCCTACATCACCCCCCACCACACAGACTCCTACATCACCCCCCACCACACAGACTCCTACATCACCCCCACCACACAGACTCCTACATCACCCCCACCACACAGACTCCTACATCACCCCCCACCACACAGACTCCTACATCACCCCCCACCACACAGACTCCTACATCACCCCCACCACACAGACTCCTACATCACCCCCCACACAGACTCCTACATCACCCCCCCACACAGACTCCTACATCACCCCCACCACACAGACTCCTACATCACCCCCACCACACAGACTCCTACATCACCCCCCACACAGACTCCTACATCACCCCCCACCACACAGACTCCTACATCACCCCCCACCACACAGACTCCTACATCACCCCCACCACAAAGACTCCTACATCACCCCCCACCAGACTCCTACATCACCCCCACCACACAGACTCCTGCATCACCCCCCACCACACAGACTCTACATCACTCCCCCACCACACATACTCCTACATCACCCCCACCACACACAGACTCCTGCATCACCCCCCACCACACAGACTCCTACATCACCCCCCACCACACAGACTCCTACATCACCCCCCACCACACAGACTCCTACATCACCCCCCACCACACAGACTCCTACATCACCCCCCACCACACAGACTCCTACATCACCCCCACCACACAGACTCCTGCATCACCCCCACCACACAGACTCCTGCATCACCCCCACCACACAGACTCCTACATCACCCCCACCACACAGACTCCTACATCACCCCCACCACACAGACTCCTACATCACCCCCCCACCACACAGACTCCTACATCACCCCCACCACACAGACTCCTACATCACCCCCCACCACACAGACTCCTACATCACCCCCCACCACACAGACTCCTACATCACCCCCCCACACAGACTCCTACATCACCCCCCACCACACAGACTCCTACATCACCCCCCCACCACACAGACTCCTACATCACCCCCCCACCACACAGACTCCTACATCACCCCCCACCACAAAGACTCCTACTTCACCCCCACCACAGACTCCTACATCACCCCCCACCACACAGACTCCTACATCACCCCCCACCACACAGACTCCTACATCACCCCCCACCACACAGACTCCTGCATCACCCCCCACCACACAGACTCCTACATCACCCCCACCACACAGACTACTAGCATCACCACCCCACAGACTCCTACATCACCCCCCACCACACAGACTCCTACATCACCCCCACCACACAGACTCCTACATCACCCCCCCACCACACAGACTCCTACATCACCCCCACAGACTCCTACATCACCCCCCACCACACAGACTCCTGCATCACCCCCACCACCACAGACTCCTGCATCACCCCCACCACACAGACTCCTACATCACCCCCCACACAGACTCCTACATCACCCCCCACACAGACTCCTACATCACCCCCACCACACAGACTCCTACATCACCCCCACCACAGACTCCTACATCACCCCCCCACAGACTCCTACATCACCCCCCACCACACAGACTCCTACATCACCCCCACCACACAGACTCCTACATCACCCCCACCACAAAGACTCCTACTTCACCCCACCACACAGACTCCTACATCACCCCCCCACCACACAGACTCCTGCATCACCCCCCACCACACAGACTCCTACATCACCCCCCACCACACATACTCTACATCACCCCCACCACACAGACTCCTACATCACCCCACCACACAGACTCCTACATCATCCCCACCACACAGACTCCTACATCACCCCCCACCACACAGACTCCTACATCACCCCCCACCACACAGACTCCTACATCACCCCCCACCACCACAGACTCCTACATCACCCCCCACCACACAGACTCCTGCATCACCCCCCACCACACAGACTCCTACATCACCCCCACCACACAGACTCCACATCACCCCCCACCACACAGACTCCACATCACCCCCACACAGACTCCTACATCACCCCCACCACACAGACTCCTACATCACCCCCCACCACACAGACTCCTACATCACCCCCCACCACACAGACTCCTACATCACCCCCCACCACACAGACTCCTACATCACCCCCCACCACACAGACTCCTACATCACCCCCACCACACAGACTCCTACATCACCCCCCACCACACAGACTCCTACATCACCCCCCACACAGACTCCTACATCACCCCCACCACACAGACTCCTACATCACCCCCACCACACAGACTCCTACATCACCCCCACCACACAGACTCCTACATCACCCCCACCACAGACTCCTACATCACCCCCACCACACAGACTCCTACATCACCCCCCCACACAGACTCCTACATCACCCCCCACCACACAGACTCCACATCACCCCCCACCACACAGACTCCTACATCACCCCCCACCACACAGACTCCTACATCACCCCCCCACCACAGACTCCTGCATCACCCCCCACCACACAGACTCCTACATCACCCCCCACCACACAGACCCTACATCACCCCCCACCCACACAGACTCCTACATCACCCCCCACCACACAGACTCCTACATCACCCCCCCCACCACACAGACTCCTACATCACCCCCCCCACCACACAGACTCTACATCCCCCCCACCACACAGACTCCTACATCACCCCCCCCACCACACAGACTCCTACATCACACCCCCCACCCACACAGACTACTACTTCACACCACACCACCATATATATACATATACACATATATATATATATATATATATATATATATATATATACAGTACTGTGCAAAAGTTTTAGGCAGGTGTGAAAAAATGCTGTAAAGTAAGAATGCTTTCAAAAATAGACATGTTAATAGATTATATTTATCAATTAACTAAATGCAAAGTGAGTGAACAGAAGAAAAATCTAAATCAAATCCATATTTGGTGTGACCACCCTTTGCCTTCAAAACAGCATCAATTCTTCTAGGTACACTTGCACAAAGTCAGGGATTTTGTAGGCATATAGTCAGGTGTATGATTAAACAATTATACCAAACAGGTGCTAATGATCATCAATTCAATATGTAGGTTGAAACACAATCATTAACTGAAACAGAAACAGCTGTGTAGGAGGAATAAAACTGGGTGAGGAACAGCCAAACTCAGCTAACAAGGTGAGGTTGCTGAAGACAGTTTACTGTCAAAAGTCATACACCATGGCAAGACTGAGCACAGCAACAAGACACAAGGTAGTTATACTGCATCAGCAAGGTCTCTCCCAGGCAGAAATTTCAAGGCAGACAGGGGTTTCCAGATGTGCTGTCCAAGCTCTTTTGAAGAAGCACAAAGAAACGGGCAACGTTGAGGACCGTAGACGCAGTGGTCGGCCAAGGAAACTTACTGCAGCAGATGAAAGACACATCATGCTTACTTCCCTTCGCAATCGAAGATGTCCAGCAGTGCCATCAGCTCAGAACTGGCAGAAAACAGTGGGACCCTGGTACACCCATCTACTGTCCGGAGAAGTCTGGTCAGAAGTGGCCTTCATGGAAGACTTGCGGCCAAAAAGCCATACCTCCGACGTGGAAACAAGGCCAAGCGACTCAACTATGCACGAAAACACAGGAACTGGGGTGCAGAAAAATGGCAGCAGGTGCTCTGGACTGATGAGTCAAAATTTGAAATATTTGGCTGTAGCAGAAGGCAGTTTGTTCGCGAAGGGCTGGAGAGCGTACACGAATGAGTGTCTGCAGGCAACAGTGAAGCATGGTGGAGGTTCCTTGCAAGTTTGGGGCTGCATTTCTGCAAATGGAGTTGGGGATTTGGTCAGAATTAATGGTCTCTCAATGCTGAGAAGTACAGGCAGATACTTATCCATCATGCAATACCATCAGGGAGGCATCTGATTGGCCCAAATTTATTCTGCAGCATGACAACGACCCCAAACATACAGCGAAAGTCATTAAGAACTATCTTCAGCGTAAAGAAGAACAAGGAGTCCTGGAAGTGATGGTATGGCCCCCACAGAGCCCTGATCTCAACATCATCGAGTCTGTCTGGGATTACATGAAGAGAGAGAAGCAACTGA
>CM060251.1:75949407-76325521 GCA_030684275.1 Acipenser oxyrinchus oxyrinchus | reverse complement strand
GAAATATAAGTTACTTTCACCTCTGACTATATCATCTACTTTGACTTCAATTCAGGTAAAATCTGCCAATCTGATTTAGACATTGCTGGAACTGTATATATACTATGTTCTTAAATAGTACATTTAGTATTATTTGTTTTGCAAAACCGTTGTGTTTCAATTTCATGCATTTGCACTTTTATTAAGTCTGTAATACAATGATGCATTTACGAGATTGTGCTTCAGTTCATTTGATTTCAGATAATGAATTTTATTTTTATTTTTTCTCTTTTACACAAAAACATATTTATGTATTTCCCCTTTGTGTAGGTTCATAATGGAATTAAAAAAATGCAGTTCACACACTGATATATCTGCCTGTTTGACGGTAGGCAATCTTCGATTTGAGACTTTAGTGGCTTGTTTTACACTGAATTTGCATTTTCATTCATTTTTGTTTTCAGTAAACTTATTAAGGTGACCAATGTTGTATTGTTTTCAGTGCAAACAAATAAATTATATTCCAGAAATTCAGGGAGCTCATCAAAATCAAATTACGTATTTTTCAAGAAGGTAGTTTTAGAAATGTATTTCTACAGTGCTTAAAAACTAAGAACATTATTTATTCCTTGTAAAAGTCTGCGATGGTTGCAGTTGGGTTTGTGTGGGGGGGGTGTTTATGCTACAACCAGTTGGGTTTGTGTGTGTGTGGGGGGGGTTTACTCTACTGCTAAGACAACAGAGCAAACCAGTGATTGGATAATGTTTTTTTGGGTGGGTTTTTATTGTGCACAGTTTCCTAGTAACTGTAATATTACTTGTGTAATAGAAAATGCTTGAGTCACACATGGTCAAGTACGAGTTTTTTGAGACTGTGACTCGAGTCCGAGTCACGAAAAATGCCGGACTTGAGTCCTACAAGTCTGATCGTAACACATCATCAAACAGACCACACATCCAGAAGTTTAAAAATTGCACAGATCAATACTTTATATAAAAAAGAATGGAAGTCTTTATTTGAATACCACAGTAAACACTGCGTTCAGACACTAATGAATACCATTATAAATACCAGAACCATAAGCAGACTACAGCATTACCTGCAATGTCAACAAACTGGGCATGACACAGTAATACAGCATAGCTGATCTGTTACCATTGTACAGCAATAGGCCGTGTTTCTTCATCCCATCAGAATGTCATTACAGCATGGAACCTTTGGGAAGTTTGGAAAGTAAAGACACTGAAAATTGAAGAGCTTGACATAAAAATTCATAATGCAGAGATAGCAAGTACAGCAAGCCACTTCATTGTGGTTTCTGCAATAATTTTCAGTATTGTCCTGTAGCAAAGTCCATCCTGTTCCTTATGCTAAATACATTTTTCAAAAGATCTACATTTGCCAACATCTTCAAGCCACAAGAGGGTGTTTAGCCCCCCAATCCCTGACAAGCTTATCTGATGAGATCAGCATCTGAATTCCCCAGCAAGACATACAGTATCAAGAGAAGCTGGAGATTTGGACAGGATACATTTAATCTAGTCCAATGGTGTGGTTTTCTGCCAAGACAAACTTGCTTTTAAATGCTTTTACATTTTGAAAAATGTTGTCAGGTGTGAAGCAAATTCCATCTCATTGAGGAAAACTGCATGTTCCTAATAAATAACTACAAAGGGCTGTATTGTGTTTCTTCCCCTTGTATTTGGCTTCTGCCAAAGGTTGCTGTTTCTGGCTGAGGTAGCTGTAGATGTTATTTCAGTAGCAAGCGTATTAATGTAGTGATTCAGTGTAGGAGCATCTGCATTAGGGAGCAAGCTGGGTGCAGTTCAAAGTGATTCCATAACAACAATCAGGTGCACTATGATCCAAAAATAAGAGGACATTTCTCTCAATCAAAATCTGACCTAAACCATAACAGACTAAATTAAATGACTGGGTGTATTTTTTTAATTAGGTGACATGTCACTTTTTCAGAAACAATATTGCTTGTTCATGAATATTACAACCACAGTTTTACAAGATTACAGGCAAGGGAAGGGATTTTTCACAGTAAAAAACAACATTGTTGCAACAGGTTTCTCAGCAGATATTATAAACAAAATTGTACAATGGATCCCAGCCACTGTTCTTCATCCTGTCTGTTCTATGTATTAGAGTTGTTCTATGTGCACACTCTGTTCCTTTTCCTTCCCTTCTAAACTCTAATACAATCCTACAGAATGCCAAGAGATGACAGAGTCCAAAATAACCTTCAGGGGAGACAAAGATACAACCAAGCTTGTTCAAAGTAGTTAGATTCGCTGCCAAACAGTATTGATTTTGAAAATACCCAACTGGATACTCTGTTATTGCTATAGACAATTTTAGAAAAAAAGTTGTTTGAATCTTGGAGCAACTGAAATCTAAGGGCTGGTTTCACAGACTCTGATTAGCACTAATTGCAGACTACTGTACTGAACGTTACATTAGGTAGTCCAAGATTAGTTTTAATCAGGGTCTGTGAAACCAGCCGTAAGAGATAAACCTAATTACAGTCAAACTTGCTTATGACAAAAAAAGGGATTTTCTAAAAGTGGTCTTTGGCAATATACAGTATCAACAGATACTGGTAGGTGTACTAAGATGGGCCAGTCTTAGTGCAAACATATTAATGCTTGTGACATAGTAGCCGTCTGCTATGTGGGTTTGTGCATTCGCTGCTGAGTGACAGGCAGGAGATCAAGCTGGAGGTAGAAGTTGATACGCCCCGCAGGCGAACAGGATTTATTTACATATCAACACACTGAACAGCTCACGTGACACTACCAGCAATGGCAGTGCACAGAGCACATACAACACAGTGTACAAAAACTTTGGTAGGATCTGCAATATCTGAACTAACCTTCTCTGTTCAATAATAAACTAACGTTGCTGAAGAGCTTGATCATGGCAGATAAACGGTTAGGGCGGATATGTGATGGGCGGATACGTGATAGATAACTGTACTAAGAGAAAATATGGCCTATACAGTACAGTAGTAAAATCAAATGAATACCTACCACACTTTCTTTTTACTTTAGCTTACCGGTAACACAAAATAAATCATGCTGCTGCATTGTACACATTGGTGTGCAATGCAAATAAAATATTATATAAAATTGAAACTAAATTATTTCAGCATTTTTTTTAATTTTAATTATTATTGTAAGTAGACCCTGTCTTTCATGAAAATTAGGCACTTGGATGTTCGTCTCAAAAATACATTGAGCGCAACACAGATGAATGTAACAGAATAACGTATAATAAAGCTCTTTCACAACAGGTGTTCAGATAAATCAGGTAAATAATGCCAACAGCCGTCTGGGAATCGTATTTTTCCCCTGTCGGCCATCTTGCTTCCGGTAACGTGAGGGCATAACTTGCCAGCAAAGCTGCCCTCAAGTACCTCAAGTATCTTTTTCTTTTATTTAGAACTCTCATTTTTACTCCAATGAAGTCTTGTAGAATATTACGACAGCAAAGCAACAATATTATTTAGGACGCTCTGTAACTGATAAGATCTCTAACATGCGTAAGGTGGCTGCACTTGGTATAAGTAGTGTGGAGTATTGGTTAGGGCTCTGGACTCTTGACTCTTGACCCCATCGTCCCAGACGGGGGACACTGCTGCTGTACCCTTGAGCAAGGTACTTTACCTAGATTGCTCCAGTTAAAAAAAAAAACTGTATAAAGGTAATTGTATGTAAAAATAAGGTGTGAAAAATAATGTAATTGTATGCAAAAATAATGTGATATCTTATAACACTTGTAAGTCGCCCTGGATAAGGCGTCTGCTAAGAAATAAATTAATATGATAGTTATCTTAACTAAAGTATTCTTCTTGTTGTTTTGAATAATTTCTGTTTCAGCCATCACACCCCAGTTACTTTCTAAAGGATTAATCCATGCCTCTGGATATCAGATATATAGTCTAACATCTAAGCACATCAGATACACCAAGGTGTGGCCATAACAAGGTATTGTGCTTACCAATGCATTTCTTACATACTCTCTAAAGAGTGTTACAGTGGGACATGTTAATGGTTACCCTCTGGTGTACTTAGATGTACTTAGAAGTTAGAAGAGATACTGTGAGCTATTTTTTAAAAAGTCAGCAGAATGCAATGATGAAACAGATAATTATACAATGTGAATCTAAACAAAAAGAAGAAGTCATCAGGCTAAGAAAAGTCTGCTATTTGCTAACTATACCAAGCTGAAGTTGTTTGATTGATTCAGTTGTACATTGCATGTAAAGAGATTTGGGATCCGTGTGATAAAAGTTCATATTTAAATTCAACTTTCAAGTTCCTCTCTATTATATGCCATAGCAGATTGGAGTATTGCCCTACAAAAATGCTCAGCGACTTATAATAATGTAACGGCCCTTTGAGTGTAGTTTATGCTGATCATAGATATGCAGTTCATAAGAAGTATCATGTTAAGGCATGAAACCATTAAATAGACGATAAAACAAACTTGAGTTTATCCCAAACTAAGATGGCTTTTTGCAGGTTAAAAGGTTTATTATGGGAATTAGCTTTGTGTTATAGAACACCCTGCAGAATTTACAGGAAATGCATTATGTTCCCTTTGCTGTATCCTGTGTGGTCTGTATCACATATTACCAATTGTTGCAGGAGGGAGCATGGGCTGGATGGGCTGGATACACTGGGGCTTTTAGAAGAAAAATCTCTTTCTCCTGGTGAACATTCCTGAGTAAAAGTTTAAAAAGTATTTCCCTTATTTCCCTGTCTGTGATGTGTGAATAATAATATTGCTGTGATATGGAAAACAGCAAATACAGAAAAAGAAAATTATGACTTTCTTACAAATACCACAGGGGCATCTTTAACACTTTTAGACTGAACAATGGTGATTGTATGAAAACAGTCATATGAATATAAAACTTGCAAGGTTTTCAGGCAGGAAATCTATTGTACTGTATCACTAATGAAGTTCCTAGTACATCACATGTATTCATCTTTCAAACTACAAGCCAATTACTGGCAAGTTCCCATCAACCAATTGGTAGTTGTGAAACGTAATTTTTGATTTTATCAAAAAAAAAAGATCAGTTGTCATATAACTTAAACATATCTGAAATGAAACCCTTAAAAAAACTATTTAAATGTGAAAAAAACTGCCTTTTTATGCACCAAATGTAGCTTATCCGGTGGCCATCTTGGATTTTTTACATCTCTGCCGACTTTGAGCTTTCGTAATTGAGTCATTTTTAAAGGCTTGTGATTTGTTAACAATAGATCACAACCTCAGCATTATTGGCTTGTATAAAAGAGGATGTATTAGACTTCAGAATATAAAAATATATCAGTGCTGCATTCTTTTTTTAAAATACATTTTAGGTGTTAAAAAGCCACAATAACAACTTTGTACATTATTGATTTGATACATGTGTCACTGAAACAGTAAATAAACTGTTAATGTGCCATTCCAATGCATCTTAATATATATATATATATATTTTTTTTTTACTCTTACACTCATAGTCAGGAAATCTATAGTATCATTAATACAAGATTTTGTATTATAATAAAGGTTATTTAACGCAAGACTGTCCTGACTGAAATTGTATAATATTATAAATAGTTTTATTTGTACAAAATTCTTATTACTTGCAGCTTAATTTCATTAAGTTGTTTTCTACAAATGATGTATCAATCTTTTAGCTTTGTCGGCCTAATTGCCTAACCATCCATGAACCTATCCCCTGAGACATTTCTCTGTCATAAAGTAATAACATTCATACTGTAGGTAGCCTACACAAATGCTGAATAGTGTTCTCATTACAAGGCTGAATAGCTAAGAAAACTGCTTGGTTGACCGTGTGACAGAAATATTGGAAAACCTGTGATGAAATGATGTCTTTAAATACAAATGTGTTATGGACGTTATTTCACTTAACTGTGTAAACAGTAACCTCTGCTTTCTCTCTACAACCATTTCTATGTAGATCGGGGGGGTCCAATTACAGTCCTGGAGGGCCATTCCACTCCAAGTTTAACAGGTAAAATAATATAATTAACTATGTCAGGGTGTGGATTGAGGCTTAATTGGTTCAATTAAACAATTTAGAAGAGGCTGGGAATCCTGGGTATATCACTTCATCACATGCCTCACAGGAGACACAGCAGTTGCTTATTCCTTGCAACGGATGTTGGGAGATAATTCTCCAAAACGTATCTTATTTGATTATTAATGGCTGTTCAGTGACACAAGAAAGCATATACATTTTTGTTTTGAACTAAATTTCTCTTTCTGTGTATTGCCAACAGACAAATGAAAGGAATTCAATATAAGATGATTACTTGGTGACAATGGTATGATTCAGCTTTCTAGCTGAAGGGGATTATCTTGTTCTCTTTTATTGTTATGAGCAAGTCTGAACTTTATAATGCCTTGCTTTGATGCCTGCCAGACTGCTTTTAAGTCAAACTGTTTTATTAGCTTTTAATATGACGCTTAATGCTTGCAAATACCTTAACTCAATAACAATTGTTAAGGGACAATACTATAGAGGTGTCATATTAAAAATCAAAGCTACACTTGTAAGATGCATATGTTGTATTTCTCAGTTTTCTAACAAAAATAAAGCAATTTTATTTGACATATCAGGGCGATCTTATCTAATGTATTCTTCATATTCGTCATCACACCCTGGTAAGTTTTTAAAACGTACATGTACTGTAACCTCAATATATGTTTCAGAATCGTGTATAATCTCTAAGTGCTGTATAAACCTGCCCCCCTACAACTATCTGGTCCCTACTAGATGTAACATAGGACTGGTGTTCCCTATTGTGATTCTTTTATCTACTTAAGGCCAAATTGGTGCTTTAAATTTCTGATTTTAAGAAGAAAAAAAGTCAAGAATCTGATGACTGAAACAGAAAATGATGCAAGTGAATCAAAACAACAAGAACACAGTGGTTTCAAACCCATACCAAGCTGCTCTTGTATGTTACTGATAACAAGCTACAGTATTTAGAAGGATTATTGAAGGACTCCAAAGTTTTTGCTAATAGTACTAGCATTTAAATATAGCAGGTGTGAAGATGTTTAGCATTTTACTTAAATCACTCCTGTGCCTTTGTTTTACTGCAATATACAGTATAACACAACACAATATAGTAAAATGTGCTTTTGTTTATCTCATTCTGATGAGGGCGGGTCACATAAGTATTATTTTTTAAATTTTACTGCCCTATTTTTGCAACAATGGATACAGGTTGCATAATAGCATATACAAATATAATCCTGCAAGATATTTTTTTCGAAACAATAACAACATTATATTCCTTTTTTTATTCTAATGATCAAGCTATACAGCATTAATGCATGAAAATTGTGATTACATTACAAATTCTTTTAATACTTGCACATATTATGACATTCATTTCTGTGTATTGTTTCAAATGTATACAAATTAGTTGACATGACCACCAGCACAAAAAACAAAATTGTACTACTTATATAGTTACACATATTTAAGCATTGAAATTGGACAGTGTGAACAATTAAAACTATAAAACTTAAAGAGGATCACATGTCAATCATGTTAACTCACTTCCACCTCACATAATATACATTAATCAACAAAGCTGCTGTATAATATGTATCTCTGTACACCAACCGACACAAGAAATAATGATACACAATGAGTAGGGTGAAATATAATAAGCCCTCCCCCAAAACAACCAGGTTTGGCCTTTAACATAAACCAAGGTGTGTAAGCATGCCTATTGTTGCTTTAAGACACTCATCCATTTTTGCTGCAGTTTCTCCAAGACACTAATTAAATAGTACTTCCTTCCTGGCCCCTCGCTGTTTGTCATCCTGACAGCTTATCTCCACATTATAGATGGTCTTTTTGATACTGAAGGTCTCTTCTCTAACTGTGCATGATGCTGGCTGTCAAACAGATGGTTGTCAGTTATTTCCTTGAGTAGTCTTTTTTGCTTCACACCACAGCCTCTTTTCCTAATTCTGACAATATGCTATCATTGTTAACAAAAAATACATGACATAGTTCAACATAGTATAAAAAAACAACACTCCCATTGTTTCTGTAAACAACGTGCATGTTTCTGCATCTCGCAACCCCTATGATAATGAACCAGTATATAAAAACACAGAATTGCCTAACTCCTAACTCATTACAAAAATACACATTTAACATTAAATAGGAGGACAAATTAGATTGTCTGTAACTGTTTTTCTTTTCCTTAGGCAGCACAAGCCATAAAAAAGCAAAATATCAGTGGAGGTGATGTTTTAGTGAAATAACCAAATTGCAGCTGATAAAAAAATAGAAATATTTAATAACTTACTAACAGTACTACAAAATGATGTTAATAAAATGCATGCATATATTCTTTTCATACATTTAATATGGTAAAACATTTTTGTCAGTCATATTTTATTAGAAACCATTTATAATTGAATTTGATGACAAAGAAAAAAAACAAAGTTTGTCATTATTATCATTACATAAGTTCATTATTATCAGTAAGACATGCATACATGACACTTTCAAGTGCAAGACTTGCTTTTATTGACATACTGGAGCCCTTTCTCACTAAAGCTACATAAGTACTTCAAAGGGTATGATGCTATCTCTCCTGCTACCACATTATTGCATAATCCTGATTCTTTTTTTTCAGTACAGTTTTAGAATTGCTATGAAGGTTAGCTTAATATGCTCCACATGAGAAAACTGTTTTATCACAGATTTTACCACCAAGAGAAATAATCACAATTTTAAACACAGTTTTGCCACCTTCTCATCTGGAGGCCTTAATGGGAATGGAACTGGTTCCCCTCCCACTCCCCAGGCAGTGACCCTGTTCCCTCTGTGTCTTGTGTTGCCTTTCCGTTCACACTCCCACTCCTCTTCCAAATTGTTTTAAATATTATATTTCTTCAAGTACTCAGTCAGAAAGACTTTGGTGACTTGACAAGAGATAACACTTTACTTCCTACAGTAAAGTCACTCCTTGTATTTCTAAACAAAATAATGTCATAAACCGTATCTGTGTTGTACTTCCATTCGCTAAATATATCTCAAACACACATTTATTTTCATTTTTTACCCATGATATTTATTTAAAGCTAAAAGAAGCTCTCACTTTCTATGCCTTATTCGTGGCATTTGCACTTCCTGGGTCACTTCACCTCAGCAGTGTCTTCTGGGTCAAAGCATGTTACCAACTGAAAGCAGGAAACTCAATAAGGCAAGAAGCTGATTGGTAATTGACAGGAAAGAAGTCAGTGAAGGAGGGTCAGTTTCATCCTCCAGGTAAAATGACACAGGAAGTACAATCTAAAAGCATGGCTTGCAAACAGAGATTTAACCTAGAGTAGTACCAGATATCATGTTTAAAAATAAAAATACATGTATGTATGTATTTTTTTTTTTTCAAAACTGCATTCATGTGCATGGTGAGAAAAATGTATGGAACTATTTTGTTACCTGAAATTACTTTAAAACACATACTTATCTTTAACACTGTGTAACATGCCTCCTGCTTCCTTACACTGTATATTAAACAATAATTACATTCATAGGCTATACTTTCAGTGTTGCTTTTAAAAATAAGATTATCGTTGCATTATCATATTAAAATGTATTTCTAATGGGTCATTCCAGCACAAGTAGACCAATAGAGGAAGCCAACCCCTTGTATCAGTGGCCTGCCAGTCAATATTTTTTGATGGAAAGCCCTTGAAACAAGATTTGAAATAATGAAACGGGTGGTGTGCCGGTAACTACCTGAAATTTCCAGTGCACATCCCTATTGGTCATTTTTATGCTGGCCTCATTACAGATTTGTCACCTTGGAATCAGAGGCTGCCCCTAAGTTGAAATGTGATGGTTTATTAAACTTGCCAAATATGTGTTGAAAGTGATACACGAGGAATAAGAAGACATTATAATGGGATACTAAATAGATAATAAAAATAGCATGCAAAATCAATTCAGAGTATGTAAAGAATTCCTTTAATTTTCTGTAATATAAAAACAAGCCTGCTGGTACAAGTGCTTTCATTTGTCTTATCCACAAAAAGTAAAAGCATGAAAAAAATGTAGGAATTAGTTGAGGATTTGTGTTGCCTGATTATGTGACTTTACTAATTAACTATTAAAATGGTACTGGTGTCCTTAAAGCCTCTTATATGCACCATAAGTACTGTAATATGAGGTAGACTGAACAACTTACTTGTGGCATTTCTCAGGGTCTTTATGAAATAATAATCTGGTTTACAAAAATCACGATGTAACTCAGAAATGACTTCAGATAAAACTTTCATCAACGAGCCGTTCGCATAAATTCCGCTTGCCTCTGAATTAATCAAATACTTTGAAGCCACTCTAAAATGTACAAAATGGTATAATCACTGGTATTAGTTTCTAGCATAGTTCTCGATAGAATAAATTTTTGTCGAGCGTAGTTCTGTAGCTGGGTGGCTACGTCTCGCGTAGCAGCTTCAGTCATCTGAACCTAATAAAATAAAATAAAAACCATTGTTAAAAAAAACCCCGGCAAGGCTTAATAACGTTATTCAATATGCGATTTTTTTTACACACAAAACAGGTAAAACAACAAGACCCTTTTTAATTTCTACAGACGGCACAAGACAGCTGCCGTTTTTCAGTTTGAAAATCGAAGCCTCTCATTGGCTGAACAGGTTAACAGGTACAAGGGGGAACACCGATCTCCCCGATGTGGAAGGGGTGGGAATGGGTGGAAATGGGTGGGGCGGATGGGATTGATTGACAGTTTGCAAGTGCATGCATCGAATGGATTAACACCACATCGAATGACAAAGTGCACACCGAATGGATAAAAGGCACATTGAATGGATAAAGCTCATATTTTTAGTTTTTAACATTCGACTGTTGCATTTAACATTCGATGGTAGTATTTAACATTCAATACTTGCATTTAATATTCAATGTCGAATTTATTATTTGATGTTAAAATGTACCATTTGATACATGAATTTAATATTTAATGCTAGTATTTATTATTTAATGCTAAAATTCAATATTCGATACATGCTTAAATTTTACATTTAATGAATTGTCATTCCTTGTTTCATTTTTGTTACTTTCACCTCCCATAGATTTAACCTATTAAAGTTAAATTAACTACAGCATCTGGATTTTTCTGTCCACAAGAGATCGCTGTTTACTTGTATCTTTCCAGTGCGTGTAGCATTTTGCTTCCAATTCTTTATGTTGTGCATAGCTGTTACAATTTGGCCACGTTTCTGACTTAAAAAAGCATGTTATACATACATAATACTCACATAAATCCCAATTAATTGCCGTCTAATCAATAATTGACTAATACGCTGCTTTCTTTGCAGACTAGCACTCTCCTTTATTGCCCATAATTTGTTCATGCTAAACTCCGTAAATCACAGGGTACTTCAAATTACATCAGCACGACTCTGCCCAGAATTATTCCCCACATTGTATGTACATATATTTTATATTGGGCGTTTATACTACATATCATTAATTGTAACTCAGTCAAATGTGTTGCGTCTCTTGGTTGAAGGCTTTTTTTACGCTCCTTTTTTCTTCACTAAACTCATTGTGCTGCGATAGGTCTTGTTACTACAGAGAGAATGGCTAAGCCCCTCCCAACAGCAAGGGGAGGAGAATGTTTGATTTTTTCCGGGTGTTCCCAAATTTCACTGAATAATATCCAACAGCAGCCGACTTACCCTGACAGTTCTCTGTCTGAAACCAAAAGGGTAGATGATCAGACTTAAATATAGGATCTGGTGATTGCTGGAATTACTACACACATAGCTCTGATCTTTTTTGGAGGTAAGGCTATTTTATATCCCTGCAAATTGGCAGTGAGACAACGCTAACCCGTTAGCTGTGCAAGAGAGTTGTTCTTTTTTATAGTCACTTCCAAATATGCGGGTGAAGGTTGTTTTTTTTGGTTTGTTTTGTTTTTTTTTCAACTCTGGTCAGCATTTAGCTTATGTCAGGGTAAATTATGCAAATACCATTAATGACAGTTTGTTTGCAAGGTTGGTAAACAGTTTCGTGTTGTTAGTGCAACAACATTGAATCGCTTTGTTTTTTGGTGTTATGTAAAAATTATCTTTGTTAATATCAGTGACAGTAGCGGTTGGTACAGTGTTTCATTTTACGCCACTTGATATTAAGGTGTTTTTTTTTTTTTTTTTTGCTTTGCTATTCTACGCAGTAAGATATATAATTAATAGTAAAATTTATATTAACTTAAACAAAGAAGCCGTACATTTTATTTTTTACAACTTTGTAATACTTTTGAAACACACTGTTAATTGTATTATTAATATAATTATAGTTTACCACCTTTAAACCTGTTGTTTATCATGGGCAGTAGTACCATTTATTATTATTATTATTATTATTATTATTATTATTATTATTATTGATTTGGAATTTATGGTTTTGCTATAGAAAAAAAGTCAAGACACTGTGTATCTGTACCCATTAAGGTCTTTTTTGGCAGCTTTACTTTTTTTTCTTCTAGGATTCCACTGGAAAGAAAAGAATGCCTGGGATCGTAAGTAAAAATTCCGATTTGGAGTTTGACTCCCTACAACCTTGCTTCTATCCCGATGAAGATGATTTTTATTTCTGCTGTCCTGACTCCGCTCCACCCGGGGAGGACATCTGGAAAAAATTCCAGTTGCTGCCGACTCCTCCTCTCTCTCCTAGCCGGGCAGGATTGCAAGGGGACCTGGCTTCAGGGTCTACCGATTCCGGGGCAATGGGATTTGGTTCAGGAGACCCGTTGAACTGGGCTTCAGAACTCCTTTTGCTCCCTGAAGACGACCTTTGGGGGACATCTGAAGGCGACCTCTTTGGATCTGGACTGGAAAGCAATCTGAACTCAATTATTATCCAAGACTGTATGTGGAGCGGGTTTTCTGCCCGTGAAAAGCTAGAGAGGGTGGTGAATGAGACGCTAGGAAAAGCGATTTCCGCAGTTACCAGTTGCGGTGTGAGTAACAACAGTGCTGTGAACAAGGAGGAAGCCGATCTGAACAATTCGGTATCCGAATGCGTGGATCCGGCGGTGGTGTTTCCATTTCCAATCAATAAAAGCGACAGCACCAGAACCGTACCAAGAATAAGTACACCTCCTGTAACCAACAACGCTGCTGATGACACCCCAAGTGACTCTGGTGAGTGTGCATAAAAACACAGTTAATAATATGCTATGGTAAAATTAAAGATTATCAAACGTTTCTGTGGACGACTAAAGGAACCACACGTCATCAATGGTTCCCTTTTCTAACACCGATTGTACTGTAAAAATACAGTAAAAAAAAAATACATATACACACACACACGCACATAAAACAAACCGTGATATATTGATGTAAATTAATAATAATCTCGACTACTGCATGGGGTAACATGTATCCAGCAGGTGGCAGTATAAAAAGATCGGACATTTTCACGTCAGCGTAATAATGAACCTTATACCTAGTTGGCAGTTACATAAGAACAATGAACTATGGTTGTGTTGAAATTCAGATATATTTAAAACACGGCTTTTGTTGCGATGGAGTTGTAAACGCAGCGCAGAATTACTATTTGAATACAGAAGCATGTGTTCTCCACCCCTTTACAATAGTTAAAAGAATAGCGCGATACATTTGAGTTCTTTAGATAGCGGGTATGTCATTTGTAAACAGGAGTTTAAAATAAACTGATACCGCACAATCTACTAAGGGATTTCCAAAAGAAGCAACACAGTAAATATGCTTTTTCCAGAGTAAGAAAAATGTGGGCTGTTGTTGCACTGTTGCTCAAACCAGACATGTTTAAGTTATTGGGGCACTTCATTATCACAACAGAGCGCATAATTAAAATGATTTCCAATTCCGATAAAGTGAACTTGCTCTTTATTATAGGGCTAATTGAAAATGGCACAATGCATTAGGATAGCTAGTGATGTAATAAGATCTTTAATAGTTGGCATTACGGGTACCAATTAAACGTTGGTAGCTTGATAGTTGGGGAGGATGCAGTTTTCTGAGGATGTGGCTACCAGTTTGTTCACCCTCCCCACTAATTGAAAACACTTGTGTGTGCATTCCCTTTTATCTTTTAATGTCAATTAAGAAACAAACAAACGTAAATGGGTACTTAAGTAGGCACAAGTACATGGCCCTTTAAGTGGAGGATTTGCTTAAAGTGTGGTTTATGCAACAATAAGAAAACCCATGGGGCGTCCGTGCCTGCTGTAAAACCTGCCAGTCTGGAAACGGACTCTGTCGCTTTAATGTCTTCCTTGACAGCACTTCCTCCCAACAGCTGTCTTTTTGGCTCTGACCCAAAAAACGGATTTAAAGAGACCCACCAACTGCAACTGCTTTTCATGGAGGTTTAGAATAATTCCAGTGTTCATGTGCAGCAAAGGCCTGTTTCTGACTTTAAGATCTCTCTCTCTCTCTCTCTCTCTCTCTCTCTCTCTCTCTCTCTCTCTCTCTTTATAATGTAGCAGTTTGTGGTTAAAATAGGAAAGTGTGAGTATCCTTTGTTTTATGTCCCCAAAGTTTTTTTTTAGTGCACCAAACTATCTCATCTGGTGTTTACATGGAAACAAATTTCCTTTGCTCTTCTTTACCAGACTTGAACATTCAGCTTCCTGTAACTCTTATTTGAAGTATGTTGATAAAACATTTATGAAATGGAAAACAGATTATAAATGTTCTTGATCTCAAGGTGCTGTCTAATTAGTTTCAAATTTCTTTTGCATTTTATATACACATGAGAAAAAGTTCAATTAAACTGTTGTTAAATAACAGTATTTAATGTTTCAAGTAGCAGTTAGTCACTCCTGGGGGTGGCTTCCTCCACACCTACTTCCACAATTTGGAGGGAATTGACCTGCATTAATACTGCTATTATCTAGGAATATAATCCAAGCCTGATGGCTTTTATTCAGTTTCATGTTGTAGCATGCTGTTCTTTCTTTATTATAATTATAATATAGATCTAATATTTGACTAAAGTTTGTTAGCATTTTCAAATATGCATGTATGTGTTATAGTTTTAAATGCAAAAAACAGAGGGAGCAAAATCCTGTAGATTGCTGCAAGGGAAACGAATTACAGAATTCCACCACATTTCCCTTGCCTACCTGGGCTTCCTGGCAGAATTCCAGGTGGTGTCCCAGTGTAACATCTCGTCATCCTTCACCACAAGCAGTTGTCAGATAATAAATAATAGCGTTGTCAGTCACATATTTTGTCACTGGTACAGGAAAAAGTAGTGTCACAGTAATGATGATTAAAATATATTGTGGTAATTGTTATGAGGAATAATGCTTTAAAAAAATGTTAAGGGAATTGTCTCTGTGATTAACTCTGCTGTACAGTCCTGACATTCTGAGAACCAAATAAAGTGTAAAAGCTCTTAATGCTCGAGTAAGTCCCTAACCAAAGCATGTGAAGCATGATCTAGGACTCATCTGAGTCTTTGTCAACAATGAATGTTTATAGTTTCTTGACAAAAGCAGAGTAATAGAATGTTGTTGTTGTTTTTTTTTTTTTGCTCATTGTAGATGACCAGGATGATGATGATGATGATGATGGTGAGGAGGAGGAGGATGACGAAGACGAGGAGGAGATTGACGTTGTCACAGTGGAGAAGAGACGGTCTTCTGCTAACAGGCCTATGACCACCCTCACCATCACTGTCCGACCCAAGAACAGCAGCATCAACACCAGCAACAGCATCAGCAGCATAGCCCTGACAAAGCCTCAACATGAGTTACTCCTCAAACGCTGCGCCCCCATCCACCAGCAGCACAATTATGCAGCTCCTTCCCCTTACACAGAGTGTGAAGAGCTGCCTCCTCTGAAAAAAACAAAGAACGAAGTAACCAGACCAGCCAAGAGCATGATGCCCCCGAGGTCCAAAAGCTCGAGTCCCCGCAATTCTGATTCGGAGGACAGCGAGCGCAGGCGCAACCACAACATCCTGGAGAGGCAGCGACGGAACGACCTGAGGTCCAGTTTCCTTACACTAAGGGACCATGTCCCAGAGCTGGTGAAAAACGAAAAAGCCGCCAAAGTGGTCATCTTAAAAAAAGCCACCGAATATGTACATTCCCTTGAAGCAGACGAACACAGGCTGCAGCTAGAAAAGGACAGACTTCAGGCAAGGCGACTGCAGTTACTTAAAAGGTTAGCGCAGACAAGGACTCGCTAAGCCACTTATCAGGACTCTCACTGCCACTTTTGCACATTTTTTTGACATTAAGAATGTTGGGTTTACTTTCAATCCAGTCACATTAAAATTATGGATAGATCACTTGTTTTCACTTCAGGTTTGAATTGGCCCTGGACATACTGCCTGAATTCAGACACAGACGATTACAGTTGAGCAAATGATGTGTCCTTTTTTTGCCTTTACACTGAAGTCAGAAAGACTAAGGACATTTGTGCCATACTGTGGACACACATAGCTTAAGATGGCACTTAACTTTAAGTGGTTCATTCCTCATTCTCAGTGGTGCTTACATTGTAAAGGGTGTATGTCCGGAGGTATCTTAACACTTTTGGATCACCCAAAATGTTGTATGTAAATACCATTTACACACTCTGCCTTTTTTTGTACATTTAAAAAAAAAATATTAAAGCTACCAATATTAGACTGGAAGTTTATATACCTAAAAGTACTGTAAGTCCTCAATGTTTGAGGATCATAAAACTTTGTATACAAATCTATTGTTAATCTGTTATGAACTGTACTAATTCTTACACACCTGTATACTTTAGTGTGATGCTGAAACATAACTAAATTTGATACTTATATTTTCATATGAAAATGAGTTGTGACTTTTAAGTAGAATTACTTTATGCCTTTTTTTTTTGGACTAAAATAATTTTCTTTTGTACAGAAATATTCTCTATAAACGTTTACCTATCATTTTCTCTTCCTGTTTATATGTTTGTTACTGTTGGGTGCATAGAACTGGGTAAATTGAAAAGTTCTTTGTTTTATTGTATATTTTGTGCTGCAACTTATAGCACTTTGAAATACCTCATGTTTACGAAAATAAATAGAATATGGAAAAAAAGTTTTCTTTGGGTCCATTAATTGGCATTTCTAATACTTTGAACACTCAAGTGCATACTTATGTTAACTTTAGCAAAGAGACTATTTCAAGCTCTGCTGTGAGGCTGGTAACAGTTGTCAACACCTACAAGAGCACACATTGTACTTGGAAGAGCGAGGGGTTCAAAAACCTTGGACTTGTTTTAGAAATATAAACATGTTGTCATATGAAAGCATTCCTAGACAAAACACTGAATACAATTAGAGCACTTTTGGAAGAAACTAAACACAATATAAAATACTAAATGAAGACTTCAGTGATCATAAATAAAATCCTTATTAATAGGCAATTCATTTTTTCACAGCAGAATAACACAAATAAAATGCATTTCCCACACATTAACCAATGCCATACATTTTACTCACATAACCCAAAGTTGTTTATAATTGGCAGCCATTTTCACAGGAAATTCCCACACAGATCCTTTAGAACCCTACCTTAACTTTTCACTATCAACTGTGATCTTCGTGTTGGATTCTCCACTAACTCTAAAGTTGTAAAACAAAATAAATGCATTAAACCACTTGCTGTTGAAGATACATAATAGGTTTGACTATTTACATCAAGGAAAAACCTGCAGCTGTTGTAGCTCTCACCCAGGGGTGCTCTTCCAGTTGTGGAAGGCCACCAATAGCTTCAATGAAGTAGGTAAAGTAAGATTGATTAACGCTTGCTTAGAAATGAAACAGTCTGTGAAACAAAGTACTGAGCCTCAGCTTGATTTTCAGATTTCCATACTTTTCTAGGCTTGGGGGTTTATTTTAATATAAAGCCATTCATATTTTACATACGCTGTGTCTAAGCAGAGCACAATGAGCTATACTTTATCTTTTCTACCTGCACATGTTGGCTTCACATAACGGGGCTTTGGTGCAAACTTCTTTAAAGAGACAGAATCGTCACAATTGCATGAACAATAAGAGGTGTCCATTCAATTAATTTGACACACATCTTGCAACAGCTTCCCATTTATTACATAATTATTAAAAAATGATATTTAGCAATATCTTGATTAAATTCCTTTGCGAAAGGGAATACAGTGGAGGCGTATGTCACACTTCACAGATTTCTCTACATATCTTTAAAACTGCTCATCAGTTTGTGATAAAAAACTCTATTAACATTATTTAGCATTCATCATTGAGTGTCAGATTCTGTGAATATGGGGGATCTGTCTGTCCTTACACCCGTCCTCATATATGTCATGGTGCAAGAAGGAGGATTCGTTAGGTGTGTGGGTTGTCATTGAATAATAATGAGGCAGACACAGAGCATTGGGTGTTGACACGTCATACAGGCACAGATTTAATAACACAGGGTTTTGACTAGGGTACCAGCAATGGTTAATAAAGAACACAAACAAAACAAAGCTAATAATAAAAGTATGCCACATAAGGCGAGCACTAGTCTCACTAAAAGGAATGTCCCACTCCAGGAACCTATTTATTTATTACATTTATATAGGACTTTTCATACAAAAGTATCACAAAGTACTGTACAGTACATTAAAAAAGCATTTACATTTAGACAATACCTTTGTATAAAGGTCTCCAGGCATGTCACGCACACAACTGCTACATATAAAATAGAAGATTTAAAAAAAACAGTATATAAAAAAATTGAAAGTTACATTAAAACCCACTAAGATAAAAAAAAAAAAGCATTTTATAAAAGTATGTTTTCAGTCTTGACTTAAAAACTGTAACAGTCCCAGCTTCCCTGAAAGAAGGGAGGGCATTCCAATTTAGGGGCTCTGCATGAAAAATCCCTTCCTCTCGTGTTAATTGTGTTGGCCTTTGGAATAACCTCCACATCCTATGATCTAAGACAGCGACTTGGATGATATGGGGTCAGTAACTCCTGGAAATAACTAAAAAATCTAAAATCTACTTTATACTGCACAGGGAGCCTGTGTAAGGAGACTAAAACAGGGGTAATATTTTTACTTTTCCTGGTTTTAGTCAGAATTCTAGTGGCGGTATTCTGAACGAGCTGTAAGCAAGACAGCACACCTTTTGGGGTACCAGAGAGACGTGCATTACAGTAATCAATCCTAGGTGAAAAAATTTGTCTCTCAGCATCAGATGCACAAATAATTGGTCTAAGTTTGGCTATATTTCTCAAATGGTAAAAAGTTACTTTTCTAACTTCCCTATATAAGTCTCAAATGACAGATCAGGATCAAAGATGACCCCCAAATTTTTCATTTCTAGTTTAAGATTTAATGACAGATTACCAAGGTTGAACTGTAATCCCACATTTTTCAGTTGGTTCTGAGAACCCAATAGCATAACCTCTGTTTTATCTGAATTTAGCATTAAATAATTCAGACACATCCAACACTTGACGTCTGTAAGAGAAAGAGCAAGTAAACCCAGCAGAAGTATTTCCTGGCTTTAGGGACAGATATAGTTGAGTATCATCTGCATAGCAATGGAAGTTCACTCCATGTGTGCAGATAATGTCACCTAACGGTAGAATATATTATGAAAATAACAAAGGACCTAGAAAGAGCCCTGTGTAGCACTGCAGACAACTTCAGACTTTTCAGATTTTGCCTCCCCCAATAGAGACGAAACATAGTACACTATGCAAACCCTCTCTATACTGTTTGGGATCAACATCCCCTAAATTGACCTACTTCTGGGCTCCCAGAGTCCCTGCATCCTCACGGCGACTCTATCCTTTTCAAACAGCCTCAGCTGGGCAATGCCTTCACGAGCACCGTCTTACAGTGGAAGGGTTTCGTGTAGTAGTTCTCTCCATGGAGCGGACGCTCTCCTCCTCGATGTCAACACAGCAAGCTTTTGCTCAGCCCCCGTCTGCATGGCTATGGCCATGTGTAGGCTCAAGCTGTGGCGCAGACATTTCTTGAGCTGCGCGCAGGCTCCCCAAGCACAACCCCTAGCCAATCAGGACCTCCTGATCAACTCATCTCCTGATCAACTCATCATCTACCGACTCAATTAGTTGCTTAGCAACACGTCTCCTGTTGCGCGTCCCAGCTGCTTCCATAAAGGTACTTCACATGCACTCAAGAACCAGTGACAGGGTGCTCCCTTCACACATGGTCAGATACTTTTTCATCATACTAATGACTTTTTGAATTTGCAGCCATGGATAGGGGGATGTATGTTAGTGACATCATTTGCAAGTAAATTACAGGACTGGGATCCAGCTTTGAAAATGCACCATAGACTCAAACCCAACGCATGATTTCTGGGTGACCACGCTTTCATATAAAACCCAGTTCCAAAATAAACAATTGTGTGGAACGTTGGCCAGGAAAATCCCGTAAAAATTACAGAAAATACGGTTTATTTAGTTAGTAACTGAGATTACAAATACTTTGATTTATATCAATATGCCATACAATTAGTTGGGTTGCTTTCTTGCGTGGATCAAATAAAGATTGAGTTTAGATTTCAGCAAAGAGTAGGCTATTCTTTCCACCAAAAGGAAGGAAAATGTGTTGTTATTGAAATTACTGCTCAACAGAAGATTAAACCAGACCAATTGAAACAGTGGTCATGTGGATGCCATGTGTGATCATCTCTGTCTAGTCCCTGCAGTCCTAATAACTGCGTGGCACTGGAAGGTGACCTGCGTGTAAGCTGTAAATGAGGTCCTGCAGGTTACAGATGAAGTACAGGTTGTGTGGGGAGACCATGCTGTAAATATCTCTGGATTACACAGAAGGTCTCGATCTCCAGTTACTTATTATGTTAGCTGTCTGTTCTGGAATAATAGAGCTTGTGGATAGCTGTGGAAATACAATTTCATTTTTAAGTGGAATTTGCAATAATAGACATTTCTCCTGGAGTAATTCTGACCCCTCACTGAGCTAACAGTGTTTGACACAGATTGATGACATTGATATCTCCAGGTCCCTTGACAATTATTAAAACACCTTTAATGCTTTTTAAAAAGGACAAGCTATTTATAGACTAAAAAAATATGTGACACAAATTTATGGTAGCAATTTTATTTGTAGACTAGGCCTATATTGTACTTTACCCTTGTCCCTTGCAAATACATTTTTTTCATTATTTATTGTTTTTAGTTTCCATTTGATACTCAATCACAAAATTGTGTTTGCACGTATATATTTTTTTACAGTAGCTTCTCTATTCCTTTCGATACACTACTTTACACCTGTTTCTATCCACAGCCTCCTCTTTATACATTTTATAGAAACTGAAAATTAGGTGCAAAGAATATGAAGGACGAACAATAATTAACAGCCATTTAAGTTAACAATTGAATAGGCATTAAGAAATTACCTAAATTAATTGGAATAAACCTCATTAAAATATGGTTCAAATAACTAGTAGATAACATTTTTGTTGGTTTTCTCTTTAGGGATGTAACAATTAATCATGTATTGATGAATTGTGATACTTTCTTTACATGATATATTGTATCGCAATAAAGGTACAGTGTGTATCGTTTGTATCTTGAAACCACAACAAAGCTCATTGTAATTCACCAAGTTGTTCTTGAATGAAGAATAAGTGTGTTTTATAGTTGGTATGAATACATACTCTCCCTAACTCTTTCAGTTGTTGTCTTTTAAAAAGTCCTAATTATGTATCACACAAGTAGGCCGTCAGGACCATCACATGTATCATAATACATATCGTATTGTGACATTAGTGTATCATTACACTCCTAGTTCTGTTACATTAATTTGTGCTGTACAAGTATCCTACATTGCCTCTCTCCTTATTTATTGGTATGAGCTGGCTTGACAGACCTTTACAAACAATAAATGTGGGATTTCCTATTACATTTTCTTTATTCCAATTCAAGAAAGAATAATAAACGTCATTATGATGTCTATTAGAGATTTTCTATGATTAGATATATTTTTTTTTCTGTGTGAATTTAAAAGCTAACACACTTAGCTTTCCATGTATTGTTCTGTTCAGTTGCCATGGAAACAAGCGCAGCTGGCGAGTCTCAGACCCTGTTTTGCTGAACAATCTGTCTGTTTGTGTGTCTTACCCATGTGACCTGCCAGCTAATCACACTCCAGCAGCCCATAGTGTCATGCCAGGCCGTACAAGATAGTGTTTACTAACATCGGCCACATGGCCCCTTTTTCCAAAGCACTGCCCAAAATATGTCACTCCCGGAGATTTGTCAGGCACAGCGCCAACCTGTCTGGAGAGTGCGGAAAAATCTGTTGCTAGGGACTGGGAGCAGGGAACCTAGGCCGGAGATCTGCTTGAAACGCTAGAACAATGTCTGACATTGCTTCAGAGTTTAGTGGGGAACAGAGTGATTTTGTTAACACTCCATTCTGTAATGTTCTCATTAATAGAAATCAGAGGGCTTTGGAATTTAATATGGTGTGGTAACAAAAATAGAGACAATAGAGAAAAAAAGAAAAACAATGAAATAAAGCACCTTGTTTAAATAACTGCCCAATTAGTTATATCACAGAATCAGACCATTATATTATAGTTAGAATCATTAGGTTATACTTAACTAATTCAGTCATCATAATATAATAAAGCTATAATTTACCAGTGCCTTGTAACAAAATAAAAAAAATGATTAAACGTATTCTAAGTACCTGTCTACAGTATTTACATTTAATATGTCTTTAAAATGTTACTGTTTCATATTTAGTTAGTTTCTTACATATATTGTAGAGATGTAAGTTTGTGCTTAATCCATTCTTCCCCAGCAAATTCCTTACAAAACAACAGCTGCTTTAAGGTGTAAGAGTTGCAAAGAGTTGTAGTTCTTCCTGGCAATGACAAGTCTTCAGTGTGGAGAATGTATTTACTTGACAAATGCTTTATAACTGGAAAAAAATATTCCAAATAATTTATTTTAATTTATAATTTATTCTAACCACAGAATACATTTTTGGCAGAATACTAAATATTAAGGGCCCTATTTATAACATTTTAGGGACAGTATTTTTTTATTTGTATTTTTTTTTTTTAATTTAATAATTGCCATTTGATTTTACCCTGTTTTTCTCCCAATTTGAAATGTCCAATTTTTTATTTTTTTTAGGCTCAGCTCACAGCCTAAAAAACACACACACACGCTGTCCTCCTAAGCACGTGCCGTCAGCCGACTGCTTCTTTTCTGTCTGCAGGCCTGCCATACAGCCAACCCAGAGCTACAGCATCGGAGGACAACGCAACTCTGGGCAGTTTACAGGCGCCCGGCCAGACTACAGGGGTCGCTGATGCGCGGTGAGCCGAGAACACCCTGGCCGACCTAAGTCTCCCCCCCGGCACAGCTGTATTTAAGGAGCCGAATTTCTCACTCGAGGTTGGTGTGTTCAGGGAAAAGGAACAGAAGAGAGTCGGTTGTTAGTTGGGGGGGGGGGGGTGGATGCTAGTTAGTTAATTAGTTAGTTAGTTCAGTGGTTTCTGTTTATTTTGGCCAACGTGCCGCTTTGTTTGTTAAGTGTTTTGTGTTGTTAAATCTTTTTATTTATAAAGAAACTCGCACATCCAGGTCACAGCTGGACATTACAGTCCATGTTAACTTGTATTACATATTAGAAATTTACAATCAACATTTTAGCAGAGGTGGCAAAGTATATTTTTGGATGAAAATAATGTCACACAGAGGCCCCAGATTAAAGTAGTTTACAGTAGGTTAAAGGGTGGTGACATGTCCAAATTATTGGCAATTCCATTTTTAGTATTGAAATATAAATAAAAGAAGAAAAAAAACCTCTATTAAGTCTGTTTGAAAATAACCATAGTTAAACTTAACGTTATGTCACTACTTGTTTTGCAGACATCATACAATGCTGACGTATTATCAGAAGAACACTATCTAAGCTGCATTACTGTGTTTGCTTTCTGTTTAATGAAAATCCATAAAACACTACTAACGGTAGAACAATGGTCATAATTGTGCTTACACTTCTATCACAGGATCATTTAACTTGCATTAAGAAGCATATGGAGGGAATTACATTTAATAACAGCATCCTTTGGTCACACTCCATTATGTATCTAGTATTAGGGTGTATAAATGGCTGCTCATCCATCACCACATATATATGCTAAAAGGGATCTTTCGGAAGCCCTGGTTCATTTGTATTATAGATACTCAGTAGCGGTGCAATGGTTTTCTAGCCACTCTGTCTAAGTTGTATATTCAAGCATGTATTACACACCCTGGAGTTCTGTGAAGGTTAAACCGAACTTAGGGTAAAAGAAAAACACCGGTACAAGCTTGTTTTTTGCAAATTGTTTATTTTTCATAAATTAAACTAATTTGTGTGAATTATGTCTTTGTCACAATGCAGCTGCAATTCTCTTAATGCTTTATTTGAATGAAACATTAGGTAGCATTCACATCACCTTCATAACAGCAGTGTGGAGTAGTGGTTAGTGTTCTGGACTCTTGACCGGAGGGTCATGGGTTCAATCTCCGGTGGGGGGCACTGCTGCTGTACCCTTGAGCAAGGTACTTTGCCTAGATTGCTCCAGTAAAAACCCAACTGTATAAATGGGTAATTGTATGTAAAAATAATGTGATATCTTGTAACAATTGTAAGTCGCCATGGATAAGGACATCTGCTAAGAAATAAATAATAATAATAAATAATAATAACTGTTTCATAACACAGAATAGCTACAGTATGTGGATAATCCTTCATAATCACTATAAAAAACCTACAGAAAAGGCATGTAAGTACTCACAGCATTTTTGTTAAATGTGCTGTTTCATTTGTAATTATAATGTTACTAAAATGCTGAAATTTACAGTTTTAAGAATGTCAGTAAAAGTGTTAATGGCTACGAGTTACATAAATGCACCAGAAATGCTGCCTTTTCGTTTACATGCTGTGATACTGCTTGTTTGTCAGATATCAAAGTGATTCTGCAAGGTTATACATCATTGTGCAGCCTTTATTAATGATTAATAATTTAAATAAAGTATAACCACATTTATTTTTATGTTATGTTAACAGCACAAGCCACAGGAGCTGTGTGCTACTAGCCACATGAAACCAGAACTTTCTTCTGGTTGAACACTTTACATTACAAACACTTTGGAAACAGAAATAAATTCAAGAATTAGAGGCGCTTATTCTCTCTGTAAATCACTGAGCATGTGGTCTAAGCTGGTTTTGCACATGTAAACAACTAATGGATTGTTTGTGTGCACGTTGATTGGGTACTTTTTATATAATGCTAATCCCCTCCATATGCATATATATATATATATATATATATATATATATATATATATATATATATATATATATATAAACAATATAAATAAAGGGTGCCAGCTACCGGTTTGCTGTATTTGGCAGGATCTTGTTATTGATGCCAAGGTCTGCCATCTGCTGTGGGCTGGCGCAGGTGCCGGGGGGTATACACTCCACACAAAGTGCAATAATATAACACAAAGAGCCAATGTGCTCCAGTAATTGCTGAACACATAAAGAGGGAAGGCCAGAACATTTTTATCAAAGTTTACTTAGTCCGCAGAGATTTGCATACAGATGGCAGGGTCAGGGTGCTGTGTGCCGCCTCGGTGAGGATAGGGCTTGCCTTCAAACAGCCTTTATAAAACATACAGACTTAGGCACACACATACACTCTCTCTCTCTCTCTCTCTCTCTCTCTCTCTCTCTCTCTCTCTCTCTCTCTCTCTCTCTCTCTCTCTCTCTCTCTCTCACACACACTGCTTTCACTATGGCAGTGTGGAGAGGTTTCATTCTAGACTCGCTGAATAGTCCTTCAAGTAGCTGGCTTTGAAAAGAAGGCCTTGGAGAGTCTGAGAGAAGGAGAGAGACAGAGAAATAAAACACATTATTTTCTTTGTGATGCAGAAAGGGGGGAGGGGGAGGGGAGGTAATTGGGAAAATATCCAGAAAAGCCAGAGAATGTAGGGTTAGCAACAGGAATTAGGAGGGAAGTTTCTGTGGACAGTTATATAGGTGGAATCCATCCTTAGCTCCGAATTAAAGGGCAGCCAAGCAACATTCAATGGATCCCCAGTGTACTTTTTGTGATTAAGAGAATTAGCTTTAAATCATAATTTAAAAGTATAATTGCTTCAAAGAGGAAGTCCCCTAAAGGTTATGTAAATGGTTTTGTTATATAATGTAATGTATATAATTACCACATTAAACACCAAGGAATGTGCCCTAGTCTCTTAATATATTTAGCAGGAATTGCTGACCAGAGCCAGAAATACAAACCTCTTACCTTATGCTTTTAAAGATTAGTGTATTTAAGGAGCAATTAAGATTGTAATTAAGAGTTATCATGCTAACTTATCACTATGCCTGTAACAGTATTTGTGGGTGTGTCGATAAGCATGTATAATGACGTTCACAGATGTTAATATAATAGTACCAGGTCCTGGTAATCATAAGCACAGTCCCAGTTTGAGATCCTAAGAGCTATTCAAATTGAGTGCATTACTATACAAATTCAATCAAATGCAAGTGACTGCTCAGTTATGTTTGGAACATATTTTCATGGACGACAAATGAAAATTACACCTGTACCATAACACCTGCATCATAAAGTATTGGAACAATGTTGTAATGTTGTGTTGCTGATATGCCATCCTCTACTTTTAAGACACCTTTTGTTATGAATTGTGCTTTATTTAAATTATTTAAATATATATATATATATATATATATATAGTACTGTGCAAAAGTTTTAGGCAGGTGTGAAAAAATGCTGTAAAGTAAGAATGCTTTCAAAAATAGACATGTTAATAGATTATATTTATCAATTAACTAAATGCAAAGTGAGTGGACAGAAGAAAAATCTAAATCAAATCCATAGTTGGTGTGACCACCCTTTGCCTTCAAAACAGCATCAATTCTTCTAGGTACACTTGCACAAAGTCAGGGATTTTGTAGGCATATAGTCAGGTGTATGATTAAACAATTATACCAAACAGGTGCTAATGATCATCAGTTCAATATGTAGGTTGAAACACAATCATTAACTGAAACAGAAACAGCTGTGTAGGAGGAATAAAACTGGGTGAGGAACAGCCAAACTCAGCTAACAAGGTGAGGATGCTGAAGACAGTTTACTGTCAAAAGTCATACACCATGGCAAGACTGAGCACAGCAACAAGACACAAGGTAGTTATACTGCATCAGCAAGGTCTCTCCCAGGCAGAAATTTCAAGGCAGACAGGGGTTTCCAGATGTGCTGTCCAAGCTCTTTTGAAGAACCACAAAGAAACGGGCAACGTTGAGGACCGTAGACACAGTGGTCAGCCAAGAAAACTTACTGCAGCAGATGAAAAACACATCATGCTTACTTCCCTTCGCAATCGGAAGATGTCCAGCAGTGCCATCAGCTCAGAATTGGCAGAAAACAGTGGGACCCTGGTACACCCATCTACTGTCCGGAGAAGTCTGGTCAGAAGTGGCCTTCATGGAAGACTTGCGGCCAAAAAGCCATACCTCCGACGTGGAAACAAGGCCAAGCGACTCAACTATGCACGAAAACACAGGAACTGGGGTGCAGAAAAATGGCAGCAGGTGCTCTGGACTGATGAGTCAAAATTTGAAATATTTGGCTGTAGCAGAAGGCAGTTTGTTCGCCAAGGGCTGGAGAGCGGTACACGAATGAGTGTCTGCAGGCAACAGTGAAGCATGGTGGAGGTTCCTTGCAAGTTTGGGGCTGCATTTCTGCAAATGGAGTTGGGGATTTGGTCAGAATTAATGGTCTCCTCAATGCTGAGAAGTACAGGCAGATACTTATCCATCATGCAATACCATCAGGGAGGCATCTGATTGGCCCCAAATTTATTCTGCAGCATGACAACGACCCCAAACATACAGCGAAAGTCATTAAGAACTATCTTCAGTGTAAAGAAGAACAAGGAGTCCTGGAAGTGATGGTATGGCCCCCACAGAGCCCCTGATCTCAACATCATCGAGTCTGTCTGGGATTACATGAAGAGAGAGAAGCAACTGAGGCTGCCTAAATCCACAGAAGAACTGTGGTTAGTTCTCCAAGATGTTTGGGCCAACCTACCTGCCGAAGTTCCTTCAAAAACTGTGTGCAAGTGTACCTAGAAGAAATGATGCTGTTTTGAAGGCAAGGGTGGTCACACCAAATATTGATTTGATGTAGATTTTTCTTCTGTTCACTCACTTTGCATTTTGTTAATTGATAAATATAAACTATTAACATGTCTATTTTTGAAAGCATTCTTACTTTACAGCATTTTTTCACACCTGCCTAAAACGTTTGCACAGTATATATATATATATATATATATATATATATATATATATATATATATATATATATATATATATATATATATATATATATTTAATTCCCATGTTTAAGTTGGACTTGTATTCAAACTCCTCCTTCAAAGTTGAGGAAAAATCACACGATTAAACAAAACAGTTTTAAATGCCACACCTTGCGCAACTGTTTCTCAAGACAGATGTAAAGGGCAGTGTTGTGTGATACACTGCTGTTACGGATTCTCACCCATTCAGTGAGAGGCGGTTAAAGCTCTGTAACCACAGACAAGTTGGCCGTTTTGAATAATGGTTAAGATGATCACTTGTGGTGTGTGTGTGGAAAGTCTAGAGGTGCCAATGCTCCTGGAAGCTTTAGACATCATACTGTTTTCCTCCCTGACTATCTGCTAGTGTCTATCTTGGTGCTGATTCCCTAGGCATTGCTGCCCTGTTTCTGTACTGCATTGTTTCACAGTGGGCTGAGCAGCATTCCTTCCTCTGTTCTATCCATCTCCCTAATGGTAATTAGGCTGTATTGTTCTTCTTTTTCTAAAATCTCTTGCTTATATACTATATTTTCAAAATATCTTTTTTCTAGTTGAACTAATGTACAGCTATGGCCAAAAAGTTTTGCATCATCTAGAATTTTAGGATTGAGAAATAATTTAATGTTCATCGTAGATTTCAAAATGTCACATTTTTCAATTTTTTTGTCAGTTTTTCATTAAGTATATGGGAAACTACAAAGCGATATGTAATTCAATATGTTAACGTAACATTATTCAGCAGGTTTCATTCGACTTTATGAAGCAAAATGTGTTAATTATATAGGGTGATGCAAAAGGTTTTTATACTGGTGAGGAAGAAGGCTGCCTCCAAGCACATTCAATGGGATTGTTCTATTGCATTTTGTTCCATCTTTAGTTCCTATTTGATATTTTCCCCCTGATGTTTCAGCCGCAGAATGGTTAAGGCAATCACTCACAATGTCCTACATAAAATATTACACAAGTCCCCAGATACAGTCTGGGTACATTGGCTGAATTGTTTCTTTGTTGCACAAGGTTAGTGAGTAGTGTTTCATACATCACTTACAGTATCAGGGGACAAAATATATATCAAGCATGTACAGATTTGGTTTGGTCCAGCTAAGAATATGTGGCATTTGTCTTGTTAGGTCATAAAAATAATATGAAAAAAAAAATACTATAAAGTTCAACAGAGATCATGTTTCACGTTTCATTTAACACACATTTATTGCAAGATGAAATTTTCACAACATTCATTTTAAGTATTTGTACATATACCCAACAAAGAAACTCTCTTTAAGAACAGACATGAAAAGAACATAATGACAACCCATGGGAAAGTCGATTGTTTTTCAGCAAAATGAGTTGACCAATTCAGCAAGACTTTCATTTCCTCACTCTACGACCACATCCTAGTAGGGGTTGCAGGCAGTTTCCTCTACATGCCTTTGCATTGATATGTTAAGCACAGCCAACACATAGCAAGCTCTTGTAAGAAATATAAGCAAATCATTCAGGTTTTTCATGTGGAATCAGTGCTGTTGTGATTGGCCATAGGGGCCAACATGGTATATTCGGCCCATCTTGCTCGTTTGGTTGTTAGTAGCATATTGATACCAGAATCTCATCAAGCAGCTTCTTGACGGATCCCAGGGTGTCAGCTTCAACAACATTACTGGGGAGTTGTATGAAGCCAGTATCTCACAGGGATGTTTAATGATCTATTGTATTGACAACAGAACTGGAAATGTACCAAAATAAACTGAGAGAAATACAACAAATAACAGTATACTGTAAAATCTGGAAAAAAAAGTTGCAGGAAGCATAATTATTGCGTACCGTAGTGTCTCTGAAAAGTTGGCTTTGGATTTGCATTGCTTTAAAATTGTGATATGATTTAAAATAGGGGTTCAAAGCTAATGTAAAAAACACAATATATCACCAGCTTAGGAATTACTTTAGGACCAATTAACAAGCTCCAGCCTTTGGTAACAAGTGACATTTCTATTATTGCATAGTTGAATCTAACCTTACAAGGCTTTGAAACTAAACACTAATATCTGCAAAGACACACACAACTGTACAGTTTACACATAAAAGACCACTAAATTATGAATCCTGTTGTTGTTGAACCCATAAAAGTAATATCTTCTGCAATAAGGTATACAGTAGAACCCGTGTGTCAGAACTGCCCTCTTATGTGAGTGTTCCACAACATTTTCCACCAGTTTGCACTGTGGTGGACATATACTCCTGTAATGGACATATCATTTTAAATATGTCATAAATAGGTATTTTCCTGTGAGACCTGATGCTCATGAAAAAGAATTTCCAGAATTAAGTTCAAGAAATGCAACTATAGTGACTTTTTGGTCTATGCTAAAAGGTATTAACAGCAGTACCTGTGAGGCTCATTTACTGGTGCACTCAGTTATCTAATGGTAACTCGTAGACTAAATTATCATATTGGTAGGCTAAAATTATTTTTTATGAATAGACACATCTCTCCCCACAAATAAAGTACAAGATTGCAGTTCCAGTTGCTCTAAATGTGCTTGACTTCTGACTTTCCAATAAATCTAAAATCTCCTTCAATCCTACAACTGAATATATCTTATATCATCATCATCATCATCATCATCATCTTCAGCCTTTTTCAATCCACTGTTGGATGAAGGCCTCTACAAGATTCTTCCACAAAGGCCTGTCTGCTGCATCTGTCTGCTGCATCCCTCATCCACGTTGCTCAGGCGTGTTTCCTAATTTCATCTTGCCATCTTCCTGGAGGTCTTCTTCTTGGTCGCTTTATATCTCTTGGGACCCACTCTAGTATCTCCTTGTTCCAGCAATGGTCTGTTCTTCATGCTACATGTCGGGCCCACTGCCATTTCAGTTTTCGCTCTTATAATAACATTGCATACTTTTGTTTGTGCTCTTATCAAGTCCTTCCTTTTCCTGTCTCTTCTTGTTATTCCCAGCATGCATCTTTCCATACTCTGTTGAGTCGTTTGTAATTTTTTTGTCATTTTTGCATTGAGGGTCCAGGCAATGGAGAACCAAATGTGCAAAATCAACAGAAGAGCAAAAATAGGCTGGAGTGCCTTTAATATGGTTCTGAAAGGGAAACTACCCTTATGCCTCAAGAGGAAAGTCTTTGACCAATGCATGCTAACAGTGCTAACTTAGATGTGAAACCTGGACCCTCAATGCAAAAATATATATTTATATATCCAAAATGGAAAATTACCTATATGGTAACAGTATCCTGGGAGACAGTCAGCATGGGTTTAGGAAAGGGATCTCATGTCTAACTAACCTGCTTGATTTTTTTGAGGATGCAACATCGACAATGGATAATTGCAAAGCATACAACATGGTTTATTTAGATTTCCAGAAAGCTTTTGACAAAGACCCACATAAAAGATTAATTCTCACTAGGGAGTGGTTAACATGTAGAAAACAAAAAGTACTGATTAGAGGAGAAACCTCAAAATGGAGCGACGTAACCAGTGGTGTACCACAGGGATCAGTATTAGGTCCTCTGCTATTCCTAATCTACATTAATGATTTAGATTCTGGTGTAGTAAACAAACTTGTTAAATTTGCAGATTACACAAGAATAGGAGTGGCAAACACTGTTGCAGCAGCAGAGGTCATTCAAAATGATCTAGACAGCATTCAGAACTGGGCAGTCACATGGCAAATGACATTAAATAGAAAAAAGTGTAAGGTACTACGCACAGGCAATAAAAATGTGCATTATAAATATCATATGGGAGATACTGAAATTGAAGAAGGAATCTATGAAAAAGACCTAGGAGTTTATGTTGACTCAGAAATGTCTTCATCTAGACAATGTGGGGAAGCTATAAAAAAAGGCCAACAAGATGCTCGGATATATTGTGAAAAGCGTTGAATTTAAATCATAGGGAGTAATCTTAAAACTTTACAATGCATTAGTAAGACCTCATCTGGAATATTGTGTTCGGTTCTGGTCACCTCATTACAAAAAATATATTGCTGCTCTAGAAAGAGTGCAAAGAAGAACGACCAGAATTATCCCGGGTTTAAAAGTCACGTCGTATGCAGACAAGCTAAAAGAACTGAATCTATTCAGTCTTGAACAAAGAAGACTACTGCCTTGTCGGCAGTATCCAGCTCTGTGTTTAAAGGATGCCTGAGACACCCGCCCAAGGCTTCAAAGAAATTAAAGAGAAAAATACCCCTAGAGTCTGCGAGAGCGGGGGCGGAAGATGACTCAACGTTGGACAACACGGTTAAGGACTTAGGAACAGAAACGGATATGAGTATGGAGAGTACTTCACAAAAGACTAGTTCAAGATCTGCAGTTAGCAAAGACATGGAACTCCAGGTTTGTGTCTGCGGCTGGAGCAAGGCGACAACGGTCAGGGGTTTGAAGATTCATCAAGGGAGAATGAAATGCTTGAGGGAGAAGGGACAAGGGCCTCGCATTGATCAGTACTTCTTACGAAGTCAGTCAAGTCAGTCGAATGAAATCCAGCGACAGGAAGCAAACCACAGTTCGCAGGATATCAGCACCCCTGTCATAGATGTGAGGAGGACTTGCATGGACACAGTTAGTGATGAAACTAATGATCCTTGTGAACCCGGTCAGACAAACCAGCGTAAGAGAGAAAAGAACCTCAACGGGCACAAGCCCGGAGTTAAATGGCCAAGAGCTTGTGAGAAAACTGCATGGGACACAGTAAACACAGATCTCTGCTTTGCATTGGAAAGGTTAAGTGGAACAGTTGAAAAGAAACTGGATAAATTTGGGGACATCATCTACGCATATGGAAGCGAGAGGTTTGGAGTTGAAAAAAGGAAGGAAAAAGTACAAACTATTCCTGGAAAGTCTAGACGGCAGCAGGAGATTGAACGCTTAGTTAGAGAAAGGAGACAGCTGAGGACGCAATGGATAAGAGCAGAAGAAAGTCAGAAGGAGGGACTCAATCTCTTACAAAGGGTCATAAAAGATAAGCTTGCAACATTGCGCAGAGCTGAGCGCCTACGGAAACGCTACAAAAAGAAGGAGCGTGCGAGAACTAACTTTTATAAAGACCCATTCAAATTTGTAAAGAAGTTATTCACCAGTGAGAAGAATGGCGCACTAAAAGCATCTAAGTTTGAGCTGGAGAGATATTTGGAGGAAGCGATACAGATTCAAAAGGCAGGAGCCTATGTCAATTCCTTCAGACATCCCACCTATCAATCCACCAGAATACCAAATGGAGGACTGTGCACCTAAGTGGAAAGAAGTAGAGCAAGCTGTGAAAAAGCAAGGGCTTCATCATCTCCAGGGCCTAATGGAGTTCCGTACAGAGTGTACAAGAGTGCTTCAGGAGTTCTACTAATCCTGTGGAAACTGATGAAAGTAGCATGGAAAAAACAGGTTGTACCAAGAGCATGGCGCCGAGCAGGTGGAGTCTTTATACCTAAAGAAAAAGATTCTAGCAGCATCAGTCAGTTTCGCCCTATTTCCTATTAAACGTAGAAGGCAAGATTTTCTTCAGCATTATTGCTCAGAGATTGTCAACTTACCTATTAAAGAACTGCTTCATTGACACTTCAATACAAAAAGCGGGCATTCCAGGTTTCCCAGGATGCTTAGAACACATCAATGTGATCTGGCAACAAATTCAATCAGCTAAAAAGGAGAGGAAGGAGCTCCATGTGACATTCCTGGATTTGGCTAATGCATATGGTTCAGTGCCACATGAACTTCTTTGGGCAGCATTTGATTTTTCAGTGTACCAATGACAATAACAAATCTAGTGAAAGCCTACTTTGGAGATTTGCAATTTAGTTTTTCAACTTCAGAATTCAGCACTACATGGCAATGCCTAGAAGTTGGAATAATGGCAGGATGCACCATTTCTCCACTGGCTTTTACCATGGCAATGGAAGTAATCATTAGGGCATCAAAATGGGTAGTGGGAGGAGAGCGCTTGGCTTCTGGAATACGACTACCACCAATTCGAGCATACATGGATGACATGACAACCATGACTACAACAGTAGCCTGCACTAATCGGTTATTGGGCAAATTAACCAATAACATTGAATGGGCACGAATGCAATTCAAGCCCACTAAATCAAGGAGCATCTCTATAATTAAAGGTAAAGTAGTAGATAAAACGTTCTTCATTAATGGTGAGGCAATACCAACAGTGTCTGAGAAGCCAGTGAAGAGCCTTGGGAGATGGTACGACGGGGATCTAAAGGACACAGTTCGTGTGGGAGAAGTTAGACAACAAGCTGTGGAAGGGTTGAAGAGCATAGACAGCAGCTTTACCAGGCAAATTAAAACTCTGGTGCTTTCAGTTTGGCCTACTGCCAAGGTTGCTGTGGCCACTGACTGTGTACGAGGTTTCTTTGACAACAGTAGAGAAGCTGGAAGCTTTAATCAGTTCACACATCAGGAAATGGTTGGGAGTTCCACGCTGCCTCAGCAGAGTGGGACTTTATGGTAAAGGAATACTGCAGCTACCTGTCTCCGCTCTAACCGAGGAGTTTAAGTGCGCCAAGGTCCGACTGGAAATGACATTAGTAGAGTCACGCGACAAATGCGTAAGGGAGGCAGCACCTGTGTTGAAAACTGGAAGAAAGTGGGTGGCAAAGAAAGCTGTGGAGGATGCAAAGGCTGCCCTTCAAATTGGTGATATCATGGGGCAAGTTCAGCATGGAAGAGGGGTCTTGGTCTCAGTTCAGCTCCTCCTACATGGCACAAGGCAGCCCCAGCAACGGAGGAAGCTTGTAGTCAACGAGGTGCAAAAGCAGGAGGAGAGGATGAGGTGTATAAAGGCCATTTCCCAGGGCAAGCAGGAGAATGGATGAGATGGGAGAGTGTGGAACAACGCAAGATTGGCTGGCAAGACCTATGGTCAATGGAACAGAGCAGGATCAGTTTCCTTATAAGGTCAACATATGATGTTCTCCCATCACCACAGAACCTAAACCTCTGGGTAGGAGAGGATCCCTCATGTCCTTTGTGTTCATCACCTGCAACATTAAGGCACATTTTGACAGGATGTAAGGTGGCTCTTAGCCAAGGACGGTTTACTTGGCGCCATGACCAGGTGCTGCGATGTTTGGCCTTAGCATTGGAAGACAAGCGTAACATGACCAATAAGTTGCCACCTGTTCCATCAAAACATTACACACAAAGACAACATTCCTCCGCCCAGGAGAGCAACCACCAAGAAAAGGTGTTAAAACCAATCCTCGCCCAGGACAACTGGAAGCTGCTAGAGACTGGAAAATGCTGGCAGATGTTGGTCAACGGCTTATTTTTCCACCTGAGATTGCCACCACAAACCTTTGACCAGATATTGTCTTGTGGTCTGGATCAGCACGCCTTGTTCACCTGGTAGAGTTAACAGTGCCATGGGAGGATGCTGTAGATGAGGCGTATGAGAGGAAGAAACTGCAATATGCTCAACTAGCCACTGAAGCGGAACAGCGAGGATGGAGAGTCTGGGTTTACCCAGTGGAAGTGGGATGTCGAGGATTTGTGGCACACTCTACAACCCGGTTTCTCAGAGATGTCGGATTCAATGGCCAAGAGTTGCGTCGCACAGTGAAGAACTTATCTGAAGCAGCAGAGAGGAGCAGCAACTGGCTGTGGTTGAGACGGAAAGATTCTGGCTGGGGATCTCAAGCACAATAGAAAGAAAGAAAGGCTGATGTACAGGTAAGTAAGCTGGGCTGAGTTGAGTGGGGGACGGAGGGGTGATGCTGGGACGCCAGAATCACCGTCGAGCCCTCTTGAGGTGTCGTGGGCTAGTCGACGAAACACCGAGGATGGAAGGTGCCCACTTGAAGACCCCAGAGATGTACCCTACTTAGCTCAATCCAGACGGTTGTCATGCTGATGCACTGGGGAGACCGCACTATGGTTGATCCCCAGAGCCAGCATCGCAGCCGTTGTGTGTGCTGATGCGCTAGGGAGGCAAAATAAGCTGATCCCTGGAGCCAGCATTACACTTCAGCCATCAACACCAGACAGAAGGATATCTACATCATCATATGGAAGGAAGCGCAAATGGATGGAGACACATATGGATCAAATTAGTTTACTGTGAAGCTACGTCTTAGTTGGTGCTTATCTTGGCGAGAGCCAAGTTCAAATCAGCATGAAGTTTTAACATCTACTCTCATGTAATGGAAATCGCAGTGATGTGATTCAAGCATTCAAAATTCTAAAAGGTATTGACAATGTCGACCCAGGGGACTTTTTCTACCTGAAAAAAGAAACAAGGACCAGGGGTCACAAATGGAAATTAGATAAAAGGGGCATACAGAACAGAAAATAGGAAGCACTTTTTTTACACAGAGAATTGTGAGGGTCTGGAACCAACTCCCCAGTAATGTTGTTGAAGCTGACACCCTGGGATCCTTCAAGAAGCTGCTTGATGAGATTCTGGGATCAATAAGCTACTAACAACCAAACGAGCAAGATGGGCCGAATGGCCTCCTCTTGTTTGTAAACTTTCTTACGTTCCTATGCTCTAATATATACAGTATATATATACTGTATATATATATATATATATATATATATATATATATATATATATATATATATATTAGAAAAAGAAAAACTGCGGTTTACCAAAAGGAGCAAAATCAAAAAGAAAAAGGTAATGTAGGTACACAAAAATGGGACTCAAGGGTACATTATGCACATGACAACTGGACCAAGTTATAATTCCTAATCAAGTGGTGTAGCAGGAAGTTATTGTGGGCACCAGCTGGACAAGAGAGCAATTAGGGACCACCCCAGCAGAATGTGCCCGTGTCTTTGACAGCTTTCAAGTTCAGCTGACGGCATCATCTATCGAAACTGAATTGAATTTAGTCATCTGTTACCTGTTAAATCCCAGATGTTGCAATCTGAGCCTTGGTCATTTGCCTAACTTAATAAAAATAAAAAAAAGTGAGGCACTTGACCAGTTCATGATTTTTTGAGCACATGTTCTGGTGACCACTCAGATGAAACGGAAGCATTTGTCTGCTTGGTGTCAGGCAGCCAGTACTGACAGATCAATGGGTTTAACTGAAAAGCTGGCACAACATTTAATTAACATTCTTGATTGCCAACTTGCTCTACTGGAGCCTTTTTTCCAATTCTAATAAACATTCAAATGACAGTTGGCTGCTCTTTTGTGTTGAAATGTTAATTTCTATATTGCCACTTTAAACGTAGATATGGAAAAGAGTTGTATGTAGACATACAAGTTGTATTGCTTTATAAATATGCATGTGGTATGTTTCTTAGATACATTTTATTAGTCATTAGTAATTACTTTAAACAACTGCACAAGTAATACTGTACAAATAAAAGAGAGAGAGTTGGACAGAATATAATTTTCATTCAAGAAAATAAAGTACAGGAAAAAATTGTTATTTGTTTCTATTTTGTTGAAAGTTCCAAAAAGCATAGAAAAAGAATTGCAAATATCTTTTGTAGATGAAACAACAATAGGTTAATTATTTCTAAGGATAAAGTGAGACAGAGATTAAAGTAATCTTATGCAAGTTACCAACCACCCTGTTGTTGTCAGGTAAGCCCTGATTTAACTTTCTGTGACCTGAAAACAAAACTAATGCCCAGTTAACCAATGAAACATTTATTTTGCCTACAGTTTTTTTTTTTTTACCTGCCTCAATAATTTTTTTCCAAATATATTTAACATTATAAAACAGAACCATGGCCAAAAACTATAACAAACATTTGACACTTTCTTGGAAATGTGGTAATATTTTTTTTCTAAATAGAAAATAAATAAACAAGTAAAATCATTTTGAACAACTTTGAGAGGACAGATAAACAGCCTCTTTCAGAAATCACCCCACCAACCCTGTGCCAAATGAACAACAATTACATACAAAGTAATCAGTGACATAGAAAGTATAGAAAAAAAAACACCAAACAACAAAGGAAAATAAGTCATCCTCAGATCCTTAGATGTTTTTCAGTTGCTGTGCAATGAATAATCCAAAATTTTAAGAAGCAAAGACTAACATTGTGGCTAATGCCTTCATTTTAAATAAGTGTTTGTCCACTTACTAAAAAATGTTGTTTTCTTTTTTTGTTACCTTGAATTAATGCATAGTATAAATGACATTTAAAGAATAGATTTTTCAGTGTGGTTGATAGCCCAACCTTTTCTGTCTGAATGTAAATAATTTGATGTTTTTTTGTTTTAATGGGTAAAACCTTTCTTACAAGTAGATAGTTCCTTGTTATGGGGAAGTATTTAAATGCCCACAGACTTCTGCGGGCATGGACAGTGGTAGCTACTGCACAGCTGATGACAACAATAGCTGTTTTCAAGCTCATTGTCATCACCATGGAGTTATACCAGATGAATGGATGGCATTGATACTGATTGGCATATTCATTCAGAAGCATTCAGGGCTCATGAATTTCACTTAACTAGTCCCATCATGTGTTGGTCCTGATTTAATTGGGGTGATGTATTGCAGTGCTGCTAGATGAAGTGGAACCGTTTCTTTCTTCTGAAGTTTTTTTTTCTCCCTCCTAAACCTCCCAGTTAGACAGTCTGACCCCCTCTTCCCTTTACATCTCCTCAGACCTCTGAGAGCTTCATCTTTGTTTTGATCACATGGCATTTGTAGTATAGTTTGATGAGCAAAGAATAACAATGAAAGATGTCTTCGTCTCATTGATACACTAATTCATTGAAAACCTCTCCGCCAAAAAAAGAAGCAAAACTCAAGCTGGCCAATGAGCATTTTCTATATTTTCACACAGACTGTTCTTCCCTTGTTGGTGACATCAGTATTCAAAATACAATGATTTTTATTCACCTATAAGCCTGCTTCCAACATTTATTTTTAATAATCAAGTAAAGAATGTGTACTTATTTCAAAAATACCATACTGAAAAAAAGTCTGTCTTTGTTTTTGTTTTTTTTTTAATCAATGATTACTGATTACAAAGGATGTAAATCGAAAGTAGGCAGAATTGGACTCACAGAGTGCAAAGACATCACAAAGTATTATATACATCAGATATTTAGGTATTCTGCAGAGCAGTTTGACATCAAACGAAAAACAAATGGGTTGTTATTTTGTCCCAGCCCAAACAGTTAAGACTTAATCACAGCTAAAACATTTAATTATAGGGCATGCTTTTTTTTAGTACAGTATATAGCTATTCTAATTATCCTTGTAAAATGATAACTGACAGTGTGGTATAATGTGCTAATTACATGGTGACCTGAGTTGCACTAGATACTAGATAATTACTGTATGTGTGTGTCTGACTTTCTCAATATATTCTGTTCATGTAATGAGGAGGAATTACAATAGAAATAACTTGTTCTTGGAGCTGCAGTGCAGTTTTTAAAGGGATTTGAATTTAAAGAACCAGAGATTGAAAAGGTAAATATTTAAATTTAAAAAACAAACAAACACAAAAACTAAATACCGCTTGGCTGTGTGTCATCAATATAGGTTTTGACTGGGTGGCCTTCCTCAAAGGCTCAGATGCCCCTTGTTCAGGATATAAGTACATGTTTAGGTTATTGTTTATGATTAACCAAGACATTTTTATAATGTCCATTATATACACTGTCCTTCAAGGCTGTATATTATTTTGAAACATAATGAATAACTGCTGAAAATACTGTTCATGTTATGGGTACCTCCATCCATCATTACTAATGTCCTAAGACAGCTGTGCCTTCTGTTGTTCTTTTCCTCATACCAGAGATGCCCATTGTCATGGCTCAGTTTACACTGTGATTTTTACAATCAGTAATCATTTTCACACCACTTCCTGCACTGTTTACCAGCCTTGGTGTCAAACAGATGGCAGAATCAATGAGGAACACATAACAATGTTGTAATGAGAATTAGTGATGCTGTTGAGGACATCGACTTGGCTGCTAGGTATTGTACTGTTTAGTCTGGAACTAATGAAGAGTTCACATTTGAACTGCTGTTATTAAACAGGACACAATTCATATGAGCGATGGCTGAGGTCAATCAATTTAATTTGACACCCTTTAACCTTTTCAACTGGCAGATCCCTTTCCTGTTATTAAACTGTGTTTAATCAAGTGGAGCCTGCAGGTTCATTTTCCTCTGTGATGTATTTTTTTAAAATTTGTATTTGATCTCCAAGCACTGAAGTATAAAACTATTAGAAACTTGTGTTGATCAACATTTCGGGGAATGTCTTTATCGGGTAATGTTATAGGTCCCTATTATCAACTTCCATTTTTAAAAAAAAAATCTTGTTGATTCCATTATTGTAATTTAAAGCTGCACACGGTTACTGTTAACCCTAAAAAAAAAAAAAAAAAGTTTAGGTATTACAGATATCTATCCGATTAATAAAGAAGTTGAGAAAAAAACATGGTTCTGATGGCACAAAAACAAGAAAGGGCATGGAAAAAAGAAGAGGGAGGAACAAGGAGTGGGGCTGTGGAAACCTTGATGTTAGATGTATGTTTTCCAAAAGAATAAGAGTAAACTTTGGCAAAATAATATTTATAACACATGTTTGGGTTTACTGCATTAGGCTGTGGGGGTGGCACAGTGGATGATTTAATGAAACTCCTGAAAAATACGTTTTTCTTTTTTTGTGAAGGGACTGGGTCAGCGGCTGGCTGTTGTTAAAATTGAGAAATGACCAGACATTCAACAGGGTAATTTGGTGTCCCTATAGATACTGGGATACAGAAGTGCCTTTCGTCTATTCACTTGAAAGGAGTAAGTAGAACCTGACCCTGCTAGTAATACCGCTTGGACCTTATTTTGAAACAATCAATTAGGTAAAGCCAACTTTTCATAGAGAAACAAAAGTAATTGTAACAATATAAAACTAACAAGAACATACTCAGAATAGAACAGCTACTATTCCCTGCATTTAAGTTGTCTCTTGCTATTTTTATAATATTTCAAGTATATGTAAGTCCCTCATGGCAAGGTAGAGGATGTATGTCTTAAGGAAATACAGAAAAGTGTGTACCTGTAAAAGGCTTTCCAAATGAATGTTGCATTTGTATATGTTGGAGTTACTATCAGTGTTACTAAAACTGTATGGGCCCAAAGATCTTTATCCCTTGATTAGGGGGTGGAAGATGGTCACAAATAGACGCAACCAGACTTTGCCCTGTGAAGGGATTTTGATACCATGTTTTGCCACAAGTGTTTATGCCTGCACTACCACCAGGTGTTGACCAAAAAATCAGGGAGTGGACTCATTATCATGTTCAGCTGAATGACTTTAAAGACGCAGGCTTGGAGTCATGGGCGGGCCTTAGGGGGCCTGGCCCATCCAGTTTAGGTCCAGTGTCCCCAGATTCTAAATTGATTCAGTACCGTCAGCTTCCAATTCTAGCGGTAGATGCCGCTGCAGTGTCTCAGCACCAACTGTGAATCAAATTTAAAATCAATCTGCATCAGTGTTGGCTTTTTCTTTTTGACTTGCTGTATTTTTAAGCGTAGTTCACTATTGGACAGTAAATACTAAACAAAGACACAATTCGTCCAAATTAATTTTATTATCCACCAAAACTAGCCAATCAATACTTTGCATTGATGAAAGCAGACAATCCTGTACCTGCAACTGCCAAGAGCCAATCACAGCCTGTCAGCTCGACTGCCGCACAGACACAGCATCTTTCAACAACAACAAAGCGAGACGTGGACAGTTCAGTAATATTGCTCCATTCATATATAGATTCAGGAGAGAAAGGCTTTGGCTGAAGATAGAAACAAGGTGGGTTAGGAGGCATTTTAGAGTGGTATTTAATGAGAGATTGTATTGGTAGTTCAGAGTCCATCGTACATGGACTGTCCAGTAATTGCTCCTCCGTTCATCCCTTAGGCAGTGTCCAAATAATAAATAGGGGTTTAAAACACTAACAATTAAATAGATTTACTTATTAAAAATGCATTGCTTTTCTCTTTATATGTATGTCATCCTTGTTATTTATTTAAAAAAAATGTTCGGAACTATTTTCTTAGAACTTCTTTACTCAGCGGAAAGGTAAATTTAGGTTTTAAGGTGTTTTTTTTTTTTTTGTTTGTTTTTTTAAAGAAAACAATGGTAAAATAATTTTCTAATAGAGACAGTGCCCTCTCGATGATGGCTCTACTGTGTGATAGTTGACCTTGACTTTCGTTCGTGCCCTCGCTTTCGACTCGGGACGCATAACTCTTGTCGCGGTCAACTATCACAAGTAGAGCCATCATCGATGGGCACTATCGCTTAAATAAAAAAAATCTATGAGAAATCATTAATCAAATCAAATTAAAGTAAAGCAAAGCACAATAATAATAATAATAATAATAATAATAATAATAATAATAATAATAATAATAATAATAATTTTAAAATGTCTCATTGCTTCTGGTGTTTGAAAACCCCTTCGTAGGGCCGCCTTGTCGGATTGTTTACAAGAGCGTATGCTTTTTATATTCAGTATTGAAGCAAGCACTATGTGTACATTCGGTACTTTACAGTGATGTGGTGTGTGTGGGAATCTGTTTATTGCAATCTCTGCAGAGGGCCTGCTCACTGTATGATTGTATTCATTTAAGTGCTGTTGCTCAGACACCCCGTTGTTGCTAATGCGGTAATAATAATTTAAGAAAAAAAAAAACTTTTCGGGAAAGAGCTGTGGTAATTTGTGCTGTGTGGATAGTTCATAATATTTCGCTGTCATAAGATTTATTTATTTGTTTATTGTCATCACAGTGAAGTAAAATAGTAGAGAATACAAGCTAATTGATTTGTCTTTTCCAAAATGAGCCCGCCATAAATAAGTGGATGCCCCCCCACAGCCTTGACGCTGCCGTCGGGCCTGTAAAGACAGCACACAGGTATGCCTTTGTGTTCCAAACTAACCTCCTCCAAGCAGGTATTATCAATGAGCAAAAGCTATCACAGGGTAGCTGCTGAACACTTAAAAATAGTGGCAACTTAGGAATACAACTTAGGAGACAATGTAAGAAAACTAACAAATTAACTTGTGTGTTACATACATGCTATTATGTGACGCAATTGTATACTGTACACATACATTTTGAAAGTAAAACTTTACGCTCATGAAAAGAAACTTGATTTACCATATCTGAACAAAACAAACCCACACATGAATATTTAGTTATGTGTGGAGGGAGCCACACATAACTCCACACATGGCTCCCTCCACACATGGAAAAACAGTATTTCTATGTAAAATTGTGTTCAGTCCGATTTACTTTAACATAAACATGTTTGATCCTATAATATATTACAGTGTCTTTTAATATGGGAATTCATAGGAACAGGTACTTTTACTCTTGCCAACTATAATTAATAAATAAGCATTAGCATAGTTATGAAAGTGCATTGCAGTTATATGCATATACAGCAACCCTTCACCAGTGGAATTACTTGAATATGGAAAACAACATGTTCTTTTTGAATGAACAGAAGAACTCAATACAAATTATTTGAATAACAATAAAGTAAAATTAAAGAGTAGGGGGAAAAAGGCTATTGATAAAAGCCTGCTTGAGCTTTTAATGCCCATGTCATTTAATAGTTAAGTGATCCTCCTGCATTATTGTGCACTTCACTGGGCTGTGGTTCAGATTGGTGTTGGATTCAATAAACCTGGTATTCGCATATTCATAATTCAGTCCTCTACAATTATCTGCATAATTGCATGGCACTGGGCTTTAGATTAGAATCAGCCATCATACGAGGTATATGAAAAAAAGAAAGAATTCATGGTGTGTGTGAATATGAAGCAGAGCTATGAAGGCTGGGGACAAAGGGGTTCTTTAACAGGAGAGCAAAGAAGATGACTTACCAGGCCTCGCTGAGAGTGAGGGGTGTTCCCAAGGGGTTTGTGTGACTTACAGGTGCATTGACGCTGGTAATTGTTCACCTGCTCCTAAGTACTTGGCATGTAAGGTGAGAAGTAGCTTTCGGCTTGTTTGATGATATACACAATCAAAGTGTAGGTGGTTTACTGCAAATTTCTACTGCATTGCATGAAGCTCAGCTGAAAGTGGAGTAATGAACTCATAGAAACTGTTTATTGTATGTTTAACTTTTTTTTCTTGTTTTATAACTACCAGAAAAAAAGTGGTCTACTTGAAGGAAAAGATTATAAGATAATAAGCTTTAAGGCCCCTTAAAAAAGAAGTAACTAAAGTAAGTCCCTTCGCTGTTTATTTCAACTTTGAATTTGTGTTCCCTACCTATCCTACAGTTTTAGTAAAGCAGGCTGTTATGGCTTTTGTTCAGTGGAGATTGCCTAGAAAAGACACCGTGAGGTTTGGACCAACACAGAGGGAGGACTCCTTTGCAGTGTTGTACCTTCACAGAATTTTCTAAGTGAGGAAAATGTAAAGTTGAAATCTGAAATGCACAATAAAAAGGGGGGCAGAGAAAATGGACCTGAATCTAATAAAGGGTAGGAAAATGTAAACCTGCTTGTTGTCCCGCCAGAGGACCAAATAGCAATACTACAATCTGATTTTAGGGAAGACATAAAAATTGGGATACAGGGGTCTATTCATAAAGGGTTAATGGCAGTTGCTATTCATAAGAGATAATTGAGATGCTTCGTTAAGCCCCAACGATTTTTGTCTATGAAGGCATGTTTTTAACGAATTTTAATGATTACCTCATAAGCATTAAGTTTTCATCGGTCCTGAGCATCAACCTGCTATTCATAAGAGTGAACTACAGCAAAATGCTTCCGATAACTAGGAGTTATTGAATGCTTTCTACAGTCAAGTCTAAACTAACTACAATATTTTATTACTACATTTGCTACAATTGTTATACAGTTTGACATATCCTTGATTAACACTGTATTTTGAAAAAAAATCATCTGTAGCTTTATATGACACAAGAACATATTCTCTGGCATAATCATTTTGAAACAGCTCTGTGAAGCAGAGAGCAAGTGAGATACTGAGAATAGACAGTTATATTATTATTATTATTATTTCTTTGCCGTGATCCCCTGCTGACAGCGATCCTTTTCTTTTTATTTCTTTTACCTGCGTTCACAATAAACAGTTTGGACAAATACTGCCTGTGTGAGCCTGTATTTTCATGGAGCGTTACAATACTATACAGTATACCAGTGCTGCTGATGCAGTCGGTGGGAAATTTGGGCTAGCAAAAAACACTGATCGAGCCTCAGTGCTCGCGATCAGTCTTTATTTATTTATTTTTATTTTTTTCGCGCACCACAAAACGATCCATTTTGTGTTGTGTGCAATACGCTGTGAAAATTTCACTGATTCATAAACATAAACTCGCCCCTGATTGATTCCCTGCTTTAAGCAGGGTTTATTAATAATAATAATAAACCCCACTGAAACTGCCCTCCGGTCTGTCACTAACTCATTAAACTCTGCCCGAACTGCCTCTCTCTCCTCTGTCCTAATCCTCCTCGACCTCTCTCCTGCCTTTGACACTGTTGATCACTCTATTCTACTATCCTCTCTCGCTGACCTGGGAATCTCTGGCACTGCTCTGGCCTGGTGCTCCTCCTACCTCTCCAACCACACTTACCAGGTAACCTGGTGTGGAGCAACCTCCACACCTCACCCTCTCAACAGGAGTCCCCCAAGGGTCAGTCTTGGGTCCTCTCCTGTTCTCTCTCTACACCCGCTCCCTGGGCCCCCTCATCGCATCCTATGGTTTCTCATACCATTTCTATGCTGATGATGCTCAGATTTTCCTCTCCTTCCCCACCTCTGACTCCACCATCCCCTCCCATATCTCTACCTGTCTGTCTGCTATCTCCTCCTGAATGCACTCGCATCACCTCAAACTCAACCTCTCTAAATCTGACCTCCTTTTTTTTCCCTCCTCCTTCTCCCCCTCCTCTGATCTCTCCTCTGATCTCTCTATCTCCATTCCTCTGGAATCTACCACACTCTCTCCCTCCTCCTCAGCTAAGAAACTTGGAGTCACCCTGGACCCCTGCCTTTCTTATTCCCAGCACATCTCCACTCTAGCATGCACTTGCTGATTCTTCATGAGCAACTACGCCACCCAGCTCCTGATCCAGGCCCTGGTACTCTCCCGCCTAGACTACTGCAACTCCCTCCTGGCTGGCCTCCCTGCGTCCGCCACCTGTCCGCTCCAGCTCATCCAGAACTCCTCTGCTCGCCTGGTGTTCTCTCTGCCTCGCTTCTCCCACGCAACTCCACTGCTCCGTTCACAGTACTCGCCTACAGATGCCTTGACCAGACTGCACCCAGCTACCTCCAGACCCTCATCTCTCCCTACACCCCCACTCGACCTCTCTGCTCCTCCTGCACTAGAAGACTGACTATACCTCCTCTACGCTCCCCTGCCTCCAGAGCCCGCTCCTTCTCCACCCTCGCCCCGCAGTGATGGAATGACCTTCCTACAGATGTCAGGACTGCCCAGTTCCTGACCATCTTCCGGCGCCTCCTCAAGACTCACCTCTTCAGACTGCACCTGTAGAACTCCTCTTTTTGCTCTGGACACTTTATCACTCTTCCTTAATGTGCTTTACTTGCTCTTATCTGCTCCCTATTTTACTGCATTTAATCATGTACTTTACAGAGTACTGTAATCTGTCACAAGTGTTATTTAATCTGTAGTATTTTGTATTTAATTATATCCTGAGTAACTATCACTGACACTGTTATCTGGTCCGTTATTGAATCCTATTTTGTCATATACTTGTACTTGCTAGAACCGAAGTCATTATATTTTATTTTGCTCTTAATTGTATTAATACTTGTACTGTGATTCTTGAAATGTATGTTTGTTTACGACTGTAAGTCGCCCTGGATAAGGGCGTCTGCTAAGAAATAAAAATAAATAAATGAATAAATAAATACATAATAATAATAATAATAATAATAATAATAATAATAATAATAATAGTTGATAATTTGTACGATTAACATTTAAAGTTTTCAAAATGATGATTATTATTATTATTATCATTATTATTATTATTATTACTAGAATTACAGTATTATTCAAACATCCTCCTACTGTGCTTTTTGTTTAGCTTTCTTTTCTTTTTTTTTTTTTTGGTCCTGCAGTTAAGAATGGAAATCTTATGTGTGCGTATGGAAATGTGTTTAGTAGCATTGCCAAACAAATACAAAGTATTTATTTAAAGACTTTTTTTCTAAATTATGACATGTCCTGAATTTTTGGCAGACGTGATCGGGGCATCGGAATCAGGTTTTGCAAACTGCCCGTGACTGGCAGCTGCAGACTCGGGTTTCGGTAGTACTGTCGGTGGATTCCGTTTTTTTTTTTTTGCAACAGCAATCGACGGTAACCAGGGAACATTAATAATGCTGATGATGTCATCAAAAAGAGGTGGATTTTTGTTCTTGAACGACTGTATACCCATTCATAAAGTACTTTGCAACAGTCGCCCATATTCTCAGATCATTTTATTAATAGCAATATGGACAACTTTCATTAGTTTTAAACGAAATTTGTTTTATTACGACAGTCGGCAAGTACTTTTATGAATAGGGCCCTAAATTATAGGAGGCTGTGTGGTCCATTGGTTAAAGAAATGGGCTTGCAACCAGGAGATCCCCAGTTCAAATCCCAGCTCAGCCACTGACTCATTGTCTTTCAGGTGAGACATTGTTGTAAGTGATTCTGCAGTTGATGCACAGTTCACACACTCTAGTCTCGTATCTTGTAAAGTGCTTTGTGATGATGGTTCACTATAAAAAGTTCTATATAAAAATAAAGATTATTATTATTATTAAAAGTCTGCAGTGAAAGCACTTTCTGTCTGTCTCACTCTGGCTGGCTGTCTTTCTTTTTTGAATCATATGATTTGCTGCATGACTCCCAGATGAAATGCTAATTGAATTCACCACTATGGACTTACAGTGCTCTCTAGGCCTTTTCTTGTTTGAGTAAATCCTTAAACTACTGAAACGGTGCTATGACTGCTGTCAAATTGTGTCGTGTCATCCCGCCCCCCCCAACCCTCAACCCTCAACCCCCAACCCCCTTGTAAAACACTTCAACACTCTTCAATGAATGGCCCTTTATTTTCAGGGTGCAGAAGAAAAGGTAGCTTACTTACTGAAAATTATTATAGGCAGTATTTGGGGGAATAGCAGACAATTTTCTTCTGTAATTGTGTTTATCTTCAATTGAATAAAGTCTGCAGCTTGTAGAGTAGTTGTTCTAAAGTCCCACAAGCCCGGCAGTGCCCTGTAACTTGAGCACATTTTACACATTTGGCAAGCTTAACTCTGGACTTCTGCGTATTACCTAATGTTTCCATTTGGAGTTACTGTTACATTGGAGGACCGGCACAGCTCTTTCGGTGACACGTAGGCAGACTGCCTTAACTAACACACTTTCAATATACTTTGTATCCCAATGGAAGCAGAGGTGCTCTGTTTGCAGTCATTAGGTCTGATGACAGTTGTAATACTGACCATTGTTTGTAGAAAGGGTCTATTGTCAAAGCTTCCATATCTGCTGATTAAGGCCTATGGAATGATCCCTCTCTGAGCCTAGCCCGGGGGAACAGCTTAGCTGAGATTGTGTAGGAATTTCCTGATTCAATGCCTTTCAAACAACTTCCAAAGTGCTCTCGTAAATCTGACTGGGTGTAACAATTTCTGAATGTACTACTATTTTTAACGAAAGGTATACAATCCTCAAACTGTGCCACTGCCAGCTGAACTTGATCACTGCATACCAAGTCTAACCACTTTTCAGCTGAGAATGTGATCATGGGTTTTACAATATATTCATTTATGTGATACAATGTCTTTATGGATTCTAACCCCTCCAGTCAAGACAAAGTTAAAAGCTCTGTAGCTGTTTTTGGAAACACACTCTTTTGTAGAGTGGTTAAGATAACCCTTAGGAAGTGTTTTGTTGCTGGTTCTGTGTCGGACCTACACTTTGGGTGTGACACAAGTTCTGATTAATGCTTTTAATTTCCACTTACCTGAAGGAAAGACCTCTGAGGTTTATCTAATAATGAAAATTAACTCTTCAAATGCAGTTTACAAATAATTTGATAAAATGTGAATAAAATACTCCATTCTCATTCTCATAGACAATTATATTATTAAGCTGTGTTTATGAACCTAGCAAGACCAGGCTATGAATAGATATAGAACATGTTCAAATTAATGTTAATGTATTTATTTATGCTGTATTAATATTTCAAGACAGTGAGAAATAAGCTGTTCAGCAACTTTGAGCACATGGTTGTTTTTGCCAACATTCAATACATCACAGGAGTTATTATTATTATTATTATTATTATTATTATTATTATTATTATTATTATTATTGAAAAAAGGCATGTAGCTTCTCTGTTTGAATTAGAATTAATTCAGATGTAATGGATTTCTGGGTTCCCCAAATTACGTTTGATTGCTGTTTGTTAAATTGGATTTTATATTGTGTAAGTGATTTCCACTGCTCTAGGTGGACTGCAGTATCCTGTGCTGTCTGTTTTAATTTGATGATACTTTCAAGAACTGTAATTACAGTAACAGGTTGAGTTTAAGGTCATCAACCCTTTTTTTTCCACATGAAATTGTGTATTTTAAAGAATGTGTAACTGAAAGTGAATCATACTTCCTTTCCTTTTTAAACACATTTTTTAAAGCTTCCAGTAAATTGAGTTCCAGTAGTGCAATAACTTTAAGTTCTTCGTCATCTCAACTCCTACATCCTCAAGTGAAGGCATGCCTTGCAAACTAGCTTTTTAACAAGACTTCCACCCAATTTACTTCACAGCATCAAAGAACCTCACACCTCATTTGAATGCCTTTAAAGAGGTATAACAATAATGACATTGCGGTTCCTATCAATGTCCCATTCTGTTTTTCTCAGTAATTGTATTTCCACCTTGTTTCAGTTCATGTCTTAGTTGGTATCCTGCTTAGCGCTGACCAGAAGCAACTATTTACAAAGGAATGCCCTATATAATAAAATTGAAAGGGCTCAATTTGCATGTCTGTGGTAGGTAGTTTTAACAATCAAGAAGAGCCATAAATGTTCAGAAGAAGCTTATCATTTGAATACTTAAATTCTTTAAAGTTGCATTCATCAATATCAGATAGAAAACAGTATTTTTATTGACTATTCTCCAAACGTTATAAATATCTTGATTGAGACATTACTAATCAATGATTTAGAAAACAGAAATAACAATTTAAAATTGGGACGTTTGAAACAAACAATAAATAAAAAAACACTAACATGCAGTAACCATTCTTTATATTAATAATTGGTAGAATTAAACAATGGCCTATATTTTCTACTATGGGAAAATTGCATGTAAATTACCCAATCCCATATAGGATATACTGTATGGGCAATTTGCTCACTGTGGAAAACAGGGCCCAATAAGTTAATGCACAAATTCACCTATTATATGTCAAGTTGATTTTCTCTGCCATTCATTTACATTGGGATTCCAAATCCTGTTATCCTGCGATAAAACAAAACAGTAAAGTTTGGATAAACAAGTGTAATAAACAATCCATTGACAGCATAGCAGAAGCAGTCGGCAAACCAAATTAACGATTCAGTTGAAGTTAAACACAGAGCGGAAGAGGCATGTGACTTTTTATTAAACACCAGGGCCTTAAACAAGGAAGTACTAAAGCACTTGTATTACTGATGTACCTAGAGGATATGTTGCATGCTCCTTGACTCCTTTAACCACTGGAGACGAGGCCCAGCCCATCAGGATCGTCGGGAGCCTGACCAGCAGGGGTCGCTGAAGTGCGATGAGGTGAACCGTCCCCAGCCTTCCCTCCCTCATCTCGCAGGAACGCAAAGACTTCACAAGCTAGTGCTTGTTGCTTAAGCCAGTGGGGACCCCAATGTGGAAAAAACATGCTTTTCTTGTTTCAAAACAAAATATAGTGCAGCAATAAAGAAGAATGCCAAGGTCACAGAGTGCTCACCCGGTAAAAGCACAGCCGTGTGGTGCGCAGGGTGAGTCATCCAGTCAGTGGAGCATAGGTTCAGGGAGGTAAAACCAGCACAGACTGGTAAACTCACCTGGTGCTGGCCTTTTTCCTCCAGAAGAAATTGGTTTGTTCGTGGGATTGGAGGATGCCCACTGAAACTTCAATTCTCTTGAGCTATGTGGAGTATTTCTGCAATGAGGGAACAACATCGGGAAGATATGGGGGGGGGGATAGAAGACCAAAACATGTATTGTAGTGTGCACTTATGTTAGACATGTTTAGACCATAGATTGATTTAACAAAAAAAAAAAAAAACATACAGGGCCTCATTTACTAAGTGATGGTAATTTGGCTATAATTGCACGAGGAACATTGAAACGACTGCGCATGGTATTTCCTGAAGTGTCACACCCGATGTGCTAACTAATGAGAAGCAAAAATACCCGTCGGAAAAATTCTAATTAGCATACAAACTGTGCGTGACAACAGGTCTGAAGTTGTGCACAGTATTTATTCTATTGACTTCAAGTGAAGGAGCTTACTTACTGGTGGTGGCACGGAGAAAAAAATATGAGAGACAGATACAAGAAAATATGCTGAAATAATTTTGTTTCAATTTAAAATAATATTTTCTTATCTATGTGTCCTACAACAATGGGAAGCCTACAAAGCATCAACATGGTTTGTTTTGTACTGTATTACATGTACAATAGACTAAAAAAAAAGCCTGCCAAGTATTCATTTAATTTTACTACTCTACTGTTTAAGCCTATTGTACAGTACATCTATATTTTTACATAATGTAATGTCTAGAAACACATTAATGTTATTTTAATAGGTCATGTATTAGGCTATTATTTTATTTATTTATTTATTTGTGTATTTGTTAATTTAGTTGGTTTGTTATTCATGTATTTGGATATATATTTATTTCGACATTAAATAATTAAAGTACTATATATGTATTTGTATGTTTTCAATCGGTTTATGTTTAGGTTTAGTAAAAATATTGATAGCCTAATAAATATGAGGGCATATTAAAATAACTTTAATGTGTTCCCTCTACGCATTTCATTATGTAAAAATATAGATATGTACAATAGGCTTAAACAGTGCAGTAGTAAAATCAAATGAATACCTAGCAGGCTTTTTTTATCCTACATGTAATACAAAACAAACCATATTGTTGCGTTGTAGTCTTCACATTGTTGTAGGACACGTAGATAATACGATATTATTTTAAATTGAATTTAAGCATATTATCTTTTATCTATCTCTCACATTTTTATCTTAGTCTACTTACAGTTAGCCCAAAGTAAATCATGGTGTCGCATTAACACTTTCTGGCTAGAACCTTAAATATCTGCCATTTCAAATCGGTACACAGCTTCTGCCGCCTATGCTCTCCACTTTGCAGCAGCATTCAGTCGGCAGAATTTTTGCTTTCTTTTTTTGACGGTGCAAAATCCTTGCCAGACCTTCGTGAACAGCTCATGAATGTATGACAGCTCATTACCGGTATCTGCTTTGCATACGTAAACATCTTTAATTCAATGCAAATGAGGCAGCGGCGTTATTCCGCCCCTTTAATTTTGCTTCCACTAAATCCTTGTGTTCCGCACGGAAATGGGAATAGTAAATAGGATCTGGACAGAACTGCGCCGTACCGTAGGGTAAACACTTAGTAAATGTGGCCCACAGTATCAAGCTTAATATATTACAGTCAGTTATTGATAGGGGACATTAGGGCTTTTTTAAAAATCAGTTTGAATGTATACTGCAGTTAGAGGCAGCTGTTGCTGGTGTATCCCTTATAATGGAGTAGATTTGCTTCATCTTCTACACTGCCTCATGGTTTTTTTGATGCTTGGATAATTAGAAAGAGAATGACTTCCTGTGACCATGGATTGGTGACTTTCAAATGAAAGTGGAGGCTGTTTGTTAAATAACAAACAGCTGATAGGCGGTGACTAGATTGAAAACAGTTGCATGTTTTGCTTTGTTTTTTATATCATTGACATGCAAATTACAGTATAAAAGACATTGCTAATTTAGGTCAGTAATGGCTGGAAAGAGTTTACTGCGACAGTCGTTTAACAAACCACATCCATTTCAGTTGTACTCTACTGTGAACTTGTTATTTAATTTGAAACAGTGTGAGAAATGCAGTTAGTTTATTTGAGTAGACTATAAAGGCAAAGATTGTATTTCTTCTTTGGCATATTTTTTTGTACTTTTCTTAGTGTACATGCAATATCTCTTTTTTTCCCCATTGAAGTCTTACTTGTTTCTAGGTTATTTGAGACAAACGCAGTTCACAGAACAATTCCTTCTTTCCACAGACACACAATTTTAAATGGTCAAGTTGTGTTTCAAACAAGGCAATGCTCAGTGGCTGAGCCTTTTCTAATTCATTATTTTATTAAAACTAACGAATGTGAGATTTCTTATTTAGATTTGAAATATTACAACCCTAATCCCCAGCTATCACAACACCAGAAAGGAGTAGAAAGTATTTTTTACTAAATAAAATAATAATAATAATAATAATTTAAAACAAATCTGGAGGTGGAGGTGGAAGGGAAGGTGAAGGTGAAGGTGGAAGGGAAGGTTTAGGTGGAGGTGAAGGTGGAAGTGAAGGTGAAGGTGGAAGGGAAGGTGAAGGTGAAGGTGAAGGTGGAGGAGGTGGAGGTGAAGGTGAAGGTTGAGGTGAAGGTGAAGGAGGAGGTGAAGGTGAAGGTGAAGGTGGAGGTGAAGGTGAAGGTGAAGGTGAAGGAGGAGGTGGAGGTGAAGTGAAGGTGGAGGTGAAGTGAAGGTGGAGGTGAAGGTGGAAGGGAAGGTGAAGGTGGAAGAGAAGGTGAAGGTGGAGGTAAAGGTGGAGGTGAAGGTGAAGGTGGAAGGGAAGGTGAAGGTGGAGGTGAAGGTGAAGGTGGAAGAGAAGGTGAAGGTGAAGGAGGAGGTGGGGGTGAAGGTGAAGGTGGAAGGGAAGGTGAAGGTGGTCCACTATGAAAGGCGCTATATAAAAATAAAGATATTATATTATTATTAATAAGGCAGAGTTGGAGGTGGAAGGGAAGGTGAAGATGGAGGTGGAGGTGAAGGGAAGGTGTAGGTCGAGGTGGAGGTGGAAGTGAAGGTGGAGGTGATTCTGGAGGTGAAGGTGGTCCACTATGAAAGGCGCTATATAAAAATAAAGATATTATATTATTATTATTAAGGCAGAGGTGGAGGTGGAGGTGGAAGGTGAAGGTGAAGGTGGAGATGGGAAGGTTAAGGTGGAGGTGGAGGTGAAGGTGAAGGTGAAGGTGAAGGTGGAGGTGGAGATAGAAGGGGAGGTGGAGGTAGAAGTGGAGGTGGCCACTATCATTGTTGAAGACATTAGCTAAACATCTGTCAAATTGACTTAGTTTTGTATAAATTTTACCGCCTATACTTAACCATATATAGTCTTCCTTCAGAACCCAGTCAGCACCAATAGCTGTAAGATGGGGCTTTGTGTTTCACATTGTCTTATCGTGTGTTACTTGTTACTTTTAAAATAATGATGCAGAAATTACGCATTACAGACTGTATGGCTAAGGGTTATAACTGTATTTTGCTTGCTCTAATTGTAAAAAAAAAAAGTTAGAAGAGCCCAAGCTGTAGAGTGCTTTAAACCACCAGCAACCACAATTTGCATAAGCCCCTGCAGCCGGAACCAGTACCGTGCTGTGTTTATAGGCCTGATCTCTGCTCTGTTGCACATCCATTAAGATGAGTGACCTCACGAATCAGGCAGAACTTATCTGGGTGACGTGGTTCCAATAAACACAGAGGCTCTCAACCATGTCAAGTATGCACGTCACAAGGATCAAATGGGACAACTTTTTGTAAGTTTTTCCCTGATTTATTATTTCATGCTGGTGGCTTAAAGTGGTTGTAGGTAACAATAATTCCATAGAACTTACCTGTCGAGCATTTCTATTTTATATGTGTAGTTTTGAAAGAAGCACATGCTGTGTATTTTCATTTAAAATAAATACGTGTGTGGTATTGGTCAAAGAAAAAAGTTATCAATTTGCCTTTCTTTCACGTATTATGTTACTGCTACATTTCCTTGTTATTTTAACCTCAGTCTTCAGGGTGAAAGCATGTCTCTGGGTGAAAAGCATGTCAGTCATAAGAGGAAACAACTGGTTGGTTAGTAACATGAATCAGGGTTGAAGACAGTTTCATTCTCCAAGTGAAATATCAAAAGATTAAGATTATCTACAGTACATGTAAGACTTGCAAACAGAGCTTTCCTTATCAAGAATTTTTGTTTTTTAAATGCATGTTTATTAGAATGTTCTTTTTACAAAACTGCCTATTAGAGAGCTATATAGTGAATGGAAGAGCACTATAGGTGAGATTCATGGAATTATTTTGTCAGTCACAACCACTTTGAAATGTTTTTTCAAAGTAATTTAAAGTTTAAAGGCTTAGAGGGGAAAAAATAATTGTGATTTAATAATATTATAACCATTTCCATCTCAAAATTGCAAAAAAAGAATACATTAAAAGTTAATTGAACCTCAGTTTGGGAGGACAAACCTATCAAATGTGTGTAGTTGGATTTGGAAGATGCTGGTGTTATTTTTTTTTATTAAATGATTTGATATTTTAGTGAAAATGTTACATTTGAAATAGGCCAACACCCTGACTGACTGAAGTATTTTTTTTTGATACTTAAATAAATATTTGTCTTTCAGTGTAAATAAAATTGCAGGAAAAGCATCTATGTGGCCTTGGCTTGGTTACGGAGTACATACATTTAGTTACCTTTTGAAGATGCCTTCCTTATTTAAAATTTTAAAATGCATATATATATATATATATATATATATATATATATATATATATATATATATATATATATATATATATATATATATATATGTTTACCTGAAAAATGTTCTTGTGCACCAGACCCCTTTATATACAGTATAATGTTATTTACTGTACTGTGGACAGTTGCATATCATGTTTAGCATTTTTCAGTTTTTCACAAACAGTGTGAACCATATACAGGATATAACCAGGTTGTTTAATTTTTCTTTTTTATTAACACATGTCTTTCTTTTTGCAGTTTGTTTCAGTCTTGTAATCCAGTGACTCCTGTCGATCAGGGTCAGAATTGGATTCCTGTTAGTTTCTATGAATGCAGGTCATTAATTTAATGATAACCCCAAGAACAATGTGATCGTGACCTGAAAACTTTTGTATCAGCAGGGTCAGAGTTCATAACCCATGCAGGCTGATGGAATGTGAACTAATAATCCCTGGCTACAGAGGACCAGCAGTTCAGAACACTAGATTTGAATCAGAATACCAGATCAGATCATTGAATTCAGAAGCACACTGCATATTGAAAAGCACTGTAACAGTTACAGAAACAGACTTTTTTTGTTAAATATTGTGTTGTTTTGTTTCAGGATACATACACTGGTAATAATTTATATTTCATAACATAATTACATGTTTCTCGGCTTGCATTTATAAACAGTCAGTGTGCAGTTAAAGTGTGAGGATTTTAGTGGAGTACTGTTGTGTTTACAGGTTTTTTGCAGATGGTGGTAGTTTTCTCTTTTGCTTATTCATTGTTCCAATCAAGCTTGTTTTTTTTCTTCTGCAACTCTTTTGCCAATTGCAATGAAGTAAATAAATTGTCAGTGGTAACATTCCTCCCTCTCCCTAAATACGGTCCAATTAGCCGAAGTGCCACATTTTCACCCAGTCTTTGTCCAGCTGGGCGAGTCTCATCCTGTCCCAAGTAGAGGTAACCATTTACCAAATATTTGGACTGGACGTCCACAGCCAGCTAAAACCTGATCCCAAATTTGTCTGGTTTATTAGTCCAGCAACACCTTGCTTTTGTTGGGAAAAGCGGCTCGTCCAATGTAATATTCTGTCCCGGTTTGTAGCAGAGAATGCTATTGTCAATGAAGCATGTCCAAATTTCAGATGCCAGGGCAAATTGATCATTTTGAAGTCGGGCGCTTCTGGTTTGCTTCAGATCGAAACGCAGAAATCGCAAAATTTCACAAAAGCGATTCCATGGCATTGTCTCTGAAAGAAAAAAAGCAACTCCCCACTTACTGGACCACAAACTGTACAGTGACAGGCTGGACTTTTTGTGGTTAAATCTAGGAAACAATATGTGATTAAGGGGGGTGGCTTATAAAAAGTTATATATATATATATATGCTTCCCCCTTGAACTTTTTTCGCATTTTGTTGTGTCAGTGCCTCAGAGTTTCATGCATTTAAATGAGGATTTTTTAACACTTATCTACACACCATACTCCACACTGTTAAGGGGAAAAAAGTTTTTTATTGAGAAAAAATTTATATATTAAAAATACAAAACTCAAAGATCATAATTCTCCAGTCTCCACCCCCCTGAGTTAATACTTGGTGGAAGCACCTTTGGCAGCAATTACAGCCCTGAGTCTGTTGGGATAGGTCTCTACCAACTTTGCACACCTAGATTTGGCAATATTTGACCATTCTTCTTCACAAAACTGTTCAAGCTCTGTCAAGTTCCTTGGGGAACGTCGATGGACAGCAATCTTCAAGTCATGCCACAAATTTTTGATTGGATTTAGGTCGGGGCTCTGACTGAGCCACTCAAGGACATTTACCTTTTTGTTCCTTAGCCACTCCAGTGTACCTTTGGCTATGTGCTTTGGGTCGTTGTCATGCTGAAAGTCAACTTCCGTCCCGGTTTCAGCTTTCTTGCAAAGGGCAGCAGGTTTTCCTCAAGGACTTTTCTGTACTTTGCTCCATTCATTTTCCCTTATATCCTGACAAGTGCCCCAGTCCCTGCCGATGAGAAACATCCCCATAACATGATGCTGCCACAAACATGCTTCACAGTTCTTTGGGTGATGCGCTGTGTTGGGTTTGTGCCAAACATAACGCTTTGCATTTAGGCCAAAAAGTTCCATTTTAGTTTCGTCAGACCACAAAACTTTTTGCCACATGGCTACATAATCTCCTGAGTGTTTTTTTGCATACTTCAAACAGGATTCAAGGTGGGCTTTCTTGAGTAATGGCTTGCTTCTTGCCACCCTACCATACAGGCCAGATTTTTGGAGTGCTTGGGATATTGTTGTCACATGCACACTTTGACCAGTCTTGGCCATAAAAGCCTGCAGCTCTTGCAAAGTTGCCGTTGGCCTCTTAGTAGCCTCTCTGATCAGTCTCCTTCTTGCTCAGTCATCAAGTTTGGAGGGATGGCCTGATCTAGGCAGGGTCTTGGTGGTGCCATACACCTTTCACTTCTTAATAATCGTCTTGACCGTGCTCGAAGGGATATTCAAGGCCTTTGATATTTTTTTATACCAATCCCCTGATCTGTGCCTTTCAACAACTTTGTCCCAGAGTTCTTTTGAAAGCACCTTGGTGCTCATGGCTGAGTCTTTGCTTTGAAATACACTACCCAGCAGAGGGAACCTACAGGAACTGCTGAATTTATCCTGAAATCATGTGAATCACTACAATTTAACACAGGTGGAGGCCACTGGTTACACCTGAGCTAATTTAGGATTGCTATTACAAGGGGGTGGACACTTATCCAACCAAGCTATTTCAATTTTTATTTTTAATTAATATTCTACACATTTCTAGAATATTTTTTTCACTTGGAAGTTGTGGGGTAGGATGTGCAGATAAATGAAAAGAAAACTATTTTATTGCAGTTTAATTCCAGGCTATAAGGCAACAAAAGGTGAACATTTTGAAAGGGGGTGTATATACAGGTATATAGTTGTGTAACATTATAATATAATAATGTTCAATACAACTAAAACTAAAATATTGTCTTAAATGCAAGACAATATTACATTTCAACCAAAACCCTAGATCCAACATTCCTATAGCAGAACAGCAGTTCTGGCTCCTCATATTAGGCAAGTCTCCATTATACACTCCTGTCTGCTATTAACCACAGTACTAGAAGTAGCAGATCAAGTACAGGTTTTAATTGGAGGAACCCAGAGAGTTTTTTTTCATCAGAGAAGACAAGCCTCCGTTACTAACTCCTATCTGCTATAACCACACACAGTACAGTACTAGCATGACAGATGACGTAGCCTGATCCCTGGTTTTAATTGGAGGTATGGTGTCTATTTTAGGACATCCTCAGACCTCACCCCTCCTCGTGTCAATCGTCACCCCTCCTAGAGTCAATCCTCACCCCTCCTCGAGTCAATCCTCACCACTACTCGAGTCATCGTCAGACCTCACCCCTCCTTGAGTTGATCGTCACCCCTCCTCGAGTCAATCCTCACCCCTCCTCAAGTCAATCGTCACCCCTCCTCGAGTCAATCCTCACCCCTCCTCAAGTCAATCGTCAGACATTAGACCTCACCCTAGAGTCCTGCATCGAGTCATGTACCCGCTGGTTACCCGCAAAAGCGGATTGGGTTTGGGTCAGAATGTGAACTTTGTCACGGTTTACGGTTCGGGTGCAGGTGCAGGTAAAAAAAATGTAATTTTTCGCGTACTCATCTGTAACCTTTCCCAAATAACGTATTAGAAGGTAAATGTACCGGTATTTCCTGCACTAAAGCAGGAGGCGATTAGGGAGGAGTCAGCTGACTAAGCAGTGTTCTCACTTGTTTGATATGTCATAAGATCCTTTTATCAGGTCTGCTTGGTGATATTAAAAATGTTTGTGAACGAGGCGAAACAAAAGGGTTTATATCATGTAGTGGATAATGGTTCAAGAGGTAAATCAGAAGTGTGAAATTCTTTTTGATTCATAGCGAATGAAAATAATGACCGTGACTGAATTTGCTGCTTGTAAAATGTGTCAGGCATCAGTCCTCGAGTTTTTCTTTTTTTTTGGGGGGGGGGGAGTAAGGGGTTGGACAGAGTCGTCTGAATCACCCAATCAAACAGGAGCAAAAACACTCTCGGTGCTTCCATTGGATGACACAGATGTCAGTGTAGCTGCTGATTGGTGCATGCATTTTTAACTTTATTTAGCATTTAATATGTATACTGTAAGCATTTTTAAAAATACTTTAAAAGTCACGATGTGCAACTTATTTTATACGTTCATTAATATGTGCATTATTTTATTTTGTTTGGATTTAAATTGTAAGGCAAATCATCTCAGCATACAGCATCAGACGTAACTGTTTTTTTTGTTTCTTTTTAAACAGTTTCGATGTATATTTTATTTAATTTAATTTTGTTATGCGAAGTGCTTTGTTTAAGTGAAAAGCCCTATATAAAAATAAATTGATTGATTGATAACCCCGTCATTAATCATTTTTTGATTTAATAAAGTGTGTGTTTGTGTATGGACAGTTTTGTCTGATGTTGTATGCTGAGAAGATTTGCCTTACAGTTTAAATCCAAACAAATTCAAATAATGAAATTGCATAATAATGTATTGAATTTATAACGCGCCTTTCATGAGATCTCAAGGCATTGTACAACAATAACAATACAACAGACCCAGCAAAACAACATTAAAATCAACACCACTGCAATAAAAAAAAGAAATTAAAAAGCTTTAGTATAAATGTACATCTTCAGGCAAGATTTAAAAACATCAAGAGGCCTCCCTTACAATGAGTGGCAGTGAGTTCCATAGGCGCGGGGCATAGCAAGAGAAAGCCTGGTCACCCGTTGACCGCAGCCTAGCTTTAGGAACCACGAGATTTAGATCAGCTGATCACAGGGCACGAGAGGGGGCATAAACATGCAAGAGGTCTTTAAGATATTTAGGAGCCAAATCAGTGCCCTGTATGTAAGAAGTAAAATCTTGAAATCGGCCCTGAAACTCACTGGCAGCCAATAGAGGGAGTTTTGGAGTTGATGTGCCACGACTTGCTCAAGGAGTTTTGACAAGAAAGGTAAATTAGAGATTGGCCTGTAATTATTAGGCACATCTGAATCCAATTTTTTTTTTTTTTTTAACAAGGGTGTGACAGTAGCAATTTTAAAAGAATTTGGAACAACTCCAGATCTAAGTGAATCATTGAGAATACTCAAATGGACAGAGAGCTGGGAAAATGGATTTAAGTAGAGCAGCTGGAATTGGGTCAAGGGAACAGGTAGAAGATTTAGATTTAGTAACTAACAGATTTATATTAAAAAGGGAGACCTCGACAAAGTCAGAGAAGGTAGAGAGTGAGAGAATTGATTACTGGAGCTAGAGGGGAGGAGAGTAACTGATTTCTAATGTTTGCACTTTTGTTCTTAAAAAATTGAGTAAATACATTACACTGCTCTTTAGAAGCAGATAGAGTGGACTTACTGATTGGCTGTAGCATCTGATTAATACTAGAAAAAAAAAACTTCGGGTTGCTATGACCATAAATTTAGAGCCTCTCTGTATACAAGCTGATGTTGTTTTAAGGCTTGAGAGAAAACATTAAGACCAGTTTTCCTCCACAAACACTCACGCTTACGCCCAGCAGTCTTCATAGATTGTAGATCCACAGTGTACCAGGGAGAGGAGCGAGAAAATGAGACACAGCAATTTTTGGGGGGGGCTAAATAATTCAAAATATCAATGTAACTTTATATTTTAGGGGAACCAAATCAGTTTCTAATAAAGTTGTCAGAAGAATAATTACACATGGGGAAAAATACTCTTGTAATAGTGTAATAAAAAGCATTAATGGAAGACATTATGTACACCTTTGGAAACAAGCCTTCATTGCAATTAAGATATAATTAGACAAATTCCAGCACGGTTAAGAATTTAATTAATGGAAGCAGAATTCTGTCATTCACTAACGTTTGGAAGTGGTCCATGTGATTATGCATCGTTTGCAATGGGAGTGATGCAACAGGCTGATATAACCTACTGTAATTCTCAAATTCTGGAAAGAATGGAATGCAAAGATATGAATATATTACTGTGACGGGGGTGCGTCGGCAATGAGACTCAGAAACATGCAGTTAAGCGCTATACTCTATTTATACACCTGTGGCTGGACCCTTAATTAATCATTTAATCACTTATTCAATTAACAACTCCAGCCACATCCCCACATGCTTTTTGCAAGAAGGAATTTAACCCCCTTCCTGCTACCCAATACTCCTCTCACACACACACGCACGCACGCACGCACGCACGTACACACACACACACACGCACTCATGCACTGCCAGGGCTTTCACCCTGCCACGCTGCTGCAATTACTTACAAATATACTTAGAGTTAACTGGATTACAGTACATCCTTTATAAAGGTTTATTTGTTTATACCATAGGAAAAGCTTAGCAAAGTGAAAGCATGGTAAAGAAAAGGCAAGCATGACAAACCACAGTATGGTATAATTATTATTAGTTTATTTAGCAGACGCCTTTATCCAAGGCGACTTACAGAGACTAGGGTGTGTGAACTATGCATCAGCTGCAGAGTCACTTACAATTACGTCTCACCCGAAAGACGGAGCACAAGGAGGTTAAGTGACTTGCTCAGGGTCACACAATGAGTCAGTGGCTGAGGTGGGATTTGAACCGGGGACCTCCTGGTTACAAGCCCTTTTCTTTAACCACTGGACCACACATGGTAAAAAAAAAAAAAAACATGGTAAACTGCAAAATTACAGTGCACAATTATTTGGTCAACTTTTATAAGGAATCAGCTGTCTCGGTTGGTGTACAACTTACTACAGTATAACATGGTAAATATGCTGTAAAGGAATGTTTTATCACAATCCTTTAATCAATTTGTTTAAATCAGTAATCTTTAAGACTTCAATGTGTAGTGCTAGTTTAAAATGCAAAAGGAAATATCAAGTATAAAAAAAATAAAAGGTTTCACTGAAAACCATATTAATAACTATGAATATTGATAAACAGTTGATTGGTAGCTGAGATACTGTGTTTTTTTGAAGGCTTACAAAGCATGGTTAAGTGCAAACAACAAAGTGCATGCATTTTTTATTAAATGTGTTTTGCCTACTGCACCTTCAAGGGCATTATCTTAGAACCCCTCACTGACAAGGCCACTGACAAAAGAATTGTGCAAATTAGCCTTTAAATCCCTAAATAGTCGCTACACAATGCATGAAAGAATGCAGCCTGGGACAAAGGACAATATTCACAGTTTAGCTCAGGGTGATGGATATGAATCGACGCATGAACATGGGTTTGTCTTTGGTCCGAGTAGGCCATAAACCCCTGCTGAGAACCCCAAAGACCCATCTCTGTAATGCAAACAGTGCGGTCGAACCTGCAAACAATTACAATATACTTGCTGGCCATTATCTGAACTTCAGCTGCATCTCATGATTGATATGGGAAATATATGGTATACACTTTCTGACAGAGAAGAATACCATGTTTTTCTCTGTATATCAAGACAACAATTAAAGTGAATGTTAAAGATTAGGGGTGTTTTTTGTTCGTAAATATCTCTTTGCATGGTACTTACGTATTTCAAAATTTAATTTTACTAAATATTTGTGGCTTGCTGTTTTACACAATATAGCTATTCAACGGAGGATTATATCTATGGCTGAGGATGACTTTCAAACCCCCATTGACAAAGTAGCACCCAGTCCCTTTTGCCAGACTCTCCAACTTTCAAAAATGGCAGAGACAAGGAACCAATTTATTGCAAATTATTTTAATGAATAATTTGTTAAAATAGAAATAACAGTATTACGATTTTGTCCAAAAACACCATGATGCAAACAACCTTTATACATACAGCCCTAGAACATTATAATGTAGATGCTGCTTTTCCATATATAAGAAGATTATATATTCTTGCCAGATTTGATTTTGTCAAATAAATTAAGCCATTTTTAAAACAGAATTGCTGTGAATGGTTATATTTTAGCCTACATTATGTACATCTCTGAATTTTCTCATTGTTTCTCTTTATTATTAATTTAAATCAACAAGATGGTAGGGCTTTATGGAGAGAACTAGGGTAAGCATCATGTGACGGTTATGGATATACATGTACTGTAGAGTTTTGCAGGGTAATACATATTAGAATTGACTAGTTTGCAAACATATGGCTTGTGTACACGAGGGCCTGATTTATTAAGTTACACCCCTCTTTTGTTGATCTAATAGGTAAGTATAAGCTCTGAACGTATATAATAACACACAGCCTTTAAATCCACGGAAAGGGTTAACCCTGACTGTCTGGTACTGCAAGTCATCGTCAGACTCCTAGACAGTTACAGAACAAAAAGTTACAGCATTGCTGTAATACATTAGTTCTTATGCTTCTAGTTAGATAAAACAGCAATTTCCTCTTCTGAATTGTGATGAAGTGGCACCATTGATATTGCAAACAAAACACACCAAAAAACATTCTGTTGCAGGTTGCGCTTTCAAGGGGGAGTGATCTATGTGAAGTACACATGATTCCAGAATGCCCCTGAAAGAGGGCCACCATGGCAGCCAGCAAGGCGCTTGGACTTCAAGGAGCCTTCTTCAAAGCCCTCCGATGTATCTGAAAATGCACGGCATTCAGGCTCAGCAGATTTCCCTTTTGTCCACAGTCATCAGAAGCGAATGACATCTTGAACGCCTGAAGAAGATTAAATAGCAAAGCTCAGTCGGAAGCTAAGAGAGAAAAAGGAGAGGGTCGGCCATTATGGAGCAGGTCCTTTCTTGTCCATGAAAGAGCATTCAAGGAGGGCTATTGGGAGAAGAAGGCGCAGATAAAGAACACAATGATGGGGAGAAAGAGAGAACTCTGAGTGGAACCAGGGGGAGGAGGGCAATGCCGAACAGGGGATTAGTGCAACTTCGCGGCAAGGCAAGCGGAATCTTAGTTGAGATGAAAATCACTACTCTGGTTCACTGAGCAGTAACAATGCATGATGGGAGGTACTTGACATAACACTCTTCCAGGCCATGTTTACCCTTAGCCTATGGAAAAGAAAAAACATTTTTTAACGTATTAAACATTTACACAGAAACAATCATGTAAACTGTTTTTTTAACCTTTTTTAGTTGTGTAAAGCAGTAGTCTTTGAGGGAGCTATAGGGGGTAGTGAGAGGTGTTGCTGGGCACGGAGATATAGAATGCTAATTTTGAAACCAAAATAACTGTTTTGATACGAAACTGTATCCCATACACTGCTGGCAGGGCAATTCTGTTATTGCTTTGTAGCTTTTATATCAAAAATAATAAATAATGATATATATATATATATAAAGCAGGAGTGTAACTGAATAGACAAAGTGGCAAGAGGTTTTTATGGAAATGTTGTGTCTCTATAGCTGAAAAAATAATTTTGTTAACAGGTAAAGAAGCCCAGAAGGCTAAACAATGGAGGTATGTAGGAAGCAGAAACCAAATAAAAGCATTTTAGTAAAATTGTAATGTATTATGGGTCATACAGCTACAAGACGGAACCTTACCCTGTGACAGGATATGTATTACCTTATCTGGATTGAGTCAAACTCAGTGTCTTTTGTCTTACACAATAAAGCATGGGTAAAATGAAAGCACTCACATCAAGAACAACTTAATTTTGAAGTCACTGTTTATGTAATGGGTTTTCAACCTGAGGGGCTTGTCAGATTTCAGAAGGTTACCTTCATTAGACAGGGGTTTTAAGTGAAACTATTATTTATGTATTTACTTTCTGGAAGACATAATGCTACTCATTATTATTAATTAGTTATAGGTGCTTACAAGATTGGATTAGTTTAATTTCCACTATTTGTATAAATATAATTATGAATCATGTACATACAACAATATGAGGGGAGCCAATGAGCCACAATTATTGGGCAGGGAAAATTCCTACAGATATTCCTCTAAATCCTACAGATTTATTTAGTGTATGCATGTAATAAAGACCCACCTCCTTTTCCATCTCTGCCCTTCCAGTCAGAATTCATTTTTCAAAAAAGTCATAAGTGGCAGGAAACATGATGATGTAATATTTTAAACAGATTTATTTTTTGGTCTATTAAATAAACACCTGGTGAATGTCTACATTCTTTTTTTTTATAATCTCGCTTCTATGGTATTGGGCAGACAAGGAAATGCTGTAACAACCCAAATCAGAACCTGCTGTAACTTGGAGGAGGGGAGGAGGCTGATAACAAAAGCATGACAGGAAACCCAAGGAACAGGTAAGCCATGTTGTGCTGCTGATTCAAAGCTGTGATAATGAGATCAGCCCATTGTTGTGCATTTTCTAATGAGAGCGACCTGGAAAATATTGATGTACTTTATCAGTATTTAAACACTGTTAAATGAAGCAACATCAACAACAAAAAAACTGAAACAAGTTCAATTTGCTAGTCCTGTTTATTATGAATTACACCAACCAGAACAAAATGTTTGAAAAAGCAAAAAAGCACCTTTCAAATACATAAATAAATACAATGAATAGAAATGTCAGTGTTGACTTGAGCTGTGTCTCCTGGAAATATGCACATGGGCACACTGCTGTCTTAGCTTTATGTAAACATATAAAATCTAACATTTATACAGCTGATACTCTATGTTTGCAGGCACACTGTATTCTGTATTTACAACTATTTACAACTCAATTATCAAGATGTTTGTCGTAAAACATGAAAACGTAATTATGGAGTACAGATAACCAAAAGGATTAAAACAGTATCTTACTTCTGAATAATACTAAATAACCTTTTTAACATTTTAAAAGCTGTCGAACATGCTTAAAACAGAACTTTTGAAAAGGGATGTTTGTGCATCAAGTTTTGTGCTAAAAAACAACAACTGTTGAGATGATCAATTAATATATTTACCAACAAAATATTAGTTTTGTCAATTAAGCAAAAGGTTCAACTAATGATGGATTATTGTACATTCCTGACAACAGTTTTTTACATTGCCCATACCACACCCTCTGTCAAACCAACAGCAACAATGTGCAGTTAGCAAGACGCTCAACCCTGTCCTTAATGAAAAACTACTTAGGGTCCCTGAAAACCCTTTACAAGCATTAGATAAGTTAAAACTGTTTTATCCATTCGATAAAATAGCTTTAGAATGCTTGAGAGTTTAAAAAAAAATGTAGGTGGAAGGTTTGTTTCACAGGAATGCTAAGCTGTGGAAAAGCTGTAGGCTTTGTTTTGGAGCTGTCATTCTGAAGGAGGTGAGGATGGATTAAAATGGCACCATGGGTCCCGAACAGAGGACCCCTGTAGGTAGAGTAGGCCTTTCAATCTTCTGATCAACGGACCTGAAACAAGAATGCAGGAGGGTTGCGTTCCCACGTTCTTTGACTGTTTCCTACTGCAGCGCGCCCCCTTTCAAACCCTGCCCGTACACTTCTATTATGCCACTGAATTAAGGAATTATTTGACCAGTTATTCTCTTTGTTATGCATTGTCAGATTTTGTTTTAATTTGAAAAAAAGGAATGTTAATGTAATCCAGAAATGCTGACAAAGTGATTATGTTGTTTGTTTGTTTTCTTTTTTTTTAATCTTCCTTGACCTGCATCTTGTGTAATATCAATGGAGCTAGCCAAAGGAAGATACGCTAATCTCAATTTTAATTTTCTTTTTTCTTCAAATCCACAATATACCTTAAAAGTACAGGTTTACATGCCAGCTGATTTGTACAGTATTTATATTCATCAAATATGAAATAAACACATCATTTGGGTCAGGCAGGGTGAAAATTCTACCTTTGTACATTGCAGGTGACAGTAGTAAATTACAGGCCCTAATTAATAATGTGAAGCATAAATGTCTTAATAAAAAAACAAGTAACATATTGATTAAATATTTGTGCATACAGTGGCTTCGACTGTTTTTATAACTATTAGGTGCTAAGACGTACTGTATGTCAGTTAACTTCTGTTTGAGAGAATGATATTGGCTCAGTTGTAGTATACTTACCTTTGGACTAGCAGGTCAGAAGTTCAGAAATGTGTTTGTGTATTCCCTCTACCAACACCCCAGGGTGTGTGTGATGTACATCCTACTACAGAAGATGATAACAGTTGACGGAAATATAAAAACTAGTGGTATGTGTTTTGTGGATGCTAAATAACAATTGCCTAAATCCTTTTGAATATGTACTATACCATCCCATCATCTGAACTGTGTCTCTCTGTAAATTAGCTTCCATGTTTAAAAAGTGGCCCAGCATATACAGTGCATTGTATTTGTCAGTTTGTCACCTGATATGCATTCTCTAATTTCATCACTGGGTCAGACCAAATTGGCTGAAGGAAACCTTTATCTGATGGCTCTTCAAATCATAAGGGTTACGTGTTCTAAGGAATTCTGACTGGTTTATCCATGTCCTTTATAAGAAGCATCTTTATTATCATCAATTGGCATAAAACCTGTCAATCTTAATTTGAAAAGACCCAACAACTATGGAAGAGACTTGCATTTCAAAATAATTTTCCCCTTTACAAATATGCATTCATTGTACTGAAACATTTCAATATAATTCTCTTTCAGAATATACTTCAGAACATATAGCTGTGTTGCACCATTAGAAATTGGCACTTTAATACATTACATTGTATTATTTTGCTCAAATTGGTTTCCAATCTGAACTTGGGTTTAGTGACAGTTATAACTGGCAAGCAATTCACGTGCCATGATTAAAAGACAAATATGTACTGTCATTAAAAAAAAAAAGTGTACTGAAGGTTTTGGAATATTTACAGTAACTTTATCTTATGTGTACAAAAATTGTTGAGGACCATTCAACCAATGAGATCATAACTGTCACCTGCTGCAACACATCAGAAAGAAACATTCATGACAATTGCATTTCTACCATACTCTGTTCTCAAAATCCGTACGATTGACATCATCTGCTTCAACAGCAAAGTCAATTGAAATATCCCAATCTCCCTTGTATTTGAGCCACTTTAAAGGAATTCAACCTTTTCACTCTTTTCAATGACAACCACAGTATAATGGATAATAAGGTTTATTATGAGTATACAAAATACATTCAGATCGTATATCTTGTATATTAGCAGTAAAGAAGTATATACAGTAATTCAGGTATAGGACAGAATGTCTCTGTATGGGTTATATTGACACTTGTACACAGACATTCATATAACCCTGTAATCTAACCTGGACTAGACAAATCCAACTAAACCTAGTCCAGTTTTCTGTCAGGCTCAAGTCAAGTCAGCTTAGAACTGTTTTCCCTTTATGGGTGCCTGGATCTCTTCCAGACCAGCAGGTAATCACATAAAGACCTACAGACTTAATTTACTATTAGGATAACTATAGTTGGATAATGTATTACATTTGTACACTTAAGGGAAGATTTAGAAAGGGCCTCATGGTTTAGATTGCACCACACTTGATCAATGTAGTAAACACATCTGATAAAGGTAGCTATAAACCACTGCACAAAATATTCTGTTTTCTAGTATAAACATTAACTGTTATTCTCAAATTCACATAAAAAATGTAAATATATAAGTAAACAAAATATGAGCAGAGTGCTCAGAATTACCATATCAATACATCACGTTCTCCAGATCATGTCAATTGTTGCCATTTCTCACATTTTGTAGTATTGAGTACAGCCACCATCCATATCCAACACCATTTCCATCTATTTTCAATCTTCTTCAGTGTCTCCTTCCTTTTCTATGGAAATAACAAGTGCTTCCTTTTGATAGTCATCATTTTATGGATGTATCCTGTGCAGCATTCCAGCCTCAAATTATTTTACTCAGGCATACAAGACCACCTTGGTTAGTGGTCTTGTACAAAATCTTTTTATTTTTTATTTTTTACGTAACATACTGTGGAACTGCTGTGTTTTCTGGTTCACCTTGTGCACACTGTCAGAAACATGTTTACTATGACCTGTTACTTACACATACATGTAATCCCTTGAGATTCAGTGACCTTTGCAATGAGCGATGTGATCGGCCCACACAGTGCTGTGAAACATCAAAACAACACTGATTCTGTTTAAAAACGTTGTAGCAATGCATTGCACTTTTTGCTATGGGAAAAAAAAGAAAAAAGAAAAAAAATCTTATTTTAGTGTGTTCAAGGGCTGTATTAATAAAGCTTTATCACACCAGTAAAGACAAATGCTTGCAATGCCTTGTTTACTTAACAATGTTGTATCACAGAACTGGCACACCAACATAGTTGCATCCTTCAGTTGAAGGGGAGGAGTTAAATTCCTATGGAACAGCATCAATTCAATCTGTTTTTTTATTCAGATATTTACTTCATGCCCACCTTTTGGTGTGATCCCTGCAAACCACATAGGATTCAGTAATACCATTTTTTGTCCCCAGATGCAAAAGGTCAAGAGGCCTTGGCTATCGGATTGAAAGAAGGGCTACCCAACCTGATGTGTGGAAGACAAGGTAGCAGGGGTCAGTGGGGGGGGGGGGACCACAGATACAATACTTTCATCCATTGTATATGGATCAATAAGCTCCCCTCAGGAAGCCTGGAGCCCAAGATTAATTACATGCATTGCATGCATTGTGTGCTTTAGAACTCCAAGAGGGCTTCAGGAGATATCTTGTGGTGTTCCAAATTTGGCTTACTTGAGAAGCAATGGTAGGAAAGGTGGGTGGTTTTTCAAAATTTTAAGCCATCATTAACATATATGAAGCTGTATAACATTAAACCAACCTCTGGGTAAAAAAGACCCATTTTCATATTGGTAGAACAGAAACAAAACAGCATGTTCTGTACTAATGCAAACATACATTAGCATGTTTGACTGAAGTTTCTATCCTCAGTGCTTATATGGCTCTTTGACAAGATATAGACAGTTCTGGGGAAAATGGTTAAGAAAATACAACAACATAATTTGTGTTAAATTTCTTAAATAAAGAAAATAGTGGTGAAAGTGGGGTCAACTTCAATTTTTTCCTAGAATTTCTTGAACATGAGAAACCACATTCTATTTATAGTGGTTAATAAATGTACAAGTTTCTAAAGAAAATCTTTGTCATCTATATACAGTCCAAGGCCAGAATCACATTTACAGTACCTATAGCATCTCTAAAGCAATCCAGAAACTCTGAAATTTGAATATTAAACAAGAAACATATTATTATTCAGATGGTTTAAACAACCTCTTGCTAACACATTGTAAGAACTTGCATATCATGAATTTTCCAATTAATAAAAAATATGTACTGGCAGGTGCATGTGTTTAGACTGTAAAATTGACGTCACAATCTCCACTAAACAATTTTCAATTGCAATGCTATGCACAAAGACAGCTATGGTATGAGTAATTATATCTTTTACACATTACAATAGTATCAAACAATCCACTACCATTATCATGTAAGCCTATCAGTACCAGTGTGCGGTCTTATTTGTTTTAAATCTATAGTGTTGCCATTCCTACTAATTCTGTGGTGATGTTTTGCTTTAGTTTATTTTCTAAATATTTGCCACCACTTTACTCCAGGGATGAAGATTTGTCCTACTTGAAGCCTGAAGTTATTTTCCAGTTGCTCAGTGCTTATGTGGCCCTTTGACAAGATATTGACAGTTTTGGGGAAATGGTAAAGCAAATACAACAACACAATTTGTGTTAAAGCACAAATAACTTAAAAGAAAATTGTTTCAGGTGAGGAAGTAAAGGCTATGAAGACAAGGGGAAAACAAAATCTATTCAATGTCTTCTGTTGTTGGGGCTTGACACTCCATCCTTTGGTGCCCTGTTGACATCTGAATTGGTATGTGTAGTTTTTGGATGCACTTGCATCATTTTGAAGCAAATGCAAAGGTAAGGAGTTGATTTAAATCATTTTCACAGGATAAAACTGCCAGGAAACTTCTTGAATTGCTCCTTCCAACAACAAAGGTGTTTATTGCTAGTTTTATATCATTGAAATTGATTTTATATGCCTTTGCACTTTAAACATAGGTTTCTGTGCAAACAAGCACCTTGAGATGTCATGAAAGACACGCTTATATTAAAAGCCCTTGCTAAATACACATTGCATTTCCTTGCATTTCACAAGTCAGATTTATAATACAGAAGCAAGTAAAAGAAACAAATGGTTACATCTGGTATAAGACGATTTGGCTTACAGCTTCTTTTTTGTGAGCTAAAATGAAATAAACTTGTATACATTTCTCTACCCTTCCTAACTGGAAACCCAGTTCTTGCGTGTCTGTGAATGAATTCATAATCTCAGGTGAGGTATTAATTAATTCGTGTTCCCTTTCTGACAGGCTTTGGCTGCTTTGATCTCTATTCCCATGACCTTAGTTTTACATAACTTAAATGTAGGCTTATTTGCAGCAAAGTTCATTCAAAAGGGTAAAAAAAATAATTCAGAGCTGAATTTGTCTGGAATTCGAAGAACCTCAAACACGCCCTTTGGCACTCGTACAAAGTTCTCTAGCTTTTGGCACTGTTCGTAAAAAAGGCTCATATGAAACCTAAACATCTATAAACTGAACAACTTGACTACTTGTTTCTGCATCTAGGAAGTGTTATATACATTTAAACTTGTAGCCATGGCAGCAGGCTTGTTTCGAGAAGGGGGGCAGTAGAAGCAGTGTTTGTTTTTTTTTGTTTTTTTTATGGAGTAGCACCTTTGGAACATTTTCAGCTTGAAAAATAAAAGGAGGAAAAAAATAATAAAATATAAAATAAATTAATAAATAAATGAAGTAGATGTTTATTTTAGTTTTCTTGGGATATGAAACTCATGTCACTTTTATTTCTCTAAAATACTGGAAAAGGATTAGGCTTCCTAACATTTGCAACTTGGCTTTCTGTCAGTGTCGTTTAAATAAAAAAGATGTTATTTTGGATTGAATGCATTACTGACGGGAAAGTTAGAGAGAGCGGCTATGGAAGCCTGCTGGACGTTCATAGCTGTGGGGTAAGAAGAAGAAAAGAGAGCTGGGCCCAGCTGAGAGGGCTTGCTGGGAACCCAAAGTGGAAGTAAGAAAAGCAGGTGCTTGCAGGGAGTATGGAAAGGAAAAGGAAGCAGGGGCTTGCTGGACTGCTGGAAAGGAAGGAAAAGTGGACAGAAAAGCGGGGCCCTGCTGGGCAGCCATTTGAGGTAAAGAATAGAATAGGTAAAGGGTCTGCAGGGCCCTGTTGAAAACTCGCAGCTGAAAAGGCAGAAGGAAGAAAAGCATTGGACAGCGAAGGGACCAGTATGGGGGCCTGCTGGACGCCCATGGTGGCCAGAGAGGTCACTGCAGGGCCTGCTGGACGCCCGCAGTGAGGGGTGGGTGGGGGGTAACCTGAAAGGTTACATTTGGAGGTACGGGGCGGCTTGTTGGACGACAGTGGCGGGTGCTGAATCTCTGGGATGGATCACGAGAGCAGCCGCTCCTGACTGCGAAACAGTCTCTGGATCCAAATGCTCAGCAACTGCTGAATGAGCCTTTGACAAGTGCTGTGGAGGTCCCGCCTTCTGTGTTTTCCGGATGTAGACGCGCTTTGTAGCGTTGATGTAGTGGATGTGGGGCGAACTGGAAAGTGACGATCTATAGTGTCGTCATAGCGCCTGTGACGGGAAGGATGCTGCAGAGTGGAGAGAAAAATTAAACAAATTCTTCTTACATGTTGTAGATGTGAAGGGGATGTTGTTGCTATGAAGATAATGCTGGAGCCTGGGGATCGTCCAGTCTCAGATGTCAGGCGTTGCGGAGGAACGAGTGGCCAGGCGGGAGCTATGGCGGACAGGAGAGTGAGCCGGGCGACAGGGAAAAGACAAGGGATCTGGTGATGATGCTGGAGAAGCAGTGGAGTTGGTCCGGAAGTGGCTGGTTGAGCTGGTTGAACTGGTTGAACTGGTTGAGTGGATCTCGGCTCCGGGGAAATGGCAAACAGGTCATTATTCGACGAAACAGAATAATCCAGAATGTTGTCTATGATGCGTGCATGTACGATGAAATCGAAACGCAAATGAGAGGTAAGTGAAGAGGGTATTTATAGTGCTAACAATCTTAATTAGCTAATGTGTAAACTGAATGATCCTCCTCCCGAATTTTAGTTATAAACTTAATTTTTAAAAAAGCTATTAAAAACATAACAATGTACCTGTAGCACCAGATTTACTGTGTATGTAAAACACACGAGTAAAATATCTAACTTCGTCATCTCCCCGCTTCTCTTTCCTCTCCCCTCTGTTGTAAGGCCCTGCCTGTTATTATGCAAATATCAATTTGCATAAATACATTTGACCAAAGTAATAACAGGAAAAAGAGAATACTCTTGACTTAGAGTAACCCCAGTAAATTGTTAACAACCATAAAATCAACCGATGATTTCCATAGTAATAGACAAAAGCAAACAAGGTGAATAGCACAGATCTGTGTTTTAAGTACAGGAGGATCAGGATCTTAAGCACACCCAATCAAGATGATTAAACCACCTCTCTGTGGTTGAACTTGCTGAATTTAAACAAAATTGCATATACCTCTGCTAAGCTACAGTTCCTATTTATTACCTTAGCTCTTATATGTGCATATATATTTAGTTTACCTTACATTACGCCACTCTCTTGCATTCCTCTTGCTTAACAATAGATGTACTGTAGGGAGATTACCCGTCAAGAACCTGCTTTATATGAGCACCATTTAGAGTTCTTAAAGTCCCATTTACCAAAATATATGTCAAAAATAGATTTGTATACTCAATAAACAAGTTCCTTTTTGAATTACATAACTTAATTTTGCATTATTCAGCTCAACAAAATTAATTCAGGACTGTAGTTGCAGATGAATCTGTTTTAAAATCCACCTGTTTAAAATATGAAAACAGTATGCTTAAAATAGTTAGAAACACCCCCCGTGAGTTTGGTCCACATATTTCTAACTTCATAAGGTGGCTGTATTAGACAGGGTTGAGTTGTGATTGTCACTGCTCTGGAAGCAACCTTGGGTCAGCCACTTCACTAAAGGTTATAATGCACTTTGTAATCAGTTGGAAAATAAGAGTGGATGGTGGTTATTCTTTGAATGCAAATAACTAAAGGCTTAAGGCATGGTACCATAAAATGTGTTGTTGGTTTGAAATCCCAAGGGAATGCAAACTCCCACACACAGAGACTAATAAACTAGTTTGGCACAAATAAACTCCCTCCACCCCTGGGTTCTGTTAAATATCTGTAAATCTTTAATTTGATGTGTCAATAACACTGCACGCTTTAGACTGAAGAGACCTACCTAGTCTGCCAGCCCCTGGTTGGGTTTTTTTGGATCAGGAAAAGGACCACACTGTTTCCGTGTCTTTTCTGTCTCTTTTCAAGCTGTGCATCATTGAAATTGACAGATTTACACAGGGAACCTGGCTCAGAGCAGCCTGCTTTAGCTGGTGGCATACAGGAATATGAGGGAATTAACTTCTGGCCTGCTGACAATGGTTAAATCTGCCAGAGCAGTGCTGGGTAATTTGGTTTCTTTTCTGTTGAGTTTGTGCCAGTGCACTAGGGAGGATTAAGCACTTAAATTCTGCATGGAGAACTCTAGCCCCTTCACTCAAAGCCTATTATCTTCACAGAACAGCACCGACTAGATGTGCCACTGTCTAAGATTTTACTGGCACAGTCATGAGACATGTTAAATGAATGATTAATTAAATTAAGATTGTTTATACAGTACATATACTGTATACACATACTGTAGATATGCCTCATATAGTGGAAAATGTCATTTGATTTGAGCCCAGGCCTCCAGAGGACAGTTACACTGTGGTTCATAACTGGTGATATTATCAATGTGTTATTCTGGACCAGGTCATTGTATTGATTAGGTACTAATTGAACTTGCACAAGGCTTAGGCTATATCATTTTTAAGATGTGTACCCCCTAAAACACACCCCATCAGCACTGAAGTTCAGTGCTATATTCTACCCCATCACGTAGTCATTCTTGAAAATTCTAAATTTGGTTTACGCCATTAGTTTATTGCGTTTCACAAATCCTTTAATACAATAATAATAAAACAGTAACTGACTAATACTTGGGTAGTGGGTGTGTCTTATTTGCACAGACCTAAATCATATTCTGGAGTGTTTGGATTTTTCTTTCATGTTAGTATTTGTTGTCATTTGACTTACTTTAGATTTCAATGAATGTTTGATAAACACACTTCTGCTTTTTTATCTTTATTTACTGAAATCTGCAATTAATGTAAATAGAGGTAAGTTTATTTATTTTTTTTTGCGAAGAACAAATGCTGTGTACCTAAAATATTTCCTGGAAATCAATGGCAAAAGTGCGGGTTGCAGCATACAAAGGACGTTTAAAAATTCACAGTGACAAAATTGTGTTCTTTAACCGGTTTACAGTTATTGTACACATTATTGCAATTTATATACACTGATGAACTGTCCCTCTCTGAATACCAGACAACATCCTGCAAAATATTTGACACACGAATTGAAAACTTGGGTGTTTTTCTGGAAAGGAGAATCCGCCCCTAACCAACACATCATCACCAAGCGCCATAAAGGCTCTGTGTGGCTTTCACTCATGTCGCTTCTTTTGTTTTGGCCTCTCAGACATGCGCGGTGAGGCCGAAACGGGAGACGACCGTCTTAGAGCCTGGAGGAAGGGCTACCCTCAGCCATGGATTCCCTGAGGTTTCCCCCTACCATCAAAAAATTAAAAATAATGTGAGTAGGGGGTTTTTCCTTACCTGAGTGCTGAGCGGTTCATATTTAGTTCTGCAGGGTGTGTGATCAGGCTGGAGAGGCCAGACTCTTTCCCTCAGTGCAATCAAGCTCTGGGGGGCGGGCCATGTATCAGCTGCTTCACTTTCATTCATCTTTTTCCATATTTTTTGGGGGGTAGGTGGCAGTGCGCCACTGCGGCTCGTTGTGTTAATCATTCATTATTATTTTATCGAATTCATGGTTTGGCGGCCTCGTCTTTTGGGGGGAGGTGGCCTGGAGTGCCACTTCCAATCTGCAGCACTAGAATGCATGATATCGCTCATGTTTTCCTAGCCAGCCTCACGCAGGTAGCTGTCGAGCACCCACAGACATTCATCGTCTGTTCAATTGACAATCAATAAATCATCACATTGCGGATTCTCCGTTCTGAATTGAGAGAAGATGGTCAAGAAATTCACAAGCAAATAATTCAATGATACCTTAAGAAGGTTAATGTCCATGGGTGAACACCAAGATGAAAACATTTGTTAAAAACAATACACAAAAGAAAGTCCATTGAATACTTGATACACATTGAATACCTGATGATTTTTTCAACCAAATTTTATGGTCAGACGAATCCAAAATATAACTTTTTTCACCAAGAAAGCAACAATAATTTTTGGAGGAAAAGAGGAGAAGAATTTAAAGTAAAGTTCATCATGCCCAGTGTTAAACATGGTGGCGGTTGTGTGATGGTATGATTTCACCCCTGATTTTTCTCTCCAATTTAGAATGTTGTGTTCCCTCATTGCAGCAATTCTTAACACAGCTCAGGAGAACTGAAGGTTCAGTGGGCGTCCTCCGAGCACACCAGACACGCTGTAGCATGATGAGGAGAATGAGGCCCTGCCAGTTTTGCCTCCCAAACCAGTGGGAGCACCAGTGGCAACGTGACGCTCCCTTTGGAAACCCTAGTGAAGACTGTTGACTTTGCACAGCTTATGCTCCCACCCTGCGCCTCACACAGTCGTGCTTTTACTAGGTTAGCCACTCTGGGACCCAGCTATTCTTTAAAAATGAATAACTACACTTTACATTTTTAAAACAAGTGTTACTTTGAAAAATATTCTTTTTTTTACAAACAGCTAGGAACTTAAACTTGAAACATAGTAATTTGAAAGCGGTGTTTCACAATTTATGATTTGCTTGATATGGTTGAGGATTTTTTTTTAAATTGTAGAAATATCACTCAGAAACCAATTTTAAATAATGCATTTCTAAGTGGAAATGTTGATTTGTTGATTTAACAAAGTACTCACTCACATTGCAATAATCTTCCTGCGTCTTTAAGGTCAATTATGGATAACTGACAAAAGATTTTGCAGTGTAAATCTGATCCTATCTTAGTGACCTGTGGTTTCACTTTTTCTTTGAGGGAGTTTATAATTGCTGATTGCAAGGGGTGGGAGGCTGAGGAATGGAGAGGAAGGGGAATTTCTTTTCCAGGCGCTTTCTCAGTACAAGATATTAAGCAAATGCAAATAATACTGTAAAGAATTGATGCCAGATGACTTTTAAATACTGTCATTGTATGAAGTTTTCATTTAGGTCAAGCACTAAATGTTTTAAGTTGTTTCTCTTCCTTTCCCTTTTTAACATCACCCACAATGTCTCTTTCACTTATCTAACAAATGCTTGAGCATCTGTTGATTTAAAGCTTACATATGTCTGAAATGTTTCTCCTAAAAAAATACAATATATTACAGAGATTTAACAGTAAGAGATAAATAAGTTTGAACTAACCATTTCACACTAACAAGGCTCAAAAGGGAAAGACTTCTAATTTACCTGCTCTATTGAGTTTTTATTATTATTGTTATTTATTTCTTAGCCGATGCCTTTATCCAGGGCGACTTACAATTGTTACAAGATACCACATTATTTTTACATACAATTACCCATTTATACAGTTGGGTTTTTACTGGAGCAATTTAGGTAAAGTACAGCAGCACTGTCCCCCCACTTGGGATTGAACCCATGACCCTCCGGTCAAGAGTCCAGAGCCCAGAGCCCTAACCACTACTCCACACTGCTGTTTTAACTATGAATTCCACAATATCAAGCAATCAATCTTTATTTAATATAAACACCTTTCGCAATGAACTGCCGCAAAGTGCTTTACATGGACAAAACAGTATATTGACAGCTATAAAATGAGTATCAATAAGCAATAAAAAGCAGAGAATACAATACTGCCATCTGTATACTTTTTTTAAATGTTTGGAATAGTAAGCAACACAGCATCCTGGGATCGGAGTGGCCGTGTTGGAAGATATGGGATTAACAGATCATTTAAATAAGACAGAGCCAACCCATTTAAGGCTTTAGAAGTTATAAGCAGGACCTTAAAATCAATCCGGAACCATACAGGAAGCCAGTGTAGGGCTGCTAACACAGGCATAATGTGAGCATGCTTTTTTGTTTTTGTTAAAACCATTTTGCACAAGCTGCAATCGGGATAAAGCATAGCTTGGAATACCAGAAAGCAGGGCATTGCAATAATCAATTCTAGATGTTACAAAAGCATGCATCACTCTCTCGGCATCTTGTAGTGAAAGAGAACGTCTTATTTAAGCAATATTTCTAAGGTGAAAAATTCCTAATATGAGGTTCGAATGAAAGATCTGGGTCAAAGATTACATACAAATTTCTCATTTCAGCCTTTAATGCAAAAGGGAAGCTGTCTTCTGTAGAAGCACATTTGTTTAGTTTAGTTTATTTTTTAATCCCAACAAAAGTTTAACATTAAAATGTTTTTTGACATCCATTTCTTAATATCAGCAAAAAATGTAGTCAGAATATTTGCAGATGTGGAGTCACCCCATTTCAGAGATAGTTTCAGGAGGTATAGTTGAGTATCATCAGCATAGCAATGAAAATGTACCTCATGTATACAGACAATATCGCCCAGTGGTAGCATATATAAGGAAAACAAAATTGGTCTAAGAACATAACCCTTTGGGACACCACATGTAAGATAAAAAAGAGGAATCTTCCCCAATTCTAACATATTGTAACCTTTTTGAAAGATACGATTTAAACCAAGACAGGACACTACCTGACAATTCTACAAGTTCTCAAGACGTTCAAGCAAAATTGGATGATAAATATTGTCAAACGCTGCACTTAAATCTAGAAGAATAAGGACCGAGGATGAGCCATTATCTGACGATAATAACACATTGCTTACCACTCTGATAAGTGCAGTTTTAGTACTATGACCCAGGAGGGAACCTGACAGAAATTTCTCATATGTATTACATGCTGCAAGGAATGTATTAAGTTTTGATTGATACTACTCTCTCCTAAACTTTGGATAGAAAGGGGAAATTGGGAATAGGCCTAAAATTCTTAAGAACTTGGATCTAGAGTAGGTTATTTAAGTAATGGTTGTAACACAGTGATCTTAAATGATTTTGGAACAATACCAGATGAAAGGGAACTGTTAATAATACTTAAAACAGTCGTATCAATCCTAGAGAATACTTCTTTAAACAGTTTAGTGGGAATAGGGTCTGAAGCACACATAGTGGATTTTGTCTTAATAACTAGGTCAGTTAATTCTGGCTGGTTAATCAAGGAAAAAGATACAAAGGTTTGGCCTGATGTATCAGGACCCAAAGAAATAGTTTTGTCAATGTTGTAAGAGGACTTCTCTAAATTGAACGTACCATCTGAAATCTGATTTCTTATATCAATGATTTTCTTGTTAAAGTGATTCATAAAATCATCACTGCTTGTTGGTAATAAGGTATATAGAGAGGGCTCCTTCTGCTTGTTTGTTAGTTTAGCAATTGTTTCAAAAATAAATCAAGGATTATCTTTATTTGTTTCTATAAGGGCTGAGTAGTAGGCTGATCTAGCTGAGGACAATGTAGCCTTATAATTATTATTATTTATTTCTTAGCAGACACCCTTATCCACAGCGACTTACAATTGTTACAAGATATCACATTATACATTATACAGATATCACATTATTATTATTTTTTTTTTACATTCAACCCATTAATTGAGAGGAATTGAGAGGTTGGGTTTTTATAGAGTGTGGCAGGTTTTATTGGACTTGGTATTAATAATTCAGAAATAATAGCAGAATGATCTGAAACTGTAAGATCAATGATAGACAAGCTCTGGATGTCTATACCATGAGTGTTATGTAGATCACGTGTGTGGCCATGAATATGAGTTGGGCCAGAAGCATGCCAAGTGTTGATAAAAGTTCACCAAACTCTGATAAAAACAAAGAGTTGGGTCTAGGAGGACAATAAATAACTGCAACCTGAACAGGAGTTGGTCCACAAATAGCAAGACAGAATTTCAAATGATGAAAACCTTCTGTGTTCTCATAGTTAAGATTGAACTCCTTGTCAAAAATGGTAGCAATGCCACCACCGTGACCTATAGGACATCTCCTCTGATAAAAAGAAAAACCTGTGGGACAAGCCTGTACTAGCTGTATAATATTGTCCTGTTTCAGCTAAGTCTCAACTAAAGTTATGCTATCTAGATTTAATTCCAGAATAAAGTAGTTAATTAAGAGATGTATTATTCAGAAATCTTGTATTTAGTAATGCCAACCGGATAGAGGACAGCACAGGGCTACTAGAGTTGTCACTGGCTGATGTGTGAATTTTAGATTTTCAGAACATGAACCTGGGAAGAAGTTGGAAATTGGTAAGGGGGGACTGATACTGCTTTAATAGAGTGTTTCAGTTGTGGAGTTTAATCACATGGCTGAGGTTTGGGAGTCACTTCTCCTGGTGATATACTAAGTCAAAGTTTTTTATAATAGTTATCTATATTTTCTGCCAATCTTATTGAACCTCCCCTATTTGGGTGCAGACCGTCTGTCCTTCTTAAAGAACCCAGGTCTCTCCCAGAAACTATCTCAGTTGTCAATGAAACCCATATTCTCTGAAGCACAACAGTCTGCAATATACTGGATTATTTCTGAGGATGCTTGTATCTATATAATAATATACGGTGTCCTGCATCTTTTTTATATCAATACTCTATAGAGAAAATAAGCAAATGGTTTCAAGGTATAGTTTATTATGTAGATAACGCAGTTTCCTGAAAACAGTGGAATGTAAGAGGGCGTGTTATCTTTTCTGTCTTGCATTATTGCACATACGTATGTTGCTCAAATGTGTTTTATCAGTTGTAGCTCATATTTCTTAAATATGTCTAGTTTGAACTATGTCTCACATGTTTCTCCTTTTGTTTCTCCAGTAGTGGTTTTGAGAGAAATCTTCACAAGATTTCAACAATTTCTCAGAGAAGTGAAAGATAAGCAGTGCAGTTTTCCTCTAAATCAAATCCAATGCTGTACTCTATGTGTTGTTCACTTGCAGAGAGTTCATACAAATCAATCCATGTTTTATTTATTAAAAGCTCCATGACCTTGCCAGCATCTGCTTACCTTCACCTATATAGCTTGGCAACATGCAAACTCACCAGCATTTTCAGTGAAGGGTTCAACTGAGTTTAATGGATTTATAAAACTACAGCTGCCATATATCTCCTCTCCCACTGACAGTAGTCCTTAAGGGAGTTACTTTATAAATAATGCTATATACCTGTACACCCTCAGGTGACACCAAAATCCCATTTAGTATGAAAAATTACTTTATTATCATTAAGCCTTAAATTAAAGAAATGTTTTCCATCTTCAACATGCTATGTTCTGTCCCTGCTTTAAAGTACAGTACAATGGTTTTTTGAAGGAAAATTATGTGAAGTGCAGTATATGTGTTGACAAGTAGAAACTGTTTCTAGTTTCTGTAGTCCTGTAACAGTACTGATGTGTTTTCCTTTCATAAAAGATGTTTAAATCCATAAAAATAAACTTTGCAAAATTAATATGAATTTATTTATTTATTTTTGAAAAACTGTGTTAAATATGGCCGGGCTGGGATTAGAATTTCCTCCCTGCTAAAACATGCATGGACTGTGGCCAGGTGATAATTGATTAATTGATTATCAATGACACTTGGCCACATGCTGTACAAGAGGATTTGGGGGGGCAGCTCCAAGGAGGAGTTAGTTTAAGAGAAGGACCAAGAGCAGTAGGCTGAGCCTCTGCTTGGGTGCTAGTTAATATAGATTGAGTTTTGATTTATTTGTTTAAATAGTTTGTTCCTGGCTTTGTTTATTTCAATAAAAGTGTGCTTAAAATGCTCGTAAAACTGCAATCTCTTGTCTCCTGTGTTTGCTGTTCCCACTGCTAAACCTTGACTCCAATGCTACTCTTCCACAAATCCCTGTATGCTGAATCAGCCTGTGCAAAGAATGCTTTAATAAACATTTTTTGAGACCTGAATGAGTCTACATACCATACCCCTAATCCCCTGGGACTACTATTAAATGATCTTTGATGACGATGCAGTCGCACAGCACGTCAATGTACTTGTTTTGTATTGTAGCACTATTGCTCTTTCTACAATATGTTACTCAACCAATACCATTTTGTAATCCATTGCAGTACCAGCGCATTTGTTTTTAGCAGACTTTTTAATGAAATCCTGAAACTTGTTAAACATTTAGTGCGAAAACAAACAGAGATGTCATCTCGTATCAGGAGTCCATATTGTACTTGATCCCTGCTCCTCCTTGGGCTAAATAAAGTGTTCCCATTTCCATACAAAAAGTTGTTCATTAGTAATTCAGACACTGGAGTAGAACTGCAAAATATATTCAAATATAAATATCAATATTACTACCTACCAGCAAACATTAAACATGATAAGCCTATAATAATAATAATAATAATAATAGAGGCATGTCATATGAATCCTGGTGAGCCTGAACTTAGAAAAATAAGTTTTAAGACTGCAATAAAACAAAAACAGAAGGAAAACAGAACTGAAAGTCAAACACAGGAATGATACATAAGTAACACCTTTGTAAAACCATTTGTTTTCTCCTTGGAAACAAACATTACACTGTTGCAAACAGAACTACAGTCAGGCCCACTGCTGTATGTCAGGATTGCTATGTGATGTTTTCCAAATCTATTCTCTTGCCATTGCAGGTGATTCTGTGGTCTGCTAGTTCTTTGGTATTTTAATGAAATGTGGCAGGGAACACCCCGCCTCTGTGCGTATTTTGTGTTTGTTATGAGTTGTTACTATTTAATATGTATGTATGTATTTGGGCACAGGTGTTTAAAGTAGACAGAGAAGTGTTAATTGTCTGCCCTGCCAAAGCAGTTCATGTGCAGACTGTATCTGGACCCAACTGAATGATTAATAAGCAATTGAGTCCAGGCACAGCTGCATAAAAAAGGCAGAAATCTCACTCTGGGTTGGTTTTGCTTCAGCGGCTGATAAGTCGTGAGTAAAATGAAATACTCTGAAAAACAATTGCTACTCGTGCTGGCTTTAAACCAGCACGTTGTTTGTGTTTGTTCACTGTGTTTGTTTGTCTGTTTTGGCCATTGTGCCTTTTGTTTTGAAAAGTCTTTTGTTTAGTTTAAATATTTTATTTATAACAAACACACAGATCAGCGCTTCATACCGCTTCATCTCTTCCTGGTCTGATGTCACCACAAGCCATCCAGTCATGAAATCATAGTGTTTTTTTTCACAAAGGTCAGGGTGCTTATTGGAAATGATTTCCAGAAAGAAACATAGGTCGTAGAAATACAAATAAAGTTACCACTGCTGACCACTCAGCCTTTTAAAGTAAAACCCAAGTAGTTGAAATAACACTACTTACAGGTATCCCTGGAAACCTTAGAAAGAAAACTTGACATAGGGGAGACTGCAGTAAAAAGAGTGAACCTGGAGACCAGCAAAGTCCTTATTATCCAATATTCTTATTAATGTTCTTGTTTCTGTCCTCGTTAAGATATAAAGGGACCAATTTAACAAGTTCTTGTTTTGAAAAGTCCTACTTAAGAGGTTACATAAACTGCACTGTCGGGGCTCCCGAGTGGTGCATCCAGTAAAGGTGCTCCTCATGGAGTTCAGGATGTGCTCTATAGCCTGGTGATCGCAGGTTCGAATCCAGGCTGTCACTGTCGACCATGACCGGGAGTTTCTAGGGGGCAGCGCACAACTGGCTAAGTGCCGCCCGGGTAGGGAGGGCTTAGGTCGGCAGGGGAATCCACAGTTCACCATGCACCAGCGACCCCTGTGGCTGATAGGGCGCCTACGGTTCTGCAGTGGAGCCACTATAGGTCTGGTGGCCTCGTTGTGGATCCGCAGTGCGAAAAACGACAGTTTGGCAGGAACACGTTTTGGAGAATGCGTGTTCCAGCCTCTATTTCCCTAAGTCGCCAGGGGGTTGCAGTGGTGAACCATAATACAAATAACAATTGGGCATTCCAAATTGGGGAGAAAACCGGTGTTAAAAAAACCAAGAAAAAACCCATTGGCTTAATTTAACTAAATTTATATTTTAAAAAAAACTACACCGTCATTTGCCATAGGAACTACTTAATGTTAAGTTATTGAGTTTGTGCTGTCTTGTTCCCAAGGCAGAAATAAAAGAAAAAATACAACCAGTGTTACTTCATTTTCAATATATATTCTCTGACCGTTTTATACATCACCCCTCATTCAGCATCTCCACAATTTAGTGTTAATGCAACTCAATTCCCCTTAACACCGCTTTCTCATGTAAGAATGCAGAAAATGTACTGAGTCAGGCTGGTTCAAGGCTCTCAGTATCTGCTGCCCTTGGTGTCTCTCAGTCCTCTACGTACTTTAGCTGATTACATGCTTCTTTCAAAGGCAGCAGTTGGATTCCCACCACCTTGTAGCTTGAATTATGGGCTTTGCAGAGGATTCCTGTTTCATGTTCCTGGGGCTAAGAAAGAGTGGTAAACATGGAACAGTAAAATCAATATAAAATGCAAAAAAAAATACTGGAAAGTAACAGCTGGATATACCGGTACACACTGTTACAGTCAGTCTTACAAAAGCACCAGATATATTTGATATATTCTGTTTCATTAGGCTAAAAGAAGAATGAAGTCTTGATGTAAACATAGCAAGTTAATGACAAGAAAAGCAGGAGCCTTTTGTTTTTATAATCAACACACTAACTGAAAAGTTTATTGTAACAGTTGGTGTTTTCACTTGAACACTGCTTCTGTACTGAATCTGTGATGCAAAAGAACAGCAGTTAAAACAGCCAGTGGCTGATGTTCACATTTTTTAGCATTGCCTTATTTTAAAAGCCCTTACCAGCAGGGTTAAACACTGAGGCCCAAATTTACAAAGGGAAAAAACTGACCGCAAAAAGCCACATAATGTGCGTATTCAGTACGGCCGCACTCAGGCTACACATTCCAAAAGAAAATGAATGGCACACAAAGAGCTCAGCCTGGTACTAGCCATGGTGATGAGGATGCTCGGAAGCGAAAACTGAAATTTACCAATATGGAAGTGGAGATTTTGGTACAAGCAGTACTTGCAACATGAATATTTTTTACAAGCTCGAAATACATCACCAGGACAAAAAACGTATTAAATAATAATACTGACTGTACATATACATTTTTTCCAGCATGCTTTCTTTAGGACAGCTGACCTGGTCGCTTTTCATTCACAGCTTTGATCTACACACCTTTCATCTTTTCATCATACTATATATACTATATACTATATGTATAATATGCAGCCGTTTCTGGGCTGAAATTATTGCACCAGCACAATTTTATTAACTTTTTTGTTCCAAATTATATTATTATTATTATTATTATTATTATTATTATTATTATTATTATTATTATTATTATTATTATTATTATTATTAATTAGCAGATGCCCTTATCCAGGGCGACTTACAGTTGTTACAAAATATCATAGTACAAGTGTCCCATTACAAAATATCACATTATAGAATATCACATTACAGAGAAGAGCAATTATAAAATACAGTAAAATCAGTAGAAAATAAGATCAGTTTCAAATAACTGCAAAATAAGCAATTTCGACTAAGAGCAGTTAAACTTATAGTAAAAATATTTGCTTAAATGAGTAAAGTCCATTAAGAGCACGTAGTAAGTGCGATAGATGGAGAAGAACAATTTCAAATAAGAGCAATTACAAAAAACATGAATACGGATACCTACAACAGTAAAATCAAGCACAAGATACAGGAAATAGTTATAATTAAGAGCAGTAGTAGAATATGGCAAGGGCTGGAGCAGTTCAGTGCAAGTACAAGCTGATGCAAGTACTGGTACAACTGGGTGCCATATAGTCCAGAGTTGTGAGGTTTACAGATGTTGTCTGAACAGGGTTGTCTTGAGGAGGTGCTGGAAGGTGGTCAGGAAGTGAGCGAACATCCGAACGGTTTTCACATAGGTGTGGAAGGACATCATACCCAGGTCCCGCTACATCACTAAGTTTTTAGGGAAAATCAGGTTGTACACTACGATTAATTATTCCTATATGGCTTGTGTGAAATGAAAGTGACGTGTGAAGAATATTCTGCATTTGCTGTAGTCAAGATGAATGGCAGGATCTTTAAACAAAACATGAACTTTCCATTTGTATTAATCAGTGGGAATCCACTCACTGCTGTGACACTCCCATGGAGAGTACAGCCTTTCATTCTCTGCTCTATAGAAGTATTACATGTGTCCTCCTTAACAGTTCTCCCTCATATGGTTATTTACATTTTATACTTGGAACTGTAGTACATTACAATGATAACACTGTTAAAGTTTGTTGTCTATAGATATACATTATTTATGTCACTATAGCACTGGCAATCTATAGGGGTCTACCTAAATCGCGAGTGGTCACCGTGAAATTCACCTCTTAGGGGCCAATGCATACAAACAAGTACGGAGAGGAAAAAAAGAAACCTCGTTTAAATGAACTACTGCACAACACAAGCGACGCAAACTATGTATCTTCCTTCCGTAGATAGCCCTTTTTCATTCCTTCGCCGTCCTTTGTGCATTGCACTTGAGCAAAAAACAAACAAACAAAAAAAGTCCACAAATAACATTTACACAAAGAAATTCTCCAAAGCGGTTAACGTTCTTGTTTAGTATTCAAATGACAAAGTTTTAATCAGCCTATCAGTGCGTCTTTACTGCTTTTATGTGATCTGTACTGTGCAGTAGGGGGTGGGACAAAGTTGGTCCTGCATTGTTTTGATTTAGGTTGCTAAAATCTAGTTTTCAGCATTGCAGGTAAATTAGAAGAAATGGATGACAAAAAAAGCAAAGTATATTTCAGCTGATGATCGTTTCAAGATATTTCCCAAAGAAACTGTACATGCAGACTGAGGTAATTATTTTGCATATCATAATGTGTCTTTGGAGAAAATACGATTGATCGCTATTTATCTTCAGAATCACACATTAAACAAAAGGCTACTACAGAGGCTGCTGAACAGAACGTAAAATAAACAGTTTTCAGAAACCAAACTGGAAAGTCAGCGCAGACAAGAAGTATTCCTGCCTGCAAGTTAAATCAGTACTAAAACGATCCAGCACAGCCACCTCGCTTCAACCTGCTGCTTACTTTTTCGCAGTTGGAATTTTAGACCCGAATAGCTACTTTCTCTATGTTTTGACTCGGTACTAATAAAATAAATTATTGGATGGGACAAATAATGAGACAACGAACGTGCTGCATACATTGCCTTTATTAAAGTATGCCAGATGCCCTTGTGTAACTGAGTTTTTGGGCTGTTTCTAATCGATTTCCACATCTGTATAACTTGGCAAAGCTGCCTTAACTTCCAACCAATTAAGTGGATTATGAACTTTGTAGGCTCAAAAAAAATGAATGGCCATGAAGACTGAAATGCTGCTCACCCAGTTTTAGCTTTGTAATATGTATTTGTAGGTGTACCTATTTACAAATCACATATAAGCATTTAAACTCATACAGGCCTCACTGTGGCACTGCAAGAATCTTGTGTCCTGAAGATCTTGTGTTGCATGTAAGAGCGTGGTGTAAACCAGGGAACAGCAACATGAAAGACAATGTTTGGCTTCTGTTTTTATCCTTCAAACCAGGGTGGATATTTGCAACATGGGCAAACCAACATGAAGAATAATGTAGTGATTCAATGATTTTAAATGGGACATTATACTCTGTGAGGCTGGCAGTGGTGGAAGGGAAGCTTGAACAGACTCATTTAATGCAGTGTAGCCCTCTCTTGCACACTTGACAGGTGGTGAGCTCCAGTTTGGGGTCAATTACTGTATGTATTATGAATATATTAAATCAGCAAAGTAGGACTGCTGTAAAATAATTTTCCAGTAGGAATATGGGATTAAGAAACTGGGTGCTTTTAACCATGGCAGTTCTATAGTACTTTTAATGTCATGCACATGTTTAATTTGGCACAAAGATGTATGAAAGATTTATATATTCTACAAAGGGAGAATAGTGTAGGTGAGATTAAAGTGGCACCTCTCATTTAAAAGGACGGTCACTACACTGTAAACTTGAGGCATGATTATGAGACATTGTGGGGATATGCCCATACTTGTTCTCTTGCTATAGAGGACTTCAGACAAACAATACTATCAATTCATCACTTTTCCTGAGAAACAAAAATCTCAACCTTCTAAATAAAGAAAGTGGAACACCATTTTCCCTTCTGTTGCAATATGTAGAGTCAGTTTACCACATATTTCACCAGTCACATCATCCCCACATTAAGAAGGATCCCTATGATTGAGGGGGAAAAATACAGGACTGATCAAAATAAATTCAGCTTTTACAAGTTATAGCACTCCTCCCACCTCCTGATTGATCCTAGCATTGTTTTCAACAGGAACTATTGTATTGAAAGGCCTCGGCTGTCAGCAAGGACAATGTAAACTGTTTAGTTATAAATAATAAATAATGAAGGTAAATCCTTCAAAACTGTACACTTCCCATCGTATTTTACTGAAGTTGGCGACTAGTTATTTACGTCTTGTGTAAACACTCAAAAAGCCTCACCCAGGGGGTAATAAAGACTGCTTCCTTTGCTATGTTTTAGCAAAAAGGCTTCACAGACATGCAAACAACTACAAAAAAAGAAAGCCTACCGTAGCTCTGTTTCAATGGTCTAAACAGCTAAATAACACTAACCTGTAACTTTATACACTAGATCATCTATTGTTTAAGTAATTAAACTAGACCACACAAACTATTCTATATCCCCCCCACACACACACACACAAAAACTCTGTGCTCTGGGTTCACTGTTTATGACTAAGTAAGTAACCAATATGCAGAAACACATATCAATAATACATCTACAGCTTTGATCAACTGCCGTTGTGTCTAAAAAATTATTTAGTTACACTGTGCTTCAATCCGCAAACAGACAAATGCAAAGGGTTTAAATGACTTGTGTCAAATAATCCCTTCCACAAACATAAAAGCAATACAATTTCAGATCTTTTTTTTTTTTGTTATTTAACAACAAAAATACATGCCTCCCTTTCAGTCCGTAGCTGGGCAACCTTGGCATAGAAAGACTTGAATGCGAGTGCCATGGCCAGCTACATGTCAAGTTCAAACCTTGCATGCTGCCTGCCCAGCAAGACTCTGACACAGCCTGGTGAGTCCCAGAACCGGAGCTACCACTGCGTCTTTGTGCGGCATTTGAACCCTAAGAGGCTGTGAGAGACGTCTCAATCAGCAGGGTGTGCTTCTGTCTTTCCATGGGTTTGCTTCACTGGCATTCGTGCTTGATGGATCAGACATCTGAGGGCTCTTTTCATCTGGACTGCGGGGCTCCCTGCACCCCTCCGACCGTGCTGACAAAATCTGGAACCTAGATGTGGATTCACCATTGTTTGTGTGGCCCCTCCATCAGCCCAATCCAGTGCCTAGGTTAATAAAGCTTAAAAGTAGAAAGGACCAGTGAGCAGCTGAGTGACAGGCTGGAGAAAATGAGTGTAGCGGGAAACTTTTTATACCTCATTTAGTTCCAGTTACACAAAGAGAAAGGGAACTATGTGGGTTTGAAAATCAGTCCTGAAGTGTTCAGACGAAGACATGCTCTGGAATTTATGCACACATCTGTGGTGAGGGGATTCTTGGGAAAGCAGTTCAATTCGTTTTTTTCTTTTCTTTTTTAGAAGTCGAGGCTGCTTATGTCTCACTGAAATGAACCCCAAAATCAAATAACAAAAAAGCAGATGAAAGTAAACTGTGCAAATATAAGCCAAATACCTTGCATTGTTAACTGACATTGTATATTCTATAGATTACTATTTTTTGTGCAGGTATTAAATGCCCTGTTTACATGAACATACAGAATTCAGCATCATAATCCACCACCTTGTTAACTGTCACCAATAAATATGTATATTCTACTGATACTGTATGAATGTATTTCAGTAATACGAGTCATATTAAATTAATTAATGTATTGTCCAGAATATTCCCTACACATTTAAGTGCCAGCTTTCTTTTGAACACATAACATCTCTGCATAAAAAAAAGACGATGATGTAAATTTCAACTGAAGCTATTCATTGAGCTTCCAGTAAAACAGTTGAAATAGGGAAGTGTGATTGTTCAGCCTGCATTTATCCCAAGATGTCAGTTAATGTTCATAAAAAGATATGCAAACGTCATTCAAATTCTGAACAAGATGTTAACTCATTGCAGTTTGACATTGAAATTGTACTTCTCTTAAGTTAAGAACATAAGAAAGTTTACAAATGAGAGGAGGCCATTTGGCCCATCTTGCTCATTTGGTTGTTAGTAGCTTATTGTTCCCAGAATCTCAACAACATTACTGGGGAGTTGGTTCCAGACTCCAACAAGTTAAAGTAATTGTTTGTGCCTCTTTCAGCTTGGTGGAATTATAATGGATTTATCAGAGTAATCATGGAGCTATATTTATTTGCATTTATTTAACACATAATCTGTACGTTCTCTCCTGAAATGTAGGGAGCAATGTACAGATGCAGTAACAACAATGGCATCAAACACCAAGAAAAATAAATGTCTTGCTTAAACACTGTTTGGTCTGTCAGTAAGATCATCCTTTAAAAGGAAGATCACGCAAAGTTAAATTTGGGGGAGGCAAAACAAATTCACAGAGATTACCTGTAAAAACGCTTTCCAAGCACTAAAAAGTGTTATTGTCTATTTGCTATCCTCAAAGCCTGTTAATAATCCTTTTTGTGCTACTTCTTTGAAAAGCCACTTAAAATCCTATTACCCAGTGCTCCTGTTTGCATATTTTGTGGCTGTTACAATACAATTATTGAATATGCATTGTTTTTTTGGGGGAACATTAGTTTGGTATTTGTTTTAAATTGTTTTGTGAGTAAACTTTGGTTTTGATATAAGTATAATGACTCATAGTGTACATGCACACTACATGCTATCAAACTAGTGATTGTGGTTTTAAAGTGTGAAACACAATACAATATCATTGAACCAGACATTAATTTTCACTACTACAGTCATTGTATTAGATAAATGTGTTACATCTGGGTAGAAAAAGTGATTTAAGATCGAAAATCCATTTAGTCAGTCCAAGGAGATTTAAAATAGTTAATCCTGAATGGTGTAATGTAATTAACATTGCCCTACAGTAAGATCTAAGAATTGGAACAACTGGTTATTAGGATTTATTTTGTAAAAATGTATAGTACTAATTTACCAATGGTTTGACATCTACACCTCATGCAGCAAGCTCTATGTGTCACGTGTTTTACACTGAGCTACAGTAATATCCATGGCACAGTAGATACAGAATGTAGAGCTTACTCTCATTTCTCCAGGAATGGGGATGTTTTGTATGCCATGTATTACAGTTTTACATACTGTACATCTAGAGAACTGATTATGCAGTTGTGATGAAACTTACGGCATTCTTTAACATGAATAATCGAAGGTCCCGGATCTGGGGCAATAACGAGATTCCTATCCATCTGTCTTTAGTGAATGTTCACATGTGTCTTTAAATTCACAGCCGCATGTGTAAATGCAGTGTTATTACAAAAGACCTGAAACTGACGAAAATGTTAAACATGTAGTTGCATTGTTTTTACACAATAACGGTGTGTGATAAAGGTGTTAGTACAGTGTAACACAATACATATACTGCGTAATTAAGGGCTGGACAAGTTAGCACTAGTTAAACTTAGGGAACGACGATGCGAAAGCATTCGAGGTAACAAAACCCAAGAAAAAATCCAAGCGAAATCTTGCAGAACCAAAACATGCCCTTTGCCCTTCAAAAAGCAGCTATCGCTTGTTGACTACAAGTGGGTTGAGAAGGGGGAGTGGTTTGCTATCGCCCGACCAAATCTACTTAATTACACCTATCTATAAATCACATCGCAAGACTTTCGCAGGACCAGATTTTATACTCAACTTCGAACTTGTCGAAAGCTATCGCATATTAAGCAAATAGTAAAAAAATAACACTAAGCATCGTGATATTTAAAAAAAAAAAAACAGTACATGCCTCAATACGCTCCACTGACCTCATATATCAAACACTTGCACACAACACTGAATAATTAAAAATGAATAATGTACAGTATCAAATATTAGTATATGCATTATTCCTATTATTATCATAATATATTGTAACGAGCGGTGGTCTCCGTTTCCTCTCAAACGAACAGACAGCAGACAGGTAGTGAAATCAACTTGACTTTCTTTATTTTGAACAGACTCTAAAGGTCCCTATCGGCCAAGACCCATGCCAATAAAATGAAAACTCTCTGTTTCTTGTATCTCCCTTTCAGTTTCTCTATCTCTCCGCGCACACTGCCGCTTCCACTCTCTCTCACTCTCTCAACCACACACTCCTCTTCTCGTTCCCCCTCGACACCCCCATCATGCACACCAACCAATCCTTGCGCTCTACCAGCCTGCATGCCCTCCTGACCTAGCATAGCGCAACCTAACCTCGGCTACGAGGAGGTCTGATTGGCTAACTATACACAAGTCCCGCCCCCCCCCCCTGGCGTGGGCTCGCCTCACAATACACAGAACACGAACAAGACGCACAACAAACACACGTCCCTTCAATTTGGCCAGGTCCCTACACTGCCCCCAGTCCCTCGCCCCGAGGGAGCACATAGTCCTGGAAGCGACCTGGTCTCCGCGAAGTCTCCGAGGCCGGATAGGAGTCTCAGTGGACAAGGGCGGGATTGGACAGGGGCAGGTGAAGGGAGGACTGCGGGCTCGACGGGAGTCTGGGGACAGAAACGGGTCGGAGCCTGGGCGGGGTCTCAGGAGCAAAAGAGGGAGATGCAGGGACCACGGCAGGGACAAGGGGAGTCGGGGTAGAGGGGGCTCTTCCCAGGTAGGGGGCCATCCGGTCACGGTGAAGGACAACATGGCGACCCCGGGGTGGCATCTTGATGCAGTAGACCACCTCGCCCATCCGCTTCACCACCTCGCAGGGACCCACCCAAACCCATACCTTCTCCCCAGCGGCAAAGTGACGTCCCCGGGCCTGGTTGTCATAGTTCCTCTTCTGCCAGTTACCGGCGGATTGGAGCTGCCGCCGGGCAAAGCAATGTGCCTCCACCAAGCGATCCTGCAGTTGCCGAGCATACTCCGGTCCGGCAGGGGCAGCTGGTGCATCGGGTGGTTGGCCGTAGGTGATCTCTGGGGGTGCGGCTCCCGTCCAACATGAGGAGCGCCGGAGTACAGCCGGTGGATTCCTGTACTGCAGTGTGGCAGGCCAGCAGCACCAGGGGCAGATGGACGTCTCAGTCCGTCTGGTCTTCAGATGTGGAGAGGGCAAGCTGAGCAGCCAGGGTCCGATTAAATCGCTCCACCAGACCGTCGCTTTGGGGATGCAGTGGGCTGGTGCGGGTCTTCCGGATTCCCAGACGGTTGCACATTTCCTGGAACACTCGCGCCTCAAAGTTCCGCCCCTGGTCGGAGTGCAGCTCCTCCGGGACGCCGAACCAACTGAAGAACCCGTCCACCAAAGCCTTGCATATTGTCACCGCCTCCTGGTCCGGCAGCGCGTATGCCTCTGGCCACTTGGTGAAGTAGTCCGCTGCCACCAAGACGAACCGGTTCCCTCTGTCAGCGGGGAAAGGGAACCAGGATGTCCACCACAACCCTCTCCATTGGCGCCAACCAGGTACTGCTGCAGGGGATCGGGACTGCCCCCGGGACCTTTCCGGGCGGTGCAGGCGTCGCAACGGCGGCAGAAGTCTTCCACATCCCGTCGGCACTGCCCCCAGTAGAAGTGCTGACGCAGGCATCGCAGTGTCTTCGTGACACCGAAATGCCCAGTGCCAAGTGCGCCATGGTGCTGCGCCAACAGCACCTCCCGCAGCGCCCGTGGGACCACCACCTGCCATCGCTCCTCCCCTGTGGCTGCCTCCAGGAACCGCCGCATCAGCACACCATCTCGGACCTCCAACCTGGGCCACTGTGCCCACAGACCCTTCACGGCAGGTGACTGTGCGGCCACCTCCTCCCACGGGGACTCTGTTGCTCCTCCACCCAGCGCATCACCTCCTCCAGCTCGGGGTCATTTTCCTGGTGCGTCCGCCAGTCGGGAAAGTCCACTGGCAACACCGCTTGACAGGTGGGTGTACCTGACCCCCGTAACTCGGCCTCCCTCTGATTGCAGCGGCTACAGTACCGGCATCCGTCGTCTGCACAGGGTCTTCGGGACAAGGCGTCTGTACGGACGGTGAAGGGGAGACCACACAGGTAGTGTTTAAAGTGCCGCACTGATTCCACGGCCGCCAGCAGCTCCTTCCTGGTCACACAATAATTGCGCTCAGCCTTGTCCAGGGTCCTGCTGAAGTAGGCGATGACTACCTCACCTTCAGTGGTCTGCTGAGCCAGGACTGCGCCGATCCCCTCGTCGCTGGCATCAGTGTCCAGGATGAACGGCCGCTGCGGATCCGGAGCGGCCAGCACAGGTGCGCGGCAGAGGGCTCCCTTGAGTGCATTAAAAGCCTCCTGCCTCTCCCGGGACCAGGCAAAGGCCACGTCCTTGCGGGTCAGGTGATTGAGTGGGGCGGTGATGGTAGCAAAGTGGGGCACAAAGCGGCGGTAGTAAGAGGAAAGTCCCAAGAATGGCCTCAGCTGCCTCAGGTTGGTGGGCTGGGGCCAGTACCTAACAGCCTCGATCTTGTCTGCCTCGGTAGTGATCCCGTCCCCACTCACCCTGTGGCCCAGGAAGGACACCTTCTTCCGCAGCAGGTGACACTTCTACGGGTGAAGCTTCAGCCCAGCCTCGGTCACCCTTCCCAGGACCTCCCTCAGGGCGGCGATGGCATCTGCAAAGCTACTATGAGGCCCAAATTCTCGGCATGTAAGAACAAGCCCACCGTTCCAGTACAAGGGAGCACATTTTGGCTTGAAACGTATAAATCCGTGTAGATAACAAAATTACGTAATACCTATAAAGGTCGTCTCAGAAGCATCAAGATTAAGTTTTTTAATTTGCTTTGGGTTTGACAGAATAATAATAATAATAAAAATAATAATAATAATAATAATAATAATAATAATAATAATAATAATAATAATAATAATAATAATAATAATAATACCCAACTTCTTGTATATAATATATACCGGTGCTGATCCTGGCGACAGTGTTACGTTGGGTTTTGGATGTTCATTCACCCCAAGATTTTTTTTCATAACAGTGACAGAACAATGCAGCACGATGCTGCAGACGTCGTGGAAACGAGGTAATTGCCAAGTGTGTGTGTGCGTGTGTTTCTTTCAAACTCACGTCCGTGTTTTTCAATATTTTACACAATAAAAATAAAAGCAAATTATTATTATTATTATTATTATTATTATTATTATTATTATTATTATTATTATTATTATTATTATTATTAATAAACATAGTTTTATTATTATTACTAGTAGTCGTAGTTGTATGTAATAGCATTCATTCACTGATATTCAAATGAAACAGTAGTACAACACACACTTTATTTTTTTTCTGCCCTGGCTGTTGTTAATTGTTTTTTCATGTTACTGCCTTGTTTCCGCCCCTTCAAAATGTCAAATGTTTTCATGTTGCTTTCAGCCGTCCCTCCTACTCCTGTGAAATTTCTCTCCGCCCATTTCGCGGATTGGAAATGGCTAGCTTTGGTTTCGGGCTAAAGAAAATGCGATATGGAAACTAGCAATATTATCGCATAAACGCTCTTTCGCAAGAGCGATCAGGGTTTGATTTGGTCCAGCCCTATTTGTAATCTATGGTGACATTCTGTTAAAGTTTCCACAGACTTATAACTGTTTTTAATTATGTTTTTTAACTGAGCCTGTTGTGTTTGTAGGGTTCTCCTCGTCTGTATTTGTCCTCCAAAGTTAGATTGAAAAGTGCAATAGTTCAGGAAAATAATGTGGATCATGAAGTGACACTGTATATATATATATATATATATATATATATATATATATATATATATATATATATATATATATACAGTACTGTGCAAAAGTTTTAGGCAGGTGTGAAAAAATGCTGTAAAGTAAGAATGCTTTCAAAAATAGACATGTTAATAGTTTATATTTATCAATTAACAAAATACAAAGTGAGTGAACAGAAGAAAAATCTACATCAAATCAATATTTGGTGTGACCACCCTTTGCCTTCAAAACAGCATCAATTCTTCTAGGTACACTTGCACACAGTTTATGAAGGAACTCGGCAGGTAGATTGGCCCAAACATCTTGGAGAACTAACCACAGTTCTTCTGTGGATTTAGGCAGCCTCAGTTGCTTCTCTCTCTTCATGTAATCCCAGACAGACTCGATGATGTTGAGATCAGGGGTCTGTGGGGGCCATACCATCACTTCCAGGACTCCTTGTTCTTCTTTACGCTGAAGATAGTTCTTAATGACTTTCGCTGTATGTTTGGGGTCGTTGTCATGCTGCAGAATAAATTTGGGGCCAATCAGATGCCTCCCTGATGGTATTGCATGATGGATAAGTATCTGCCTGTACTTCTCAGCATTGAGGAGACCATTAATTCTGACCAAATCCCCAACTCTATTTGCAGAAATGCAGCCCCAAACTTGCAAGGAACCTCCACCATGCTTCACTGTTGCCTGCAGACACTCATTCGTGTACCGCTCTCCAGCCCTTCGGCGAACAGCCAAATATTTCAAATTTTGACTCATCAGTCCAGAGCACCTACTGCCATTTTTCTGCACCCCAGTTCCTGTGTTTTCGTGCACAGTTGAGTCGCTTGGCCTTGTTTCCACGTCGGAGGTATGGCTTTTTGGCCGCAAGTCTTCCATGAAGTCCACTTCTGACCAGACTTCTCCGGACAGTAGATGGGTGTACCAGGGTCCCACTGTTTTCTTCCAATTCTGAGCTGATGGCACTGCTGGACATCTTCCGATTGCGAAAGGAAGTAAGCATGATGTGTCTTTCATCTGCTGCAGTAAGTTTCCTTGGCCGACCACTGCGTCTACGGTCCTCAACGTTGCCTGTTTCTTTGTGCTTCTTCAAAAGAGCTTGGACAGCACATCTTGAAACCCCAGTCTGCCTTGAAATTTCTGCCTGGGAGAGACCTTGCTGATGCAGTATAACTATCTTGTGTCTTGTTGCTGTGCTCAGTCTTGCCATGGTGTATGACTTTTGACAGTAAACTGTCTTCAGCAACCTCACCTTGTTAGCTGAGTTTGGCTGTTCCTCACCCAGTTTTATTCCTCCTACACAGCTGTTTCTGTTTCAGTTAATGATTGTGTTTCAACCTACATATTGAATTGATGATCATTAGCACCTGTTTGGTATAATTGTTTAATCATACACCTGACTATATGCCTACAAAATCCCTGACTTTGTGCAAGTGTACCTAGAAGAACTGATGCTGTTTTGAAGGCAAAGGGTGGTCACACCAAATATTGATTTGATTTAGATTTTTCTTCTGTTCACTCACTTTGCATTTAGTTAATTGATAAATATAATCTATTAACATGTCTATTTTGAAAGCATTCTTACTTTACAGCATTTTTCACACCTGCCTAAAACTTTTGCACAGGACTGTATATTTATATATATATATATATATATATATATATATATATATATATATATATATATATATATATAGATAGATAGATAGATAGATAGATAGATAGATAGATAGATAGATATCTATCTATCATTTTATTTTTGAATCCTACTGTAAAGTGTAACCCAGGGTTCTTGTGCTGTTACAAAAATAAGGATATGACAATTTTAAAGAATATGATTAAAGTACTTAATCATAGATAGATGGACATGTGTGTCTGTGTTATTCCATATGGACAAGCAATTTAATCTGCAAAAAAAAATGTCATGTAACTAAAACCAACCTACAACGTGACCTATTAACAGATGGTATGTATAGTATGGTAAGGAAGCCCTCTTTTTTTAATCTAAACTATCGATTGAAGTGTGCAGTTATCTGATATGTCTGAGCATTGAGAACTGCAAGCTGCATTTCAAGCTGACACCCTCAGGGGACAGTGCCTGAAAGTGAAGCTAAACTTGTTTTTGACACTTTTATATGAAGCTGAAAACCCCAATCTGAGTCTATGGTTGCACCCTGAAAGACAGAACTGGGGTGTGTGTGTGTGTGTGTGTGTGTGCGTGTGTGTGTGAGAGCACTGAGTTCTGCCTTTGTGTGAACTACATTCACAGTATGAAGAATAACTTGTGAAAAAATGTGTAAAAAAATGTTCTTGCAACGTTTCATCAATTTTTTGCTGCAGAAACTCTCTTGAAATGACTGTAGAAAATCTCTTTAAGAAAGCTCAGTCTGGGAGACTGATGATTATGACCTCCAGTGGGTGTGATATCTCAGCACAGCACCCCATCTGTTAAAGCAGAATGCTTAACTATTACTGTCCAGTATTTTTCTTAATGATCTCAACACACTTTTAATTCTGGTTATGATTAAGGTTTAGGTTATTAGATTTGTGTTAGTATTCTGTATTTCCAAATCATATTTTGTAAACCTAACTACATGGTTATGTTGACTGACGCCTGGTGATCATTTTTACTTGGTGTGATGATGTCATCATCACATGATACCTCGATAGTATACTATTTACACAACAAACTGAATTCAGTAATAAAAAAAAAAATAATAATAATATTTATATATAACCATATGAACCTGCTTTTGCGAGTATAAATAAAATTAATGTTTACTATAGACCTTTTTGTACCGATAACTCAAAAACAAAATACAAATCCCGTAACTGTTGCATTCTGGTGATTAAAATGATATGCAGAAAGTCAGATTTTATCTGTATGCTCCTTTTAAGGTACCTCTTATGTAGCAAGACCATTGGGTAGTTGATCGTACTCCATTGTTTAATATATAAAATTAGCTATTTCCATAGCTAATTGTGATGGCACACAGAGCAGCCAATAGAAAACTAATATTTGAGGCATTTAAATAAGACACACCAAAACGAGGATCCAATGTTACAATTTAAAATTGTTATGAAGTTATGTATGCCAGTTTTTCATTCACATCAGTTCATCCAATAACCTAACCTTAACACTGAAATACTGCAAAGTTCAAAAACCCCTAATGATCTGAAATGATGGAATCATATGAATTTTTTGACCTATCTTGTGACAATCGGTTATTTAAGATTTCAGTTTGTTACACACTCACATTGTCACCTGACTTCACATCTTTCAGAAGCTGTCCATCACTCCACATTTGACAGGCCCTGTACAACTGATCTTTTATGTTTACCTTGAACATAAAGCTCAATGTCAAATCAAAAGAAACCAACAGACAGGGAAGGAGTAAAAAGGTGGAAATGCTCAGAGGCACTAGAGTGGAATGGAGATTTGACAAAATCCATTAAATATAGATCCAGCTTCCAAATTGTAGATAGACTCAGCAAAGCATTAACACAGCAGGGGTCTTGGCATTTAGTAAAATAAATGCAATATTCTTTCATCACTTTTACAGTCTCACTGCTTTGAAAAAAATATAGTTCAGCCAAGCGTTTGTTAAACCTTTAATGTATTTCAATTTTTAAATTCATATATTTTAAAATAATTGCTTATTAAAATACAAAACTAGCTTGGTTTGCCAAGAAGCTTTGTGTCTTGATCCTAATGCCACAGTATAAGACAGCTAGTTCAAAAGGTCAAGGGTACATTGGTGTCCCAGTTTAGGGATTAACATTCTGGCTCTTCACTTCGCTGTCTTCACTTTGCTCTCTATTTGAAAACTTGATTACCTCAGTGAATTCGAAATTAGGTTAACATCTAACCAGTTCAAAAGTTCAGATGCAGTACTTTTTTTTTTTTTTTTCTTGGCCTTGTTCAGCTGGTATAGCAAATAGTTTTGCATTTACTGTATATTACTTTCTAGAGCTGTTTAAAAGTCAACTCATTCAAGCAGTCATCAGAGCTTGTTAGCTTACATAAGCAAAGCTAGGTTGGGACTCATCAGTACTTGAATAAATGATATCCAAGAAAAGAAAGCGGAGGAGACTGTGGTGCTAGTGACTCAATGTGCCAGCATGGTGTTAAGGGATACTGTGATGAAGGAGATGTGATTGTTAAGATGAGACATTTAATCAAGGTCTTCTCTACACTGTGAACAATACGAATCCCATGGCACTTATTTCCAAGAAAAGAAGCGTGTTACCCTGATGCCCTGGCTTAATCCCTTTCCATAAATTCTCAATACTTAAACGATTCTTCATACGGATTAAATCACTTCCCCTAAAATACTGTTTGTGCTTTACGTTTAGTTTAAAAGGGATGTTTTGTATAGCTGAGTGTTTTGATTTCCTTATTATTTGTAATTGAACTCTTACAATCACAATTCTGAAAAACATTCCATCTTTTTATCAGCACTATCTTCACAATTATTACAAACTTTGTTTGTTCTCCACTTTGCCAGGCAAGCAAGGACATTAAAAGGTACTGAGTTCAAATATGCCCCAAGCTATTAGGAACATTTCTGTCAGCAGAGTGCCCAAACCTTTCTAGCTGTCGTGCGTATTTCTTCTGTCAGCTCAACATGCACCTCCTTGTTACAGAATATGCTGTGTCTGTAAATTTCCTGAGGCACTTATACATCACATGTCCTGGCATTTGTCAATTCACCTTAGTATCAATTTAGACTTAATGTTATCTACTATTATACCACAATGAACGATAACCTCGACGCTTTAAAATCACCCAATGCCAAAAACCTGTCTGGAGTATTATGAGGCTTACAGAATTACAGAGTGACTGTTCATGTAAATAGACCTTTCCACCTATAATACGAAAGAAGAAAGTAAAAGTTATAGATTAACACAATACATGTTAAAGCCTTTAGTTGATAGTTTAACACAATATTTACTCAAGATAATCCAATTAACATAGGTTTTATAGTGCTGGCTCCATTATTCCGACATGTCCAGCTGGGAGTAGTGTACATGCACTGGGATCAAAAACAGTAATAGTTTTTTGAGACCATATAATCCAGTTTTGGTTCAGGTTCAGATTGGGTTAACTCCTCTATAAGAAAGGGGGTTAACCTCTTGGTTGCACCACTGTTAATTGCATTCATGTCGTGCTTTACTAGAGGCTTTGTGTTCTGCAGTTGTTTATAATCAGCCTGTAACATATGCCAGTCCTTCACTGCATTCAAATTGTCTCTTTTTCTCCTTTAATTTCATTCAGTTGCATAAAACAAAAAGAGGGTATGGGTTAAAACCCAGGTGTCAGTTTCCTACACATGCTTCTTAGATATTTTTCTATAATGAGTTCAGAGTTAGTCACAAAGAAACATTACCCATGTTCAGAATTTAAATGTTCCTAAACTTTCAACTCAATTAAATGAGAGATTTATTGACTGCAATCTGCTCCACATTTCCTTAGTACCTTACAGCTTTTTTTTACATGTAATCCTGTAGCCACAAAAGCTTAAGTGTTCTTGCTAGTTAGGTTAACTATTCATTCCTGCGGAAAAAAATCACCAGACATGTTCAATATTTAATTGCTACCACAACCAGGTTGCTCTGATTACTAAATGGAGTTCTATATGTCACAAGCAAATAAGCTATATTAGTAGAGGTTAAAAAAACAATACTTATCTGTCACTGTCATTTATAGAAGTGTTTCCACTTAACATATGCAACAAGCCTCGTGGTACAGTTGTAATATAACGGAGACATGTGTCTGACTTCATTAAAATACCTGGTTTTCTGTTTCTAAATACAGCTTAAAGTCCATGCTCAGCCTCATAAGCAGTATGTCGGTGTTGCAGTCTCCTGTGTTGTCATGCTAGCTAGAACTGACTGTATTAACACCAGGCATCTATTTAAAGATACAGTTATGTGATCAGCAGTCAGAAATCTTTTTTATTTCATTATAACAGCTACAGTCTGAAACCCTAGGCTTGACTGACTTAATGAAATTAACTTAACTGTTGTCAATATGCAGTGTTGGAAACGACATTCAATGTAAAAAATACAGCTATGTTTTTTTGTTTTGTTTATCAGCAAGTTCTCATCATGATACAACAACTTGCTTGAATAGTGTGTAAACAGTACTGTGGCTCATACAAATCTTTACACATAAGGTTGTGTGTTTCCATACAATATGCATTTAAATACAGAAAAACTACCCAATTTCAAAAAGAATCACATAACCGTGATTTGAATGTTGTTAGGTTTAGGTTTTCATGCAGCAGGTTTGTAACAAGTAAAAAAAAAAAAAGCTCTACAGTATTTTGGATCATACGATAATCATTAAGACCAGTGACACAATTTTTTTTTTTAAATCCCCTATCCCATCCCATCATTAGCAAGTAGACACATGCCACATGCCAGGACGGCGCTTAGTACAGATGTTTTAGGTAGTGTAAATACAGTACAGCTGCCAGACTCTGAGCCGACCTAAAGTTGGCCTGCCCCAAGTGTAAAGGCTTGTAACCAGGAGGTCCCTGGTTCAAATCCCGGCTCACTCACTGACTCACTGTGTGACCTTGAGTAAGTCACATAACCTCCTTGTGCTCTGTCTTTCAGGTGAGATGTTGTTGTAAGTGACTCTGCAGCTGATGCATAGTTTACACATCCTAGTCTTTGTAAGTCGTCTTGGATAAAGGCGTCTGCTAAATAAACAAATAATAAAACAAACAATACTATAACTTAAAGCCACTGAGTCAGCTCACATAGAGTCATGGGAAACTTAGTCTGAGTTGCATGAGGAAAAGCAATAGTAGATATTCTTTCTTCAGTGTCACCCCGCCATCCCATCTTATCCCTATCACCCATGTATCAGAATCCTAGTTCAGTTCTGGTTGGCCAGACTGTAATCCTAAAATCTCACTAACACAAAAAAGACAAGGGCTTTCAAAATGAGAACCTCCCAAATCAACAGTTGTCAGTCAATGCTTCCCTTTTTTTTTAATCTGGCCGTACTTCATGAGAAAACTAATATAAAAAACTAGATAGGTCACCAGCTACAGCCCGTATTATCCCCTGAACAAGCTACTTAATAAATGTCCTACTCATTTCCAGCTGTTATTGAAACTCTTGGTAACTGACATGTTATAACCAGTTCTCTTGAAGTGAGACGCAAGCACTTGGAAGATCAGCTTATGCCAGTTTTCTCCTGCTTACATGTCTGGGACAGATGTTACTTTGACAGGCATTGTGGATTTTATCTAACTGGGATGATCTCCAAAACACTTAAGTGGGGAATAGTAGCACATTTAATTAATGGTGACTGACACTGTGCTGTTTCTGAAACACACACATGCATAACCTATCTAGCTTCTATAGGTTTCAGATTTTCTCTCCAAAATCTTTATTTTACCACTGTACAAAATGTTTTCTCTTAAAAAATAAATAAATAAATAAATAAATAAGTAAATAAAATGTTACATGAGATAGAGCAGAGGATTTTAACCAGGGGTACATGTACCCCTGGGGGTACTTCTAAGGGTTATAGGAGGTACACAGCATGACCCAAAAAGGCAAAAACAAAAATCAAATTAAAAGAAAAAGAAAATAATGATCTTGAATAAAAAATAACAGCATTATATAGTATATCTAAACAACTGTGCATAAATATTTAGGTTTTGTTTTTATTTTTGTTTAGCAGCTCAAAGGTTTATATAGTATAGTTTCAAAATTGTACGCACTGTACGCAGTCTCTGCCCATCAACCAGCTTTTGAAACTGTCTTTGACAGTTAACGGAAACACTGCTTCTGAAAGTGCTGTCTAACCGGTTCTCCTAAAAAAGGTGTGCTGTGTTTGATTGATATCTGCTGTTAAATTTCCATTGTGTAAGTGGGACTTACCATATGTGAAAGAATCTGTTACCCAATTACATATTTGTTTTTAAAACATAGAAAAGCAACACAGTAGTCTCCGTGTATAGGAACATCTCCTAAGAGAACACTTCGCCTAAGGGAACACACTTGTTGTTAAACCGATTTTTCCCATTGTACATGCTCTGGCTAAAGTAACAGGAACTTCACTTAAAAGAACACCTTCTTGGCTCCTATAGAAATGCATTCACAATGGATACAGTTCTGTTTTGTAACCTGATAACGCATCATCATCAAACTTAAATTAAAATGGTTTATTCAATATTTTCAGAAGCAACTCATCACGAGAGTGTCTTGAGGCACACTGATTGCACCTCATCGCTACATAATGCCATGTAAACAAACGGCAAAATGTGCCTCTGTTTCTCTTGCTACAAAAAGTCATTTGAGCTTTTGAAAAAAAACTGAATCAGACACAAGTCGCAGAGCAATTTGGTTTTTCCCGTTCTGGTGAGTTGCTTCACCATTCAAATAATGTGCATGTCTTGTATATTGCTGCTGCTTTTTTCTAATGTGTGTAGGAGTGCTGTGTTAATTTCGTTAGACAGTTAGTTTATTAACGTTAGTTTGTCTGTTACTAACATACCCTTGCCTATTGCTTTCCTGTTACTTATTCAGTTCATTTCAAATATTGATACACGTGCGTCATGACAGGTAATACATATTTATTTATTTATTTATTGACTCATACAGTGTCTGGTGGCTAACTCTGTCTGTAAGAACATTGCTTGCTTCCTGAGGGGTGTTCTCTTAGCTGGAGACGACTGCATTACATTCCCATAAAACTGTCTTACTATCACTTAACAAGTCAGTCTCAACACACCTTTTTTTGGGGTGGAGATAAACATAACATAGGTGAATTGTGGTACAGGTATTCTACGACTGTAAAATGGAGTAAAGAACTGAGCAAGGTTGAGCTTGCTGAAGCTGTAGAAAATAAATATTTTTGCAGTGCAGGATAGCAAGACTAACCAAAAGTGAAGAAAGTGGCAGGAAGATTTTTAAAAAAGCCCAGCTTTACATTATGTTAGCCGAGTTGGATATTCCAGAAAACAAAAAATAAAATCACAGAGTAGATAAAGTTCAACATAAATGTAATGATCTAAAGCACTTTAAACTGTTAAAATTGTCTTATTTACACAGAGGTCACTGATAAAAAAAAAAATAAATAAATAGCAGCACACAACAATATTTGATGGATCCAAAAATGGCCAGTATTTGCACTGAACATCTTAGGAAATCCAAGATGCAAAGCTGGTGTAGTTACACAATAGATGAGGTAAACCTTAAAAGAAGGCAAGGTGACAAATACTTCAGTGAATGCCTTCATCAATACTTAGTGTTTAAAATTATAGATACATAGAAAACTTAAATTCATGATAATCAATTACCTTCATAAATGTCTGCCGGCGTTTGTCGCACAGGGATTGTGTAGAGTTAATGCATACCCCTGTGCACCCCTGTCCACAACCCAGTATGACACAGATTGATGTTCTTAATGCCTAATTTAGTATAGCAAAGAAACACAACCATTCAAGTTAAAACAATCTGTGGTCAGACTGAACTATAATAGGTTTTCTGGTTTCTGTTGTACATAGGTTCAAAGTGCTGTGTACATTGAATCAGAAGTATTATTATTATTATTATTATTTGTTTATTTAGCAGACGCCTTTATCCAAGGCGACTTACAGAGACTAGGGTGTGTGAACTATGCATCAGCTGCAGAGTCACTTACAACTACGTCTCACCCGAAAGACGGAGCACAAGGAGGTTAAGTGACTTGCTCAGGGTCACACAATGAGTCAGTGGCTGAGGTGGGATTTGAACCGGGGACCTCCTGGTTACAAGCCCTTTTCTTTAACCACTGGACCACACAGCCTCCTAGAAGTAGTTTTGATGTAATTGACATAACCTTCCTGGCGTGGTAGTTTCAAATGGAACACAGTAAAAGGGCCATTTTACTGTAGGTCTTTATATTTAGGTTATGGGTGTGAAATCTTGGTTAGAATCAACCAGAATAGTAGCCTACTCCCCATGAATACCTGGCTGAAACCTTTTTTTTTTTTTTTCTTGAACCAGCTTAACCAGCTTTGCAAGTAACATTAAGGGGGAGAAACTGATATAAAGAATCCATTTTTTCCTAGCGCTCCTTGGAATTTTTTTGTCTTGTTTTGTTGTTTTGGGGCAAAATAAATACATAAAAAAAAAATATTCTTAAAGGGATTTTTTTTAACCCCAAAATATTGTTTTTGCACACTTTTTCTCTTTTGAAACTAAAACACTAATAATAATACTTAGGGCCGGACCAAATCAAAGTTAGCACTTAGTGAACGAGGACGCGAGAGCATTTGTGGTAATAAAACACAAGAAAAATTCCAGGTGAAATCTCACGGAACCAAAACAAGCCCTATTCGCCCTTCAAAAAGCAGCTATCGCTTGTTGACTACAAGTGGGTTGAGCAGGGAGAGTGGTTTGATATCGCCTGACCAAATCTACTCAATTCCAGCTATAAATCACATTGCAAGACTTTCGCAGGACCGGATTTTATAGACAACTTCGAACTTGTCGAAAGCTATCGCGTATTAAGCAAATAGTAAAAAAATGACACTAAACATTGTGATATTTGCACAAAAAAAACAGTACATGCCTCAGCCGCTCCACTGACGTCATATATCGAACACTTGCACACAACACTGGTACTGAACCTGGCGACAGTGTTACGTTGGTTTTTGGATGTTGTATTCATCCCAAGTTTTTTTTTTTAAATCTTTGTTCTTGTGCAGTTCCTATACAGCCTTGTGGACAACAGGGCTCTGGGCAGTACCGTGCCAGTCGGGTGTGAGGATGCTGGCATTGCATGGTGCTGACACAAGCCAGGGCACGGTATGGATTTTTACAAAAATCATGAAAACAATGTGGCATGGTTTCATAACAGTGACAGAACAATGCAGCACGATGCTGCAGACATCATGGAAACTAGGTAATTGCCAAGTGTGTGCGTGTGTGTGTGTGTGTGTGTGTGTGTGTGTGTGTGTGTGTGTGTGTGTTTCTTTCAAACTCGCGTCCGTATTTTTCAATATTTTAAACAATAAAAATAAAAGCAGATTATTATTATTATTATTATTATTATTATTATTATTATTATTATTATTATTATTATTATTAAACATATTTTTATTACTACTAGTCGTAGTTGTATGTAATAGCATTCATTCACTGATATTCAAACAAAACAGTAGTACAACACAGATTTTTATTTAATTTTTTTCCTGCCCTTTTGCATGTTACCGCCTTGTTTCCGCCCCTTCAACATGTTACAAGTACCGGCTGGGGATTGGTCAACAGCTGTTTTCATGTTGCTTTCGGCGGTCCCTCCTACTCCTGCGAAACTTCTCTACGCCCCTTTCGCGGATTGGAAATGGCTAGTTTTGGTTTGGGGATAAAGAAAATGCGATATGAAAACTAGCGATATTATCGCATAAACACTCTTTCACAAGAGCGATCGGGGTTTGATTTGGTCCAGCCCAAAAACTAATAAGAAACCATAACAACATCATAATACAACTTTTCCAAGAAAATAATGCAGAAAATAAATACATATTGAGAAACTATAGATTATGTACAGTAAGACAACATACAAGCACTGAAAAGTAAATATCTAAATTGTTAATCTCTAGCTTTGTAACTAATATATTATTATTTTACAAAAAGACAAAATGTAAGAAAATGTTTAATTAAAAACAAATGATGCACTTATATACTAACTTTAAGATACAGTTGCTACTGTAGCATTCATTTGATGTGCTGGACCCCACACTTAATCATAACCACCTAGGGCCCTGCACAGCCTAAGACCAGCCCTGAATGTACATCAGAACTGTTGTTAAAATTACCATTTTGCAACACATTTTAAAGAGCGTCCCAGTTACATAACTGTCAAACAAACAAAACACATCTATTTTTGGCTGTGTACTTATTAGAACCAATAGCATAGTTTAAAAGCGTCCTTTGATTTGTTAACTGTGGTCTCTTTGTATATCAGAGGTCTGTCCGGCCCCTGCAGGCCTGGGGAGAGGAATGCTTCCTTTGAGATTTCCTGTTGATTAGCCCAGGTGAGTGATAGAGATGACAGAATATTAGGAAAGATTACAGGAAGCAGATCTCATTATCTACCTCTGATCCTTATCACATCAAGTAGCTTTCAAGTTTCACAGCAATTAGCTAATTTTCAAACATTTTCTTATTGCTCTCTATTTACTTTGTAGTTGAAGCAAGTTAATGTATAGCACAATTAGATCATTATTAAGATTTTTTGGCAGAAAATAATTATTTGTAATATTGTATGTAATATAAAGGAGGCCTTTAAGTACATAATCATGTACTTGCCAATTTCAGACCCCGTACCCGTCCCCCTCTACCCCCAAGGTCATGACTCACTCACCCCCCTCTCATGACCAACCCTCCCCCTCTCCGTGTCCATGCTATGCTTTATATTTGTACTGATAACTGTAGACGCAGTTCTCTGTTGTTGCTTCCATTCTGTAACTTACCTCAAGAGCACATCCACTGCTCCCCAGTACTGTCCTGCAGACTGATCGACACTGAAGCTTGAGACTCATTCCCTAAACATTTCATGCTCAGTTTTGCTTCATCTTTTTTGGTTGGATTAAACATGGGTTTTCTATCTATGTTACGTTATACAGTCGGCGCTGCCTAATCGCGATACTGATAATCGGGGTGTCTGCTTCAATGGGATACAGTTCTGGGAGACGGTTCTTCCCAATGCTATTTATGGTGTTTAACTGGGACGTCACTTTAATTGAGATACAGTATTGTCAAATGATGAACAGAGATCGCGTTTCAGAGCAAGACCGGAGTGTAGGGAGGAGTATCTGTTGGTTTCACAGGCTGCTGTTGCAAAGAAAGTTGACGTGTCAACATCGCAGGTGCCTCGCCTTGAGATAAGATGTGATTTCATTATTTTTCATTTCATGTAGAAATAATTAATTAACAGCTTAATTAATTAACGTCTATCATCATTAACCTCCTATTTAAACCCAATCTCACACTGCTTCTCTGTCTACTGTTTTCCTTTCTTGCATACGCTGCAACCTGTTCTCTGCGCAAAATTTAAAACTAAAAAATGTTCAGCATGAACCAACTCCAATTCAGATCAGGAAACCTCCCTGCCGGATTCTCCTCAACAATATCTCATTAATTTCTCTGATGGAAACTCAGTACCGTCTACTTCTAATGCAGACTTCTCCCAGCAACAACACCTGCTGCCCCGGCATTACAGAGATCAAAATACCCCCGCCAGCAGGCTTAGCCTTCAGAGCAGCTATTTTATACGGATTGGCCACTTGCCTAACTTAAAACTTAACTTAAAAACCCTGCACAACAACAATGCCAACATCCCGGCTGGAAGCGATAGTATGGCGTTGTTCAATATTTATTGTACCTTTTATATCTCCTACACCATGCTGCCTGCTTCTCAAGCGCACTTCCGCAAACTTGCTCGCCCAGAGCTTCAGGACAGGCGGCAGCACCACCCTCCTCTCCGTGAGACACATGTCAGATACGAAAACTATGTCCTACTATTATCAACGTTTCAGTCATGGCGCCTTCCTACCCTGCAATGGACATTACACTCATAGATTGCTTCTGATCAAATCAATAGGTTTCACAGCAGCCTCAGAGCAACGCATTCTTCATCCTCAGGTTATGCAGTGGCCTCAGATCTTTGCATTCTTCATCTCTGTCTGAAGCCAGCCCCATCTTCGGCTCCATCTAAACCGCCTTAACACTGAAAGACCAATATCCACATTCAGCAGATCTCTGTGCTCTACAGCAGGCCACTGCACGCTACTGACAGCACTCCATCGTTTACTTCCTCAGAGCTCTGCACTGTTCAGCAGATCCCGCCCTCTACTCTTAATCACTCCTCACTACAGCAGATCTCACAGCTCCCTCTTCAGATCTGCTCACTGTTGCAGCAGGCAAAAGTTGCTTTAGTTTACCACTTATATCTACAACTGTCCTCCTAGAGAGCTTCCAACGCTCCAGCTTGCCTCCAATACTCAGATCATGGTAGCCATTTCTGCTTGACTTCCTCAGCAATCTAGTCGTATGTCCCCTCATCCTTTCAAATACTACAAACATTAATACATGGTGAGAGACGTGGTACGAGACTGGAAATCTGTCTTAATTATGAGTTAAGGAGTTCCACTATTAGGAGAATGACTGGAGTTATGAAACCCAAATCTCTGAATGTGAGTTCACCTTTTCCATTCCAAGCAGACATGATGGTAGCAAACCGCTGATCTATCCTGTATTAACTAACACATAGGATGGGTCTCACCAATCTCGTCTCCAGAACAGGCTTTCTCCCCAATCATTTCGGATCGAGCAGCTACTTCCACAGCCAGAGCCAACATCGATCTCCGTCCAGTTGAGAAGCATGGGGCGCTGGTGCTCTGCAGCAGTCGATTCATACATCCATTCATCCCCTACCGACAAAGCATAGCCATCAATGACTAGCTAGCATGCCCAGAGTGGGAGCTACCTCACCGCCGGGGCCACCAGAGGTTTTCCCCTTCTAGGAAGGGTTTTTTTTCCTCTCCACTGAGCAGCAGGTAATCACATAACCATGCCACACTAACACTATTTAGTTTGTCTCGTATGTCCCTTCCTTTCCCATCTTTTCCAGCTGTTTCTTTTATGTTATGCACTGGTGCAACTTGTTTGTCTCATGGTGAGGGTCTCTACAGGGAGCCAGGGTTACATCCTTTGGGGGGGGGGGGGTAAGTGTGGATTCACTCCCCCGACCTCACGTCGCCATGATACCTTGTCCTCGCTCTAGGGGGTTCTCACTGAGAGTCAGAGGGGACCCCCGGCCACACTATTCTTTCGCAGCTCATGCGCTTTTCTACCTCACCATGTGAGGCGCTGTCCTTCCTTCGCTAGGGACGTGGCCCGCTTTACACTCTCAGTGCCCAGTCCCAGACTAACCCATCTTTCTGTTATAGATTCCTGTGGGAGCCTTTTCCTGGCTTCGGAGGTCGAGCCTCATCTCATGCAAGGGCAGTACCAGACCAGTCAAGGAATCCTTTTCTATTCTCCTTTCAGCCCTACAATCAGGCTATTCCTATCGCCCCGAGAGGCGCCTCTGCCGAGCAGAGCAACTTTATATGTTATCAGATCCTCAGGAACGCTACCTTCGACCAAGCTCAATCCTCGGCAAAAGGAGAGCTCATCGGTCGGGATCTCTTTCTTTCCTAATTTAAGAGGGCCCCCCTCTAAGCCCATCTAAGCCGAGCTACGGGATCAAGCCTCTATCCTTGGCCGAGCATCACTCGCTCGGCCTGTCTTACTAGCAGCTCATTTGTGCTTCCTCTGCTCTATCCTTACAGCCCCAGCGGGCACCCTGTGAAATTTTATTATTTTTCTTTTCTTCAGAAACAAAAGTGTGACTAATGTAATCTCAAATGCCTCTCATTTAATTTGGACAGCTGTTTATGAGGGACATTGTTACTTCCCCTAAGGCATCCTGATAAAGCGGGGCTGACTGTATACTGCAAACATTTTTATTTTTCTCTTCTTCTTGAAGGTAACTGGTAAATATTTTAATTGAAATGAATGTACTCATTAATGTTTTTTTAGGGGAAAGCCAGAGGGACCCTTTCTCCATGTGTTTTTTTTTTCTTGACTCAATTTATTATTGAGTGTACACAGTTATGGATGAATGACATATGGTGTCAAAGATCTGCTTCTCACAAGAAGAAGGCAACGCACTGTATACAGTTGTAGACAAAAGTATTTGGGCAGTTAAACAAATGAGAAAAACACAAAGAAAGTGATAAAAGAAAGATATAGATTAAAGTAGATATTCAGCTTTATGAAATTCATTTTTGTGTGTTATTTTTCATTTTATGTCTATATATATATATATATATATATATATATATATATATATATATATATATATATATATATATGTATGTATGTGTGTGTGTGTGTACTTCAGATACAAATACTGCTACAGTACCTGATAGTATTTAGATAATACTTCCAATTGAAATAACATACAAAATATTGGAAAAAAGCGGGGTTGTTTTTAAGTTTATATTTAGTATATGGTATCCTTCACTTAAAGATGCTGGATGTTTTATATATCAGCACCTCACTAAAATGGGCATTATACAATTACATTTCCCATCCGTATGCTTTGTACACTGACAAATAAGAGAAAATATTGATGTGAATTTGACAGATTATCTAATGTAAGAAACAGGTGAATAGATTGTTTCATTACCTAAGCAAATGTAATATTCGTGAATGAGGCCTGAATCACAATGCCAAACATACAAAAGATATTTTCAATATTATATTAGCAAGACACAGATTAGTTGCATTGTCCTGGGTATGTTCTTGCTAATTTTATATTGCTAAAAAACTTTTTGTTTGCCTTGTATCAAATACATTATAATTGGCCATATGGAAACTAAAGATTTACATTAACTTTAAGGCTATTAATTACATCTAACAGTACTGCTTACTTCAAAGGATGGGTAACAAATTAAATATTTGTAGAATACAAATAGCTTTTTTGCTGTTTTGTGTCTTTCAGTTTTTTGTCTTCAGAGTCTATTTGGACTTGCTATCAAATCTGAGATGACCTCACATGGAATTTCACACATATAGTCTGAACATGTCTAATCTTGTTCACAAAAGGCATCTGTACTATGGCTGCATGGGAAGAGCTATTCTAGTCCAGGTATTTGTTCAAACCATACCCTAAATGACCTAATCAAGCACATTACACATTTACCCATGTCTTTAAGCAGTTCATTATTAAATGACAACCTATAAAACCTGGAGTGAAAGAGTGTACCCCTAATCTAATTATTGCCTTTCATTTCAAGATACATATGATAGCCACTGAAGCTGTTAAGTGTATATATATATATATATATATATATATATATATATATATATATATATATATATATATATATCGAGAAAATGTGACTGCAAGGGCACAAACCAGTTTGTTTGCAAATTGTATCAATTTATTTGAATATGTCCAATTAATATTAGTATTAGTATTACCATTGTCTGAGATTTTTTTTTAATTAATTGTACAAAGTTTACTTCTCCCAGCTGGTTTTCAGTTATTTTGTTTTGCCACTGGCAGTTTTGTAGAACAGGTAGAACAGGTGTTTATGCAACAAACTGCCAGTACATACTAGGATAGAGGATAACACAGTCGAGTTTCCATTTCTCTTGGCTGCTAGGTACATGAAATTGTGTTTTGTGAAAAATATACTGTATACAGTACCTACACTAGCTTGTATTGGCTGAACCAATAAGATTTATTTTATTTAAAAAAACCCATTATAGTCCTTCTTTCTTTGGTGGTTATGCCTTCCCATGTACAATGTTTATATGTGTGTGTGTGTGTGCTTAAAACAATTACTTATCCACTTTGCAAACAATGTTGGTCAATGTTAAAGCAAACCAGAAAACATACAATACAGATAACGCAGTTCTTTCTACCTGGTGGTAACAATTTAGCTACTAACACTCATCAACCTTTTTCAGGTCTTCACATGGATATAGTTTCTTAACTGAATGTCACTTAAGTTAGCCCATGAATCAGCTTCTGACCATGTCGAGCAAAGAGGTGGTTCAGGTAGATAACTTGTGAACAACTGTAAAGTAAGCATTGGCAGGCATGTGACTTCTATGAACTTGTCAACCATCTAATCTGGACATCTCTTTTTTGCTTTTTATTTTTTTATTCTATGAATTCTGTACAAATTCAACTACAGTATATCTACAACTAGGTAATGTATTTGTATTTTGTCTATGCATCTAAATATAACAGAATAACTTTTTTACACGTACGTATTATTTATCATGCACTATTTTATAAATATTAAAGGGTTAACGCCTGTGGCTCATGAGAGGCACTTTAAGTTATGCGCTAGATCCATAAGGTCAGTTTGGTTTAAGCTTCAGTTTGGTTTACTGTATTTCTCAAAACATTTGCATTCACCAGTGATTTTTAATCCCCTTATTTGTTACCTTTGTCCACCAGTGGATCTCAATAGCACCTCTGAAATAGGTATTGTGAACCAACACCCAATCCCCAATTGGGTTCTAATCCATTCTCACTCATCTTTTTAGACCCTTACCAGCATGCATCAGCTCCATAGCGTGTTCCATATATTTTGTCCCTCTGCTTTGTTTAATTGCTTACACATGAGAAAAAACTTTAACCAGACAGTTTAAATGATCTGAGCTTTATTTTTCCAAAAATACCACATGTATTGCAATTGTATATTTATGTGTTGAACACCAGGGTGTGCATGAACCCAAAGCCACACCACTTAGTCTTCTAAATGTCAAGGTTTTTATTTGCTTTATTGTTTGAAGTGGGGAGGTGTTGGAGGGATCAGAAATAGTGACTATCTCTCATCCCTCTGGGCAGACCAGTAGTCTACAAGCTGTTCATATTATGGTAGGAAGACAGGAAGCAATGAGCAGCTTGAACTGCTAGTAACTATATTTAGCATGTGTTTTGCTAAATGTAGGAGCCCAGGGATCTTAGTTTCAGGGATAATAGTAGCTTGCTCAGTGAATGTCCAGTCCATAGGCCCTCCTTTTTCAAGCTCTGAGTTTCTCACAAGCATCGGTCCTGATGATGTTGGGAATACACATGAAACAGCTTTGATACTCTTTCGAACTGTCAGTATGAAAGAGTACTCTTCAGACAAAAAAAATGCAGTTCAAGTGGGCACTTTTGTTATTTGAGGACGTAAGCATACAGCAATACCTAATTCAGAAATGAAAATATATGAAAGAAAACCTGCCCACTTGGGCCCTGTCTAAACTTCTTGCAGGTCCTATGCTCGGCCTTGCACGAGCTAATCTCAGTGCAAGTAAAATCACCCATGAAACAGAAATTATTTAAGTCCAGTCCAGGTTGGCTCCTTTCAGGAATCGAGGTAAGTATTTCCAGGTTTTGGATCTGTCTTCCCAAGAGTAGTTGGCACCCCTCTGGTCCGAACAGGAACAACTGGTAAGTTTAATTGCAATTATTGCTACACAGTCCTTTTCTTGAATAAGTTACTTTTATTTCCCTTGACAGGAATTCTGGAGACGCCTGCTGGTGAAGAAATGTAACCACAGCCCAGCCCTGGTTGCAGTGTCCTGGTGGACTTGAATAAAAACTAAAACAGTCGGGTATTTATTTACTGCTGTAATTTTGTCCCTTTTTTTAAAAACACACAGTCCATTAGGAATGGGTCTGGGTTGCTTTTTAAGCAGTTTAAATAACACAAAGAATTTACAAAAATATGTGTTGGTTTAACACGAGGTTCCACACAGAAACCCTGTGTAGACAGTCCATATAAGTGCACTTGCACTATTTAAAAATAATCCCATGCAGCTTTTAAAACAGTCCAGAGAACAAAACAGTGCACGTATTTTATGCAGTGTCATATTTACAGACGTGAGTAAAAACATTCACCCCTATAGAATGGACTTCTTAAAACATTGTCACACAGAGCTTGGATTTAATTCCATTCTTAATTAATTCCCACAGAATACTTTCGGGTAAGTTTTTGGTACTCACAGACAGCTGCTTGCGCTTGCTTTTGTGTTGTAAATTACGAGTCCACAGCAGAGGTAAACACACTGAGATTCCTTCGGTCAAACTAGAACACAGCCCTACTCAACATGTTGAAGTAAATCCACACAGGTACCGTGGAATAATAATGCGATACCACCAACCTCGCAATTTTTGATCAACTCCATTTCTTTTGGTTCTCTCACTGTGTTTCTGCTTGGGTTGTTGCTTTCCTGCAACCGCGCTGTAATATCTTTAACAGCCTGAATAGACACATCTCCCCACTCTATCTACAGCTACCCTTTTATATCCCATAATTCCCGCACAAACCAGATCATCTGACTTTACAACCCAGTGTGTTCATGGGAATTGAAGTTCAAATATACACTATGTTATATACAATGACAAAAAAGTAACTCTTCAGTTTGGCTGCAAAGGCAAGACATCAGCCCTCCTACTTGTCTGATGTATTCTCTTTGCCTTAAAGCCTGAGCATTTGTCACTATATATATATATATATATATATATATATATATATATATATATATATATATATATATATATATATACAGTATATATATGAATCAATGGTTGAAAATCCTGGCCTGTGATTGGTTAAAACCTCATCATTGCAACTGACATACTTACACAACCCAAGGGCGTTGGAACTAGGGATGCTGGCTTTGACTTTGCATGGCTTCTGTCATATACAGGGGTTACAGTTTTGTTCAATGGCTTTCGGCACACCCACTTTAAAAATTGTTCCAGTGCCACTGACACCACCGCGCAATAGACTCCGTCTGCCATGTGATTGGTTCACATCACTGTCAGTCCCACCCCTTTTGAAAGGAACGCCCTTCTCCCCTGCACTCACAACAAGAGCAAATGGCTGAACACCGAGTCTGTGATTTAACAGAAAATTAATTACAAAACATACCACAAAAGAAAGATGCTCCAAACACTAAAATGGTGATTAAAATGTCACTGTCGTTGTTTTCTGACTCTACAATGTCAACAAATATTACGGCCGGGATATAAAACTGGATTATGTAACAGTCAGCAAGCTGCACAGAGAGCTGGATGCCAAAAAAACTTTTATAACTCCTGTATGCGGTATGAACTTCAAAAACATTTTCTGTTATTTATTTAAATTCAATATTTATTTCTGTATGGTGTATCAGCTATATTTACACAAAATATATAAAGTCGTATTTACTATCCAACCTTGCCTCACTTATTTTCTTGACTGATTTATATATTAAATACTGAAGACTTAGCCATAGTGGAAAATTATATGCCCCTCGGGAAGACTATTGTTACCTCCAGGGTGCAATGTCCCTTTATAGTCCCTTGTCAATAACAATAGTCTTCCCTCGGGTCAATAATTTTCCACTATAGCCTCTCCAGTCAATATATATATATACTGTATGTGTATCACTATGTCACTGTAACAGGGTGAAGTGTTACATGCGTGAGTCGTCACTGAACAATACTGAGGCAGACACAGAGCATTGTTGTTGACACGCCGCACCGGCACACAGATTTAATTAACACACAACCGCTGACACTAGGGTACCAGCAATGGCAGCCCGAGTGTCACATGTAATAAAATAAAACAAAAACAAAACAAAGCTAAAAATAAAAGTTTGCCACACAAAATGGTGAGCGCTAGTCCCACTACAAGGAACGTCCAGCTCCAGGAACCTACTACTTTACGGTAACCCTCTCTATACTGTTTTGGGATCAACATCCCCTAAACTGACCTGCTACTGTTGCTCCCGAAGTCCCGAACTCCCAGTGACTCCAGGGCGTTCCGACGGTCCTGGCTGGGCAGAGCCTTCACAGGCGCCGTCTTGCAGTTGAAGGGTTCCATAGTAGTTCCTGCAGAGCGGACGCTCTCCTCCTCGATGTAAACAAACATACACTTCCGCCCAGCGCCTGTCTGTGTAGCAGTGGCCTTGCAGTAGTCTCAAACTGTGGCAAAGATGCTCTTTTAACTCCGCGCAGCTTCCCTGGGCCCACCCTCCAGCCAATCCGGACCTGCTGATGCGCTCAGCACTGGCGAGCCTAACGGCCCAATTGATTGCCTAGCAATGCTTCTCAGCCGCAAACCCTTGCGCTGGAAACAGCGACAGGGCTCCCTGTCACAGGAACTGTGTTAGAGATGTTGTGGGGGCTTGGGATCGCAGATTAACAAGTTATTACATACACTGTTTCACTGCATTACAGAGTTACAAATCATTAGTAATTTTAATATCCCACTCACTGCCTTTAATACAATGCAACAGAGCATAATGACATTGTTTTTTATATCTCAATAACTCTTCTTCAGTCTAAATTTGGTCACTTCAGACCTTAAATAGTGATTGATGTTCTACTATAAAAACTGTTTGCTAGTATTCTAGGAAGTGGTTGTGTGGTTAGCATTATCTTCACATGCAGGCCCCATCGTATAAAGTGTACATGGTTCACAAAGACCCCTATTTATTTAATTCCTAATCATTACCATGCTTGCTTCTGGCTTAAATCGGCACAAATACCTTATATGCGCTTGGAATATGATTTTATAAAAAAAGTTTAGTTTTAAAATAAAAATAAAATAAAAAGATATATGTATTCATTCTTAAAATAAACTTAGAAAAATGTGTTCATTTCAAAATAATCAGCAGCAGTGCTAAGCCTTGCTGAATGGTAAATGCACAATCTGTTTCAACATGTTGAATTGGGTAGCATTAGGTTTCACAGCTGTATTAAACCTCCATGTTCAGGTCCTAAACTAAACACAGGATCACTGCAAAAGGAAGTTAGCACATAACTTTCCTTTGGGTTCCAGTTTAGGCCTACTGAATTACAAATACCACACATATTGAAATGCTACAGCAGCTTCCTAGTGCTCACAGCACGGGTCCAAAACCCTGTGACCTCGACCCTCTTATTAAAAACTTTGCAGGACCCTTTCTCTTAAAGAAAAGCCTGGTAACTGGGTGGATTTTTTGCTGTAAGAATTTCAAGCTGAGAGGAGGACGTTGTCTTTTGATGTGCTCAGCCTTCTAATTGGAAGGAAGTGAAGTGGTAGCTTGTCAGGCCGTTAGTCCCTCTGACCCTTCCCACCGTCTGCTTGAAATGGCATCAGAACAGAAACGTTCTCACAGAGGTAACTGTCAAGTGCAGTGCAGTCTGGTTTTTGTTAGGCCACTAATAAAAACTGACGTGATTTAAATAACTTTCAGATCATTGTAAGTCAATAGCATTTAATTCCAATCCATATGTATGCATTACAGTTGCATTTATAAAATATATTGCATGAGGTTATCGGTTAAATAAAGAATTGCTGAGGAAAGTATAATGTTAAATCAAGTTGAAATATAAAATAGATTACATCTTATGACTCAAATCCAAATTGCTAATTTGCCTGGGTGATTTATAGACCCACCTCTTAACATTACTACATACAGTAAAAAAACAGACTATTAAGATTCTTAACTAGTTAGAGCATTAAAATATATCCCCAATGTGCAAGGAACACTATAATAGATGTTACACAGTGTAGTTAGACATTCAGTAATCAGCATAAGGTGACCATATATGAAAAAAGTTTGGTTTATTCTGTGCTGAGAGAGAGTTGTTTGACCTTTTTTCAGACAGTAGAACAGCTTCACTCATGCCCTTGACCTTTACAACTTTAGTCTGACTAAAACATGCTTATGAATAATTTCAGAAGACCACCATAAAGAGTTGTCATATTTTGTTTCACACTGTATCACGTGATGTAATCTTGCTTTCTTTGCAGAGTCATTAACAAAAAGTGACATGCCACATGTCTGCCCAATGGACAGTTCTTTCTGGCTGATGCTATCAGTCTGTCTGCTGGGTAGTTCACCACTCCCTTCATGATACTGTCATCATCAAATAAATGTGTCAAAAGATTTGTAAAAATGTTCATAATGTACTATGACAGACAAACAGCGACAAGATCAGTGTATATGGGTCCACATTTAATTAGAATACTGAAATGGCCCAAGTTAAAAGTGTTTCTTATTGATGTCACACAGTAGCCATCAGTCATTCACATCAAAGAAAATATGACTAACCGCCCATCGCTGTCTGGACAAGGATTTACAACTTCCGCACACAATGCAGAAAGTGTAAACCCAATCTCACTGTAATGAGAAAACTTGCACTCATAATCTCCCCTAAGGGAAAAAGAACTAAACAATAGAAGGGATAATTCTCAGGCCAAGAGACCATTTATTGTAGGACATCTGTTTGAAAATTGTTGTGGAATGCCAGAGGGCAGCAATCTGTTGTAGTCTGTTGTCACTCAGTATGAGGGAGATTGTTGTATTAATCTAGTTATATCACACAGGAGAGAGAGAGAGAGAAAAAAAAAGTATTATTTGCAAAAAAAAAAAAAAGAAAAAAGATTTCTTCATGATGCTCAGTCCCCCATAGTGATCAAAGCTGATAAAGCTTGTGTTCTATGTTAGCCCCACAGGCACTGTTTGGATAAGTATTCCAGTGCCAAAAGATTCACCTGTGTTTACCTGGATAAGTAAAATAGACCCATTGAGTGTCTATTAACTTCTCACAAATAACAGAAATAAATCCATAATACATCAAGGGCTATAAGTACAAGATAGAAATATATTTTGGCCTCCTTTGTGTGAAATAAATCACATACATGTCACAAAACCATGATTTTTTTGTATTAAGACATTTCATACTTCAAAGCTACCATACTTCAAGATGTTACTTTAGTTAAATGACTAAATAGCACATAGTAACAAAAATGCTTTACCAAACCAAATTGATTCATATTGACTATTTAATAGAATACATAAACAAGAATAATTAAACTACACAATTGAGCCCTAATTCATATTTTTTTCTCTTCCTCTTTTAACTGTATGGGGTTTGAGAAGTTGCCCTGCCAAAATTTGAAAAAAATATACGCATTATAAAATAGATAGGAAACTTAACATGGTACACATTAACATAATGCATGCAGTGGCTAGAATGGAGTTTTTTCATGTTGGTTATTTGTTTTTAATGGGTTTTAGGCAGATGGTAGCAGGTCTGCCCTCACAAGAAATCGAAATGACCAATACTAGGATTTAAGTGGTAATGTGCATATACAGATCTTACAAATATTAGTACGCTAATACATTAAAAACCTTTCATCTGGCACAAAAAGCATTACATAAAAAACATACATTAACACCCACATTTCTTGTTATCGTTCTTCCAATGATCTGTGACTTACAGTAAGTATCCAGTCTAGATAAACAATGCTGGTTATAATGTTCTTTAAACAAGGGCAAAACAAATGGCACAGCTATTGAAACATGTGTACTGTTTTTTTTGGTACTTTACAAATACAAATGTAAAGTATATGTTTAGCCATTTTTTGTTTGTGATACAATAAGGCTTACATCTTGATTAGTATCACATGAAAACACAGTTCAAAAGACAATATTAATAATACAAGAATGAGTAGATAAATTGATCCTTCAGCTTTGCGCTTTTTTGGACGATACCTGTGCCTTCTGCCAGTTCTGGTGTCAATTCAACGCTTGTCTTCTTTCTATTCCTTAAGGATATTATCTTCAAGTATTGCTCAACCTTGTTAGACAGCTTTTTGGGTCTTCCAGTACTGGGTTTGTCAATTATAGATGATGTTTCTCTGTACTTGTTGATTATGCTTCGGATACCACACCTTGAAAATCAAGTGATGCGAGCTATTTCACTCAATGTTTTTCCTTCTTTATGCAAGTCAAGGTTGTTATAATATTAGAAAACAGTAGTGGAGGCTTTGAGTAAATTGTTGATGCTCATAATATATATATATATACTGTATATATATATATATATATATATATATATATATATACAGTATATATATATATACACATATATAACAAGACTTACATAACCACAGCATTAGCATTTTTTTAATCATAGAAATAATTTCACAACAGAATTAAAAATGTAAATGTATTTGATGTATCTAAAAGGGAAATGAAAATCCAGGGAATTATTTTCTTCTTATCAAAGAATTGTAATATATGCACAGGAACCTTTAAACTGGTTCCTGACAGCTGCAATCGCTTCCACCCCTCTGAAGTTCTAAAACCATTACATTCCAGAGTAAAACCATAACCCTGTTTAATTCCAGAAGCCAATGGGTGTTAGTAATGGCTGTGGAAAGTATTTTATCAACCTCAAAGTATTTTCTTTTGAAAAACAGGAACAGTGAAAGGTGGGGCTGGAGTACTAAATATGTTGCTGTCCTGTTGAATGCAGGAGTCTTGGCAGCTCATGGTTTATATGGGGCAAACATTTAAAAAACAACCAGGAAAGGGGGTTGCTATTTTGCAGTCGTCAACTTACATTGTATGTTCCAAGGATTCTGCTGTTGCTATGGTCAAGTTGTCCTGACCTAGAGAAATTCCAGAGATAAAAGAATGCCATCTAGTAGGTCAATACAAATATTTTCTCAGGTCTAGGCAGGTGTGTCAGTAGTGGTATATGGAGGACGGAATGGATTGATAGCTCACTCTGCATGAATGTTAAAAGAGTAGCAATAACCGCAAAATTGCAGATAGTATTTTAGTCCCTTCAGATATAACTAATGACAAGTAAAACTGAGTAGGACTTTTGCACTCAACATAGAAGAGAGGTGATTCAAACCTCCAATTTCAAGCTTTTAAGGGATTTTCCAGGCTGATTCTTCTGTGTAGGAGGATTACTATTTCACTTTGCTGTGGATCTTAAATGCAGTGCATGTGTTGACTTGCATTGTAATTTTAATGGATTCCTATAGCCATGACTACAGTTCATAATATACATTATAATAATAATAAACAATCATGTAAATTATTTTTTTTTAAAAACATGTTCAACATCTTTTACTGTTTCTACTAGACAATACCAGTACTTTTCTGATGACACAGTAGTGCTCCCTAGGCTACATCTCATGTCTATTAGTATGTAGTAGGCTTGTTACTGTATGTGCATAGTAGTTAAACTGACTCATTGTTATTAAAAAATATTCTGTAGTAGCATTACGATTTTTTTGTTGCTTTCAGTAACTGTAAGAAAATAGCATTTATGCCATAAACAGTAGTAAAGATGGTGCCGCAAGCACATTACTATACACAATTATAAACCAGAAAGGATTCCCTCCACAAATCCACTCCCATACATTTATATGAATTGCTTTTCAACCTACCAGATAAAGGCTGTCTCCCTATAAAGCTATTCAAATCCCCCTTCCTATAATGTATAACCACTGATCATGGGATATATCACACAGAAACCTGATGTCACCGGGGTTTTGTGACTGTGTGGTTCCATTCAGGAGTGACTCGTTACTTGAAGGAGCTGATGTTTTGTTTTAGGCAGGCATTTCCAGTTCCTCAAAGACCTGATAAAGAAACTTATGTGCAGAGATAGATGAAAGCCTGTTCATGATGTATTTTCTTTCAGTAGAAGCATCAAGGGTTTGGGTTCCAGGAGGACAATTATCAGCCTTCACACTGTCAGACAAACACAACTTTTTCTCAACAAGCAACAAGAGGCAAGTGGGCAAGTAAGACTACCCAAAAGTATCCCTAGTGTCATCTGCATTGTCTGTCACATATTGAGCTGTTGTTTTGTGGACCTGTAACCTACAGTAAAAATATATATTTGTAAAACTACAGTAGACCCTATTTACAAAACTCTAAGAATCATTTTCATGTATTTTAAGGACTGTTTTTGATTTAATTAATAATAACGGGCTGTCCTTAATAAAAGATTCCTTAAAACTATCCTTAAGATTTAGTGAATGGTGCCCACTGTTTTAGCCATATAAAATATATTTTATTGCGCAAACATGTCAAATTCATATTCTTTGTATGTATTTTACTGTGTACTGTTACATAAATAGGGATATTTGTTTGTTTAGCACGGTTATATTTTCTTAGTTAAGGCTAATTAAATGTGTTTCAAATGTAGTTTCTTATGCAAACGTGTAGGTATACTAATCACAGTGTTGTACTTTCAACAAGTGCAACCTTATCAAGTTATTCTGTTAATTGTAATGCTTTGATTGACAGTTATTTGTTACAGTGTGCTTTTGGGCATTTTAATATTTCCCTGCCCAAATTAATGAATGGAAGTCTTGTATGAAAAGAAAACAGGTGTGGATGTTGCAAACTTAAAGGAACAGCTGTTAAAACACATGGCACACTGCAGCAATAAGTTTAAAATGATTAGTCAATGGTCCACCTCTTCTTACTGTCCAAGAATGTGGCCATTCTGGGGGAGAAGGGGGTTAAAGTTACCTTTCCCTGTGAGCTTCTGCCAAACAGCCAATGAGACAGGGCAGCTTTCTGTGGCACACGTCATCGAGAGGCATATTCTCTCTGACAGCTGGAGCTGTGAATCTCTTTCAGAGAGAATAAAAAGGAGACTAAGTGGAACCAGAGAAGCTTTTATAAGGAAATAAGCATTCTTCACATACTTACAGGAACCAGCATTGGCAAGGAAACAGGACAACTGGAATGAATGTGTTACTTGTGTTTGATAAAGTCCAGCATCAACATTAGGAATGAAACTAAAAGACCAACTGTTGCAATGACGTGCTATATCTGGAAGGGGTACAATAGCTACATGCTGTACTACTGGTCTTGACTTGCATCAGCAAAGGGCCTGTTATTCTTTCTTGGCAGGCAAATAAAAATAAAGTGGTTTTCTATTACATGTTGTACTGTGCCACAGTGTTTTCATAGTCAAATAAATAATAAGTGTTTTATTAAAAAATGTTCCAGGGTATAAATATAGATTTCTCTTTACATGTTAATATGTTCTGGTTTTGGTAATGTAAACTGGCCTCAATAGTGTACAATGACAAAGCAAGTTCCTTTGAAGATATTTGAACATCAAGCCAAATCTGCCATTGCAAACAATATGCGGGACCCCATTCACAACGCTTTCACTTTAATGAGCTGCATGCACCTTTCCTAGACAGTTGTTAAAGAAACCAACAAGTTTCTAGAACAGTTCCATGAATATCCAACTATTTGTTCTCGAGGTAAAATTCATGACCAGGGAAAAACCAAAAAAACAAACAAAATCACTTAGGGGATGTTTTCAAAGCATTTACTCTGCTAACTATTGAAGACTGGAATAAACAGCTTGACATATGGCCCAGATATTAAGCAGAGAACCTACAAATCAAGGGCTATATATATATATATATATATATATATATATATATATATATATATATATATATATATATACAGTACTGTGCAAAAGTTTTAGGCAGGTGTGAAAAAATGCTGTAAAGTAAGAATGCTTTCAAAAATAGACATGTTAATAGATTATATTTATCAATTAACTAAATGCAAAGTGAGTGAACAGAAGAAAAATCTAAATCAAATCCATATTTGGTGTGACCACCCTTTGCCTTCAAAACAGCATCAAGCATCAATTCTTCTAGGTACACTTGCACACAGTTTTTGAAGGAACTCGGCAGGTAGGTTGGCCCAAACATCTTGGAGAACTAACCACAGTTCTTCTGTAGATTTAGGCAGCCTCAGTTGCTTCTCTCTCTTCATGTAATCCCAGACAGACTCGATGATGTTGAGATCAGGGCTCTGTGGGGGCCATACCATCACTTCCAGGACTCCTTGTTCTTCTTTACGCTGAAGATAGTTCTTAATGACTTTCGCTGTATGTTTGGGGTGGTTGTCATACTGCAGAATAAAATTGGGGCCAATCAGATGCGTTACTGATGGTATTGCATGATGGATAAGTATCTGCCTGTACTTCTCAGCATTGAGGAGACCATTAATTCTGACCAAATCCCCAACTCCATTTGCAGAAATGCAGCCCTAAACTTGCAAGGAACCTCCACCATGCTTCACTGTTGCCTGCAGACACTCATTCGTGTACGCTCTCCAGCCCTTCGGCGAACAAACTGCCTTCTGCTACAGCCAAATATTTCAAATTTTGACTCATCAGTCCAGAGCACCTGCTGCCATTTTTCTGCACCCCAGTTCCTGTGTTTTCGTGCATAGTTGAGTCGCTTGGCCTTGTTTCCACGTCGGAGGTATGGCTTTATGGCCGCAAGTCTTCCATGAAGGCCACTTCTGACCAGACTTCTCCGGACAGTAGATGGGTGTACCAGGGTCCCACTGTTTTCTGCCAGTTCTGAGCTGATGGCACTGCTGGACATCATCCGATTGCGAAGGGAAGTAAGCATGATGTGTCTTACATCTGCTGCAGTAAGTTTCCTTGGCCGACCACTGCGCTCACGGTCCTCAACGTTGCCCGTTTCTTTGTGCTTCTTCAAAAGAGCTTGGACAGCACATCTGGAAACCCTTGTCTGCCTTGAAATTTCTGCCTGGGAGAGACCTTGCTGATGCAGTATAACTACCTTGTGTCTTGTTGCTGTGCTCAGTCTTGCCATGGTGTATGACTTTTGACAGTAAACTGTCTTCAGCAACCTCACCTTGTTAGCTGAGTTTGGCTGTTCCTCACCCAGTTTTATTCCTCCTACACAGCAGTTTCTGTTTCAGTTAATGATTGTGTTTCAACCTACATATTGAATTGATGATCATTAGCACCTGTTTGGTATAATTGTTTAATCATACACCTGACTATATGCCTACAAAATCCCTGACTTTGTGCAAGTGTACCTAGAAGAATTGATGCTGTTTTGAAGGCAAAGGGTTGTCACACCAAATATGGATTTGATTTAGATTGTTCTTCTTTTCACTCACTTTGCATTTAGTTAATTGATAAATATAATCTATTAACATGTCTATTTTGAAAGCATTCTTACTTTACAGCATTTTTCACACCTGCCTAAAACTTTTGCACAGTACTGTATATATATATATATATATATATATATATATATATATATATATATATATATATATATATATATATATATATATATATACACACAAATACATACAGTGCCTATAGAAGTCTACACCCCTTTCAAAATGTTCACCTTTTGTTGCCTTATAGCCTGGAATTAAAATGCATTAATAATATATATATATATATATATATATATATATATATATATATATATATATATATATATAATTTTTTCCCATTTATCTACACATCCTACCCCACAACTTCCAAATGAAAAAAATATTCTTGAAATTTGTAGCAAATTAATTAAAAATAAAAACTGAAATAGCTTGGTTGGATAAGTGTCCACCCCCCTTGTAATAGCAATCCTAAATTAGCTCCGGTGCCTTCAAAATCACACACCAAGTTAAGTGGCCTTCACCTATGTTAAATTGTAGTGATTCATATGATTTCAGGATAAATTCAGCTGTTCCTGTTTGAAAGCACCAAGGCGCTTTCAAAAGAACTCCGGAACAAAGTTGTTGAAAGGCACAGATCAGGGGATGTGTATAAAAAAATATCAAAGGCCTTGAATATCCCTTGGAGCACGATCAAGACGATTATTAAGAAGTGGAAGGTGTATGGCACCTCCAAGACCCTGCCTAGATCAGGCCGTCCTACAAACTGGATGACCGAGCAAGAAGGAGGCTAATCAGAGAGGCTACCAAGAGGCCAATGGCAACTTTGTAAGAGCTATAGGCTTTTATGGCCAAGACTGGTCAAAGTGTGCATGTGACAACAATATCCCAATCACTCCACAAATCTGGCCTGTATGGTAGGGTGGCAAGAAGAAAGCTATTACTCAAGAAAGCCCACCTTGAATCCCGTTTGAAGTATGCAAAAAAACACTCAGTAGATTATGTACCCATGTGGCAAAAAGTTTTGTGGTCTGACGAAACTAAAATGGAACTTTTTGGCCTAAATGCAAAGCGTTATGTTTGGCGCAAACACAACACAACACAACACATCACCCAAAGAACACCATCCCTACTGTGAAGCATGGTGGTGGCAGCATCATGTTATGGGGATGTTTCTCATCTGCAGGGACTGGGGCACTTGTCAGGATAGAAGGGAAAATGAATGGAGCAAAGTACAGAGAAGTCCTTGAGGAAAACCTGCTGCCCTCTGCAAGAAAGCTGAAACTGGGACAGAAGTTCACCTTTCAGCTTGACAACGACCCAAAGCACACAGCCACTGCACCCAGCTACCTCCAGACCCTCATCTCTCCCTACACCCCCACTCGACCTCTCCGCTCCGCCTGCACTAGAAGACTGGCTCTACCTCCTCTACTCTCCCCTGCCTCCAGAGCCCGCTCCTTCTCCACCCTCGCTCCGCAGTGGTGGAATGACCTACCTACAGATGTCAGGACCGCCCAGTCCCTGACCACATTCCGGCGCCTCCTTAAGACTCACCTCTTCAGACAGCACCTGTAGAACTCCTCTGTTTCTCCCCTGGGACACTTTCACCCTTCCTTAAATTTGCTTTACTTACTCTTACCTGCCCCCTATTTTACTGCATTTAATCCTGTACTTCAGAGTACTGTAATCTGCCATGTGTCTAAGCTGTAGTATTTGGTATTTAATCATATCTTGATGTAACTATCACTGTCACTTATCTGCTGTATTATTGAATTGTATTTTGTCACACTTGTACTTGCTTGAACTTGTCATTGTATTTATCTTGCTCTTATTGTATTACCTGTACTGTAACACTTGAAATGTATTTGCTTACGATTGTAAGTCGCCCTGGATAAGGGCGTCTGCTAAGAAATAAATAATAATAATAATAATAATAATAATACACTGGAGTGGCTAAGGAACAAAAAGGTAAATGTCCTTGAGTGGCCTAGTCAGAGCCCCGACCTAAATCCATTCGAAAATTTGCGGCATGACTTGAAGATTGATGTCCATCAATGCTCCCTAAGGAACTTGACAGAGCTTGAACAAGAAGAAGTAAAGAAGAAGGGGTGCGGGCTCCGGGGGTGCGTTCTCCAGGGGTGAGTGCTCCAGGTGCGAGTGCTCCAGGTGCGAGTGCTCCAGGTGCGAGTGCTCCAGGTGCGAGGGCTCCAGGGGTGCGGGCTCCAGGGGTGCGGGCTCCAGGGGTGCGGGCTCCAGGGTGCGGGCTCCAGCGGGTGACGGGCTCCAGGGGTGAGGGCTCTAGGGGCGGGCTCCAGGGGCGGGCTCCAGGGGCTGGGCTCCAGGGGCTGGGCTCCAGGGGTGAGGGCTCCAGGAGTGAGGGCTCCAGGGGTGAGGGCTCCAGGGGTGAGGGCTCCAGGGGTGAGGGCTCCAGGGGTGAGGGCTCCAGGGGTGAGGGCTCCTGGGGTGAGGGCTCCTGGGGTGCGGGCTCCAGGGGTGCGGGCTCCAGGGGTGCGGGCTCCAGGGCTGGCTCTGTGGCTTCAGCTCCCAAGTTAATCCTCTGCAACAGACACAAACAAAAACAGCAGCGCATTCCACGTAAGGGGCTGTACTCACGTAGCTGCGTCCCCTTTGTACTGCCAAACTCCTCCCCGTAATCAGTGTGGCGCTCTCCAATCGCCGCACGCCACCCAGCTGATCACAATAGAGTTGCTTAGCAGCCACACAACTATGGCCAGGTCCCAAGATAACCGACTTCCAGTTCCATCCTACCATCAAGTCAGCACATCCCTGAGAAGGTGTACCACCAACCTTACTCAACGCTCTTCCTGGTCGGGAGGTACATTTGCAGCTCAGATTACTTCTCTCCCGTTCAGAGACATTTAAAAAAAAATAAGGAAATGAAAATACAAGGGAAAAAATATTTGCCGATATAAACTTCACAAAGTCGTATTTGCGTTCAGTGGGTTACATTTTGTATACCTTGAAAATATAAACTACATTTCTTGCTATTTAATAAGATGTGCAACACATAAAAACTGTCAAACAATAAATGTTTCATGTTTCATTCACTTTTGTATGCTTTAAGAAACAGAATATATAAAACATATGGGTTAGAATATATTATTATCACATAAGTCTCTTGTTGGTTTTCGGCTGGTAATGCCTCCGTGGCTGCGCCTGTCTGTGAATAGAATACGCACCATTTAATTATGTTACCACATGACCAGGAAGGCCTCTGCTGCATTATTCTATCTATGCCCCATCAATTATTTTCAATATTAGCATCTACAAACATTCTGCTTTGTGCAGATGAGCTTTGGCAGAATTCAGCTTTAAAATATTTTACAAATTACTTTTCAAAGCAATTCTTCTTCTGGCTTTACACAGTTATAGTAGTTAGGACTTGCAGTCACAGACCACACAGTCTCCTGCATGTTTTGGCAAACTGAGTGTGGCTTGGATATGCTATGGTAGGAATTCCCTTCCTTTCTCGACCTGACCATAGTTATAAGCAGATCTCTTAAAAGGAATAGAGAACATTGGGCCCTATTCACAAAAAAATATTTGCAAATCAATAGTGAACAGTATTATTTGGCTTCTTTTTTCACTTAGGATTCAGTGGAAAGGTTTTTTTTTGTTACATCTCACATTATAACACAACAATAGTAGGCTGTTGTGCCTGCTGGAGATCTTACCATTATGGCAATGTATAGTCAAGTTATGTGTTAATTTGGTAGTTTACCTTTTTTCATGCTGTGGCAGGACTGCTGATTGATGACGTCCACTACGGTGTCCATTTTAGGACATCCTCAGACATGAACCTTACTGAAATCAAGTATCAGGCATCCCCCAGTCAAGTCTCACGCATCAATAACTTCCTCTGACACCCCTCCCTCAAGTCAATCGTCACCACTCCTTGAGTCAATCGTCAGACATCAGTCTTCCTGGAGTTTTTTTTTTTTTTTCAGGGAGAGTGTGGGGTTGGACGGAGTTGTCTGAATCACCCAATCAAACAAGGGCAAAAAAAACTTTCGATGCTTTCATTGGATGTCACAGATGTCAGTGTGGCTGCTGATTGGTGCATGCGTTTTTACCTGTCAGCAGCTACATTGACATCAGGCAGGTACTACGAGTGAAAAACATTGGTGCGCCGTTTTTATTGAAAAAAAAAATAAATAAAAAGGTTTGCACAAAAACAAATCACAAACACTGACACCAAACAAACAAGTACCATGCTTCCTGCACGCATAGCAATTGTTATTTTCTTAAATCTTTTCTTCTCTGCTCTCACTCTCGTACCTCCTTCCAACCCCCGAACACAGAAGAGCTGCAGGTTTTTATACCTGCGACCATCTCTGAATTAACACTAAATTATTAAATTCGGAAATGGTCACATTCTACATGAGTTTGATGGGATGGGGCTTTTAACCCCATCCACGCTGCCAAACAATGACAAAGAAAATCACTCATTTTAAATAAACACGAAATGCATTTAAATACAACAATTAAATCACCCGTTCTAACACCAAAACAATACAGTATTTACAATGCATTCACCCGTGCTAAATAAACACAACACATTTACAAGCAGGGCTTTGCCCTGCCCCCTAATTATGTGCAGGGCTTTTCTTCTGCCCCGCCACACATGACAAAACTGTGCGTTTGCTTTTACAGTTTACATAGTTTTCCATATTTGCATGCACAATGGGGCAAAAGCTTACCCTGGTCTAGTATATTCACACAACCATCAAATTGTAAACCACACCATACTGATAAGCACAACACATGTCTCAGTCAGCTATCAATGCATAACTTTAATGTTCTAGGGTGTGGCTGCTGAACCAGCAGTAGATTCCAATGTGACCCCATTTATAGTCACCCGGGGAACAGCTGTAACTGCCATTTTAAACATATGTACTATAGTCATTTTGAACTATATACCTAACAAATATTTTATTTTCATACCCATGTGATAACACCACAAGAAGTTGACTAAAATTCTGATTAGCTAGAAATATTATTACAATTTTTTTTCAATATGTTTTGTTTCTTTGCTAGTTTACAGAACGTATTTATTTTAGCTCCAATGTTCAGATAACAAAACCTCTTTCAAATTAAGTGATTCTTTAGCATTGTTGAAACCAGAATTATATAGTGCCATATTGGATTACGTTTATTTTTGTTTTTCTGGTAATACACTGCTGTGCACTCGATGGCGCTGGCACTTACTAGTATAAAGACACTTTCACTGATCTAGAATTAAAAAGCAGCTCCTGGACTCATACTCAAAGCACCCTAACACAGACTTACAAATAACAGAATATTTCATTGTTGCATGATTCAGCATGGATGCAAACATAAAAAATGGTAAGAAAGAAATAAATGAAAACTACAGTAAACCCTCGCTAGAACGCCCTTCATTATAACGAAACGTCAGCTATAACGAACCTGGACCCCAAAGCAAAATTGATTTAAAAAAAAAAAAAAAAACGTGATGAACTTTTCATGTGAAACTTTTCATGTCGGGTTAATTTGGAATAAAAACTCAGATTGGGATTCTTGCATGTTGGATTAAGATTGGGTGCACTTTGACACGATTCATGTCAGATTGATTTTGTATAAAAATTCAGCTTCAATTCGGGATTGTTGCTTTTGTACTGCGTTTTAATTCTTTAACGAATAGGATAAAGCAAATGCATACATGAGACGAACAGGTACATGTAATTCTACTTTTATTCACAATCACATCTCATTAACTTACTCCAACAGTGCTTTTGAAACTGGAATTTCAGTAAACCTCCTAAACAACATATCACACCACAAGGAGTGCACAAAACTAATAAAACAAAATGGCCATACAAAAAAACTTTAATAAAACAAAATGATTATTAAATAGCTTATTAATAATTATTAAGTAAAGAGCATATACATACAACCACACACATCAGTTCTATAAGGGAAAGAAGTTCAGAGAGCCAGAGTTCAAATTATTTGCAGTTTTATTTTGTGGCATTGCATTGTAATGTGTCATGATAATTCAACATTTATTACTTTATTTACATTCTTATCTCACTTGCCACCAGTACCCAGACCCACTTATAATAAAAAGTGGTTAAAATGTTATGTCAAAAAATAATCAACTCTAAATGAGACAGGAATATTTTAACTTAGAACTCAGTCACAAATACTACAAGCCTCAAAGCATTTTGGTTTACTGGGATAATAGCTGCAAAGATGATTAACTTATGAATCCTGCTTACTACTGTGATAAAGTGTTACTTCTATACTTAGCTTATCTTTTCTTTAATTTGAGCGCAAACTTTCCTAGAGTAAAGGCAAGTTCCTGAGCAGGATGTGGAGGCCATATAAAAAGAATGTCTGTCTAGCTATTGAATGCCAAGTGATTGAATCTTATTTCTCTGGTTTGGATCTCTGCCAACTCTTTCTGTAATGTCAGACTGTTTAATCAGCAAATAGTCCTTCAAAAAGGCTGTTGGGACCTCCGTGCCTTTTGATGGGATGTTAATATTTAATTTGAATGTGTTAACGGTACATTTCTGTTTGATCGGGCTACAAACCATGAATCATTTATTGAGCAGCACAGTAGTGATATCTGACTTTCATTTGCTAAAGCCAGCAATATCAAAAGGAAAACTCACTCTATTTTTTCAATCTTTTTATTTAAAGAATCAACATAATAATAGGACATTACCAATTGCCGTGTTACCTTTATAGTGCTGCTACTAATTAAGAAACAGTGAGGAAATAGCATGACAATGCTTGAAATATGACAAGATGTATGTAGTATATATTACTTTACATCACGGGTACTCAACCCTGGTCCTGGAGAGCCGCTGTCCCTCCTGGTTTTTGTTCCAGCTGTGCCCTAAATGACTTAATTGGACCAATTAAGTGCTTATTAGAAGCATAATTGGTCTAATTAATCAATTTAGTGTACAGTTAGAACAAAAACCAGGAGGGACAGCGGCCCTCCAGGACCAGGGTTGAGTAGCCCTGCTTTACATAGTAATAGTAAATATAGCCCTTAGAACCTTTGGTTGGCCAACGTGGAACACAAGTCAAAAAAGCAAATGCTAACATATAACTAATTGATGCTTCCTCTTAAAACCTCATTGGGGCTTCAGTGATTACCTTCATTTTATTGGTCAATCCCAATACCCCAGAATGCACCTTGGTTGTTACCTGATGTTTCTGACATCATCCCAAAGAAGTGACCACAAAACAAAAAAAACTGCAGTCTATTCATTCTTTTCATGTTATATGGAAAGGGCTGGAAACAGTTCTTGTGTGGTTGGATTATTATATTATTAGTACCCTTGTGTTTCAGACTGGAACCTTAAATTCCTCTAGTGACAGGTCACATATGCTGAAAAGTTTAATCACCTAGGCTCAACTCTTCAGAGAACACTGGTGAATATCACCAAAGAGCCCTAGAACTTAATGGATCAAAACGTCAAAACCTTTGTTATTGCCAATGTTTATGGGGATGGCCTAAAGTTCATTGCTACACACAAGACACTCACAAACAGGTCTCTATAAAAAATTAAAAAATAAACCTGAATAAATAAAAGCTGCACTGGTAGCTCTATAATACTATTTAGGGTTGATGTAGATCCAAAAAAAAAACAAAAAAAAAAAAAAAACACCTCACTATTTTATTCTACGCCCTGTTAATGAATGTCACTCATACTTTATGATATTTTGGATGACATTGTCATGGAAACTGGGAAGGCCTGGCAGGTTGAGGCACATTGGTAGGGAAGTGTGGGAATACTCCTCCAGCGCTGGGTTTGCTCAAGTTTCTACCTGCCCTGTGTACATGAGGGACTTTTATCTCCCGCATTTCACAGTCAATAACATTACCTGCAAGTAACCCTTTAACCTCCAACCGTTTTTTAAATAGTTGTCTGTTCAGAGCCAAGTAACAACTATAGCATACCATCAATTGGCATCTGCAGTATTTACAAAACACCAACATTATAACAGTCCATCTGTGTTTTTTTTTTTCAAACTGTAAAGGGTGGAGGAATATTTATAGTGCTATTAAGAGGAAGTCTGATTATATTACAACTTAAGGTTTTACAGCACAGTGTCATAAGCACAGAAATAAAACCATCTAAGTGCCACCACACCTTATCTTTACAATTGCATAAATGCCTTCTTTGAAGCTAATTTAATTGCCTTTGCTGCAACTCCAATAGGTCGGAGTTCAAATGATTTTTATTGATTAACATGGGGTTAAGACTCAATGAAACATTAATGCCAATAAAGTTGTATGCAGACTGTCTAGAATTTTGTTCACACTTTATATTGCTGAGAAGTCTAAAGGAAATGAGGAGGTGGGATTTTCCTTAGAAAAAATCACATTTATACCAACTTGTCCCCCCAGCATTTCAGATACAAGGGGATCTACTATGTGTTCAAATAAAATTTCCATTACTGTATGCCAGTAATATTCAATCTACGCATTCTCTGGTGGGCCAGATATGTCAATGTCCAAACCTTGAGGGGATCACAGGGCGCTCATGATGTGTGTACCAGTGGGGGGGTTGTTTAAACGGTTATGAAAATCCGACTATCCAATCACACTTTACATAACTTCGCAACACTACACTTGCGCCAATCAGCTAATATACATCTCAGAAATAACCACTTACAATGATACAATGTCTGATCACCATTTAATAATAAAAATAGAAAGCAATTATATTTTTTCTTATATTTTCCTGACAATATTCAAACGACAGTGCAAACAAATAATTATACAAATACCGCTGCAATGCTATTAAAACAGCATGTTATTTGTTTTAATTTTATTAAAACTAGAAATTGACACTCGCTTGCACCATCTTTGTTTTCAGAAAATTACTGCTCAGCAAGCATTCAAGTTAACTAATGAAAGCACATCAATTATTGATCGCTTTATTTATGTTGCATAAGCATCTTATTAAGCACCTCATTAAAAGTGTAGCACTGTGTCTAAATATGTAACGACATGATCGAACTCCAATGTGTTTAAATGGAAATGAAAAGTTTCTAACTCAAAAACATGGCATGAGAGTAAACAGAGGGAAAATAACCTTAAGTGCATATCCACCGTGCCATCTTACTGTTGCCAAACAGGTTTTGTTAAGCCCAAATAAAAGATCTTTGACAGGCTCAGTTTCTTCAGCTAATTTCCTGTGCTTGAACACTTACTGGTGGCAGCAGTCCCTCCCAACTTCCCAGGCCTTTCTGTAATAAACTGTACACAAAAATCTGGTCTTTTGCAAGATTAAAAAAAAAAAATGTTATTGCTCTGACAACAGGTCAAACTTAATAGGTATATCCAGGGCTTCAAATTCGTCTGAACTGATACTTAACTATACACTTAATTGAACTGATAATTTGCTTAATTTACTTGTTTTCAGCTCTTAAAAAAAAAGTTGCAGATTTTATAAGTAGCTTAAACTGCAACTGTTTAGAGCTGAAAACAAGTAAAAATGTCTAATTGCATTTAAAGTAGTTAATAATATGTGAGCACGGGGTTGCACAGATTTAGTTCACGTGCTGGGATTCAAGTGAATAATTAATTGGTAATTGAATTCCAGCACAGTTGTATATATAGATGCATGTTTCACTCACTCAGGGTTGTGTGTTCAGTGAGTGGAGAACGGGTGTGGAGAAGGAGGGGAAAAAAAGTAAAATAAAGTAAATATAAGTTGTTGGGACTCACCGTGTTTGTTTGTCTGTTCATCCACTGTTTGTTTAGTGTTAATCCGTTTTGTTTGTCTATTTATTTTGGCCTCAAGTGCCGTGTCCTGTTTTCTGTTTAAACCTTTTATTTTTTCAATAAACCTACTGAGCGCAGCCATTGCGTTTAAGTTTCAAACCGAGTACTGCCTGTCTGTGTGTTTCTTTCTGGACTGACGTCACCCCTGCAACTAGCTTGTCACCCCCTTTTTTGGAGAAATAAGAGAAAATAATGAACAAACTATATTTCTGCAGCTCAGTACAGAGCAATGGAATCTCTATATGGCTACTAATGACACATCCGAAATTAGCCCTTCTACCCTATGGGAAGCAGCAAAGGCCTTTCTTAGAGGTGCTATAATCTCATATGCAACAGCAAAGAAAAATAAGACACTAAAAAATCAACTTGAGCTAGAATGTAGGCTACAGGATTTAGAGACAACATTTTAAAATACACCATCTAAAAAAACGTATATAAAGAGCTACAAGCTACCCTCTCAGCTCTAGATCAGCTACTAACTCAAAAAGCTGAGTCAGTGGGGTTTTTTTGCAAAACATAGACTTTATGAATCAAGTAATAAGCCAGGAAGAATGCTTACACGTTTGGTGAAGGGCAGAACTGCCTCTAACCTGATCTCCTCACAGAGATAGGGAGGGCAAAAGACACTTTGCAACTAGGAAAATAAATAGACTCATGAAAGATTACAACTCAATGCTATATTGCTCGGAATCCACAAATTTCGCCGATAGCATTCAGAATTTCATGGATAAAATTTCCCTCCCATTTCTTTCAGAGGAAAATAAGGCCAGTGTATGCAGGGACATTTCAGAAGAAGAGATTTTAGAAGTTACTCACTCTTTAAAGAGTGGCAAAGCCCCTGGACCTGACGGGTATGGCCCAGAATTCAGACTCCTACCACAAAGGCTTTTTACCCCTATACTTAAATCAAGCAAATATTTCTCTAATATTGAAAAAAATAAACCGCCAGATGATTGTGCTTCTACAGGCCTATCTCGCTCATCAATGTGGACAGTTAAATACTGTCTAAGATTCTAGCGAGGAGACTGGAAGGTTTTTTAGTTATTTTTCAAACATCAGACACCTTCTCAGTGTAATTCAATTTTCTAGTTACACTCAGCGGAGGGCTCTAGTTGTGCCTTTGGATGCTGAGAAGGCTTTTGACCTCGTAGAATGGGGGTGTTTATTTGAGGCTCTCTGTCGGTTTGGGCTGGGCACTGAATTTATTAGATGAGTCAGGGTGATTTATCACTCTTCAATGGCCTCAGCGTTCCCCAGCGTTTTCCTTGGGCAGAGGTACAAGACAAGGTTGCCCCTTATCCCCTCTTTTATTTGCATTAGCACTTGAGCCACTTGCAGAAGCTATTAGGAGCCATCCTGACATCAGAGACTCACTTCATAAGATAGCTCTGTATGCCGATGACATTTTATTATTTATCTCAGAGCCTGAGACATCAGTTCCAGCTCTGACTGCTTTAATCAACATATTTGTTGCTTTTTCAGGTTACAAAGTTAATTATAATAAATCAGAGGCTATGCCATTAGGCAACTTTGGTGACCCAGCTGCTTTAATTGACTTTCCCTTCAGATGGTCACACACTGGGTTCTCTTATCCGTTTCAGATGCAGGAAGAAAAACAAACCAAAATACTGCGGTGCAAAAGCCGCGGCGTGCGTCGTTTATTTAAATAACAAAAATAAAATAAATATTTAAACAAAAACAAGAATCACAAACACAAAACCACAAACAAATGATCCAGGTCAGGCTGGCAAATCGCCTTCACTATTCCTAGATTATATTTTCCTTTACTTTCTGTTTTGTTTAGTTTCTTTCTCCTCTCTTTCTCTCCTCTGGACAACCCCCCCGAGTGCAGAGCAGAGAGCTGCAGGTGACCATCTCCCTATTAGCAACAATTTATCACTTCATTAATTCAGGAGATGGCCACCTTCTACACAAGGTTTTTAATTACTATTGGTAGAGGACAAGCTGCCGACCTCGCCTCTGCCAGAACACATTTAAATAACAAAACAAACGCACGGCTATGTCGTCATTTAAAAATACATAAATACATCATGTTAATAAAAATAATACAACAAAACAAATACTAAATAATACACCTGCACAGGGGCTGGGGGGGTACCCTTTTCTAAAAATAAATAAATAATACATTTAAATCAAAACACAAAACAAATACATTTTACAGCAGGGCTTTGCCCTGCCCCCTTTTCATATGCAGGGCTTCTCCCCCTGTCACAGGCGGTTATTGTTAGATACCTTATATTATTCATACTTGTAAATCCCAAAAGGTTATACGGTAGTGCAGAGTACAATCCATCTACCAATGTGTCTGCGAAATAGTAGCATGGCTGAAAATGTGATGATAAAAATAGTAAAAGATCAGTAGACTGCACAGGGAATATTGATTGGCCTAGCTATTACTGTAAGCTTAATGTAATATTAATGTAACCTTAGTGTAATATAATGTAGCCCTATAATTAGGTAGGAGGTAATCCTTACCCAGCAATGATAGTTTATTGGATGTGCTTACAGCAGCTATAACACTGTGGGTATTCAATAAACAATTACATGCTGCCCTTAGGTTAGTGGTTCTGTTTGCAATGACTTAAGCCAGAACGTTATGTTATGTTGCCAAAATGTGCTATTTTGTCACACACTTAATTTAGTTTTGATGAAGTGTGTGATTGTAACAGGGTAGCGTTGCCTTCACAGCTGGCTAGCGGTAGCAAAAGTGAATACAGAGGTGGAAAACTGCAGTTCAAAAACAAAAGATTTAAACAAACAAATAAATCAAGTTAAAAAACTGCACCTAACTATGCTATCTCAGTGCTAGAGCAGAGAGCACACCTGGCTGCTTTGACCTGCTTTGCCCATAGGTCATTTGGCCCACCGTCAAATTTAATTGCTGACCACTGCTCTACACATTCCAAATGCACGGAATACCTCACCTGAGACCGAAGTTCACACGAACGCCTCAACAGGAAGCTAGAAGCAGAGAAAGCAATTAATATGATATTTTTCCATGCTTTAAATTGTACGGAATACATGACCTGAGACTGAAGTTCAAGGTTGCCGATGCAGGGGTCCGATAATGGATTAAGGAACAGGTTTGGGTGGGGATTTTGCCATGCCGGAGGAACCCACAGTAGCAGAGACAACGTAGTTTCCAGAAGGACATACTTGAATAGGGAGAAGCATCCGAAGCACAAAACGTTGACAAAACTCCAGGACTCCTTTCTGATGGGTGATTTGGAAGATGACGGTTAGAGTAGATCTTTAGAAGTCCATCACAGTGTGATGAAACGCTGCTGTTTGTGTTTATAGCTGAACATTATATTTTGGTTAAATACTGGGAACACCTGTGTTATAAACGAATAATGGTGAAAACATTTTTCATTGATTATGAATCGGAAATTTTGGTCACCCTTTTTTTTTCTTCCATGGCCCACTTCATATCATACACGTAAAATGCACCCAAATAAACTCAATACCGTTATGCCCTCTGCAGACCTGATTGGCAGCAACTCTGGCATGCAGAGCACAACATTTTTTAAAAATATTCCGAGGCTATATAAGCCGCAACCACCTAACAAAATCAACAAATACACCACTGGCCAGTGCCATGTGTTAGGAAGACACACCTCCCCTGCACCATTCTCCTATCCTGTGAGGCTGTGAGATACCGGGTTGACCTGAGCAATCCGCACCAGAAGTCTTGACCGGCATCAGTCGAGTTCAGCCCACTCTCTGCTCCAAGACAACACCAGACGAGCTTGATTGCCAGTGTGAGCTTGATTGCCAGTGGGAAGCAGCGATCCGCTCCCGTGCAGAAATAGGAATTGATCCCAACGACAATACAGACAAATACAAAGTCAAACCAGATGTATCATTAACCAATGGGATGATGCGTATTTCAGACGTGATATATGCATTGGGCATTTCAAACGCGAGATAAAAGGCACATTTCTTTACCCCTTTCAAGCAGAGGAGTAAGTGCAGCAATGACAGACGACGTGGCTAATCAAACGTAACAGGGCAGCCGAGACAGACAGTGCAGACACCCACAGGGCCCGAAGCAAACAAATTCAAAGTGGATCCAATTATTGAATTATGCTAGACCACTGAAATACATTGATTAAACGCACAGATTTAGTCTAAAATTGGACTACCTCCGTAACAATAATAAAAACAATTCATATTAATTTATATAGACATTATCTGCCCCTCCTGTGGCAAATGCATGAATCCCATCCTGTACAACAACGTTCCTCACAAACTACCAACATGCACAACGTTGATATTATTTTGACCCCCAAAATTACCACAAAACATTGCACAACAATTTCTCAGACAAACAAATGCACTTCAAAACAAGCTATAACATGCCAAATTTCTGCATATTATAAACCAAAACCATGCATTTAAAATAATGCCTATGCATTTTTTCAGTATACCTCATTTCCATGGACAGCCAACTCGAGTGCTCTTCCATTTGCCTGAATTCTCCCAGAACTCGAGTTGATGAAAAGGGGGTGTTTCCGAGTTATCACATGATTTGACAGAAAATACTACCGATTTCCACCAGAAATACTTACTAGTTAAAGGTCAAAACATTCAGTAGCTCCGCGTGGTGTGCAGGATGCACCCTATAGCCTGGAGGTTGCCTGTTCGAGTCCAGGCTATTCCATTGCTGACCATGGACGGGAGCTCCCAGGTGGCGGCGCACAATTGGCCAAGCGCCACCCGGGTGAGGAAGGGCTTAGGTCGGCCAGGGTGTCCTTGGCTAACACCACACCAGTGACCCCTGTGGACTGGCCGGGCACCTGCAGGCCTGCCTGTAAGTTGCCCAGACCTGCTTTGTCCTCCGACACTGTAGCTCTGAGGTGGCTGCATGGCAGGCCTGCAGAGTGAAAAAAGAAGTGGACGACTGACAGCGCACGCTCCAGATGACGCGTGTGTCCATCTTCGTCTCTCCCGAGACAGCGCAGGGGTGGCAGTGGTGGGCTGGGTAGAAATAAATTGGGCATTTCAAATTGGGGAGAAAATCAGAAAAGATTATTGGCGATTCAAAATTAAAAAATAAAAATAAAAAAGAATTAGCTGCAGACAGTATTAGTCAAATTGTTGATGATTTAAAAGATAAATCCACCCAGATATTCTTATACATTTGTTCACACGGTACATATACCTGTGACAGACAGTATGTAAAACATTTGACCATCCTTCTGGAATAGCAACACATGTGCGTGATGTGCTCTTGCATTCAGCTACTCCATGGCAGTGATGCTTCTGGCAGTGCATTGGATATGCATCACTGTTTCTTGCACAAGCAAGGTGCTGCAGTCCTGAATTTGATGTTTATGCAATTCAGGAGAAATAACATTGACTAAATTATCAGCGGTCAGCACCATGTCGAATGGTGACGGACATTTAAAACAAAAATAACATCTTTGCCATGGACAAACAAAACGGAAGTTCTATACAATTCCGTGCATGTGTGTGTTAGACGTATTCACTGCTATGGACACTGATAACTCTTGCCACGGACATGCGTGTCAATGTACGGACAAGTTGCCGAACACTGTACATTATATGTTCCTACCTTGTGGATTTTTGAGATGAGGATTACTTGAACGAGAAACCTTCAGAGCAGAGTCACTGAGATGAAGGGACTGTTGCAAAATGAAACAATGCAGCATTTGTAAGATGGATGTGGTTTTTTTAGACAATTCCTGTCAAGATGTTTCCTACCGAATCCTGGACTGGGCTACGCTTAGAACATAAGAACATAAGAACAAAAGAAAGTTTACAAACAAGAGGAGGCCATTCAGCCCATCTTGCTCGTTTGGTTGTTAGTAGTAGTTTATTGAATCTCATCAAGCAGCTTCTTGAAGGATCCCAGGCTGTCAGCTTCAACAACAGTACTGGGGAGTTGATTCCAGACCCTCACAATTCTCTGTGTAAGAGAATTAGAGAGTTCCACAATACGAAGGCAAGGGACAGCGTTGATACAACCGGTGGGGATACACAAACGACAAGCGGTAAATTTGAAAGCACGGCAAGACTGAGTTTGTGAAGTAGGTTTATATACCTATAGGTTAATTGGAACTTGCTGGTAATAGGCTTGTAGATTAACCAATGAATGTACCAGGCACTTGTACTATAGATTTCCTGCCTGAAAACCTCGCAAGCTTTATATTCTTTCTTGAAAATCTTTCACAATGATGGGGGATGGGGTTAAATCTATCCCTGCCAGCAATCACAGGTGTGACCATTCCCAATTAGGTAATTCAGTGCTAATTGGGGGGTGGCCACATGTATATAAGAAATCAGAAAGCTTCCTCAGGGAGAGGGAGAGGGAGAGGGAGAGGGAGAGGGAGAGGGATTTTTGTATTGTTTTTGGAGAACTTGGTCTAATTCCTGTTGATAACATCTTGGGCTGTGACACTATCCTGGCACAATTCCTTGAAGAAAATGTTAACAATGGGATAGTACAATAATGTACACAGAAATGGAATTTAAAACTGAATTATTTTCTTAACATGTTCATGGGGTTAAAAAGATGTGTTATACAAGCACACGTTCATTCGTAATCTGCAATGCCTACTGCATATCTGCAATCTATTTTATAAAAGGCCACACAGACTAATGGAAATATCTCACCTGCAATCAAAGCAGACTTGTATGATGTATTTGTATTGTGTGTGTTCTTAAAAGACAACAGGTGATACAGTGGTGAAGAAAAAGAAAAACCTGTTGTTGGGGGTTCAATATCAATCTTGCTGTGAGATAGGATTCGAACCACATACAGTGGGGTAGGCTATAGCCTACACACATACAGCAATGCAAAATAGGCTTTATGGTTAACAGTAAGTTTATTTCATATTTATTTGACTATACCGTATGTCCCAAATGTATTTTAAGTTTAACTTTCGTTTTTCCTACTCGTGTGCGTGGTTGTCATCAAAGCCTTCATAGTGCCCACGCTTGATAGTTAAGCTGATGAAATGATCAAATCAATTTGATTGATTTATTTACAAAGCTAAAGTAACTTTTGCCTTTTATTTTCACACTACTTATGAGTTTTTTAGGTATTGCGAGATTGCAGCATCATATTTGAACAATGTAATATATATACTGTATATATATATATTTATTTGTAGAGTACCCGCATTTTGATGGAAAGGATTCATCTGTCGTTCACATCCTGCAGAGTTACAGCTCCTAGGCTAACAGGGCTGGCTGCAGGAAGTTCTTTGCTGATAAGGTGTTCTGTCTTGGCAAGAGTTACTGTTTGTTTAAGTTCTGGGTTCCCTGAAAACAAAACTAATTCATACATATATTTAAGAGCAGGTTGGGAATTTGAGGAGTCTGTGTTTATTCTCTGTCAAACATTGCAAAGAACCTGTAGAGAGTTGATTTAATGCCATTTAAAATAAATCAGATATGTGTGCTGTAGATATGTGGGGTTTCACAAATTCACAAACACAGATTTATGAATACAGTATGATCTAATATAAACTGATAGTTGTTCTGTAGTACTATGCTGGTTTGGTCATAGTGTAATATCACTTTGTTAACAACAGTGCTCCTTTAATGGGAACTTCCCAAAAGACATGAAAAAGACCTGACAGGCATGGTCTTTTTTTGATCTCCAGTGACTGACAGCAAAGTTTGACATCGATATAGTATTTGTCTTGCAGTTACAATGAACACAGCAGTTAAATATGACAGGCAGTGGCAGCTGATATCAAAAAAAAATGAGGAGACAGAAAAAAGGCAAAGGGCTTGGGGTCCCCTTGCCCCTAGCAGCAGCATAATCTTTTTATTCTGACTGACAACACTTTTCATATCTTCTTAACGTCTTACCCCAATTCAAGGCTGTGAAACACATTTTCGCCACTAGCCAGCAGAGAAATAGACAGTAGCCCCGCATAGGTTATTCTAATAAACATAACTGTTACACATTGCCAGCATATGTTTAAAAATGCCCTGTATACAACATTAATGTAGCATTTAGATTTCAAGACCATGTCAATTTAACATACTTTGAATAAAAAAAGTTAAGGCAAAATAAAGCACATCCTATCAACTTAATTTGATAAACTTATAATAAATAAATAATAATAAATGACCAACAAAATAATGATATATCCTTCTGTACAGCAGAAATCTAACTACTTCATAAAAAGAAGCATTTCAGCCAAAGTTTAATTCCAGAGCAAGGTACATTACAATTCGAATAAACAAACAGAAACAGTACTCTTAATTATAATTTAAAAAATTATATAAAATTGTATTTTATCAATCTATAAGCATTCCCTACGTCCTTCTACCATACCCACTGTTCAAAATTGCTATTAACAAAACTATGATCAAGACTGTACATATTCGTCAACATCTTCTCTGACGGTATTTCAACATATATGGCAATAAATCATACATGCCAGGCCTATCCAGTTCCTTAGAAATAGACTCCTATATATTATCTTTCAAATCTGTATCTTTATAATTGTGATGCCCTTTGTCACAAGCTCTGGGTATATTTTCAACGACAGGTATAATTGTTTTCTCCATCATTTTGGATACTGCTTCACCCTGCTGGACCACGGGCATCGAAGCTGTTCTCTGATTGCTCAATGCCCTAGTTCACTTGCGTTAAACCGCAAAAAATAGGATTCAATCCTATTTATTTTGCGCCGTTCCTGTGTCACCTGTCGCGTCACGTGTGGTGTGAAAGATACTTATCAAAAGTATAGGTTCTATTCATTTTGAAGTTCCGCTTGCCGCATCGCGTCTGGTCGGTAGCAGCTGTAGTATATTGAATAAGTGCATTCCTAATATGGTAAAAAGGGTGTGAACTATCTTTTCCATATATGGTTAAAAAAGCGCCAAGAGTACTCCTGTATATAAGCCTATACGTGAGAAAAACTGGAAGTTACTGTTAATGTGCGTATCTGTAGAGAAATAAAGGAGATTATTTTTCTTTCACACAATTGTCTGTTCTAGTTCTTCGTATAGCAATCAGCTTACTGCACACTAATATATCATTTATTTGTTGAACTCATATCGAGTCATCTGAATATACAACAGCAGCCTTTACTCAGCGTTCCATGCAAGCCTTCTGAAGAAATGGAAGAATATGATTGGCTAAGAGACATGCTAATCATAACTACAGAGGAGTCAAGAGCGTGCCTGCCTCCTCCAAACGTACAGCGGTGACTGTGTGGAGAATCTGGATTGGATGGCTAACTCTGCGTAAAAACTATACATTTACTGTTGCATATTACATATAAATAAATACATTAAAAAAAAAAATTTTATTAAAAAAATTTCAAGTAGGCAGTGCCGCCTCTGACGAGCCATCACTGCTCACAGGGCTTGATTTTCAAAGAGATGCACCCATCAATTAATGATGCAAAGGGTATAACACTGGATGCACTGTGAAAATACTGCATTTTTTCCACTATATGAATTCCGAAACAGTGAATATCTCTTTCCATAGTTTGGCCAGTTCACTTTATAATCATCTATGCTTTATGTACTGTGTGAAAAAGTTTTGAGAATCTGATTTACTGATAGGTAGACCAGCTTTGTTAGTTTGCTTGTCTCATCCATGATTTAAGTACTGTGTGAAAAAGTTTTGAGAATCTGATTTACTGATAGGTAGACCAGCTTTGTTAGTTTGCTTGTCGCTTCAAGTGTTACTTGTTATAAATCATTATGAAATTCCATTCTGATGCTGGGCACATAGGATTTAAGGCTTGTGGTTTCCTTAAAAAGTTGTCTTCCGTCAGTTAGAATTGCATGAGAAGTCTCAGAACGAACTGACAAAGAATAGAATGTCTTCACAGGATACGCCATCCGTGGGTACAATGAAGCAGAAACAAACTAACCACAGAATCCTGCACAGCGGAAGTGTGCTATCCCCAGCTTCCATCTGGACTAAACTGATTGCATTTTTAGTGTATATCATTTATTTTAGGGAGAAAAGAAAGTAAGTTGGTTTAGTGAGCCAGCGTTTTGTTTTTTGTTACTGTTAAATAATTTACTGTAAATTAAGAGAACATTGTTAAATGTATGCATGAATCCACAACCAAACTTTTCTTACTCGTAAACTTTTTTGTTTTCAAAAACACTGTTTGTGTTGCTTTATTCTATTTGAAATACACCCGGAAAGTGTTATTTTGTTCTGCAGTTAGAAAACACAAGTCTATATTATACATTCCAATGATTTTTACCTTAACATATCAAAAACCTATGAGAATGTTAAGATTTGGATACAATATTGATTACTTATTGACCAACCAATTCCATTCATTTTAAATCCAGCACTACTGTAGAGCTATTGGGATAAGTTGTAAACATCAATTGAAAAGCAGTACTTGTAAAACTTGTAAAATACATTACATAGGATTAGACTGTATATACTAATATCAAATGAATCCTATTACAAGATCAATCCTATTCCTAACCCTAAGGGGTTCCCTTGCACTAAAGCCAACTCAGTAGAAACAAAATTCGGATTCTGCCTGGTAGACCTTGTGTAAATCAGGCTCAGCGTTTAGATAATGCAACTTGTTATGCAGCAGCACACTATCTCCATTTAATGATACTGATTAATTTACATTCAAGATCTTTAAAACATATACAACACTGTGTTTCCTTTCAGTTACTGCCTGTGTCAATTGAGTCACTCTACAGATCCTCTTATCACTTGGAAATGTTTTGTTGGTTGGGGCATACTGACACTTGGAAGTGTTGGTTGGTGTATACTGTAGATTTTTTCTGGGCCACCGCAAATGTAACAGCTCACTATTCAGGCCTTAGAACATGTACAAATTATAATGCTGTGTTTTATTTTGTTCTAATGCTGTATATTCAAATCTGTAATAATCTTTGGATTGTGTATTGCAAATACTTTAGTGTTTCACAGTAAATCAATGTGTCTGGTTAATAACAAACTTTATAGCACAGCTGATACGTTGTTGGAATAGTAAATACTATACGAGTTATAATTGCATGTTATGAATGTATGTAATCTTTGGGGGATGTGGTTAATACATAAATTAAAATGTAACAACCACATTGGTATAAACGTTTTCTTAATAACTAGAAAACAGCTATGTTATTTCATAATGTTTATTAGTGTATTTTAAATTTCCATTGCGCTGTTTAACCTAACAAAAAAAATGCCCTTAAAAACATTGCTAAAGACAGTCCTGAAAGCTTGGTGAACTGGGCCCAGTAATTTATTTTATAGCGGAAATTAATTAAAGATACAATTCAGCTCATGCATGATCAATCAAAATCCCTGATGACAAAGCTTAACCCCTACAATAGTTGCTGTACATTCCCAATGCAGTCTATCAAACTGCATTGTACATACAGGCAGTCTTTATATCAGGAGCATTAGTCACCATATAGATACAAGGCTTTTTCCCCAACATGGATGCCATTTACTTTGTCAATCAAACAGTTGGCACTAAACACAAGCAGATACACTAGTAAACAGCTTAGTAGCCTGTAAATATGGATTCATAATAAACTAATTTACAAAGAAATCCTCTCAGGCCTGACCAGGCTGTTCACATTCAGGTCAGACACATCTTGGCATTACAGGGCTAAGCTGTTTGAAAGGCTTTCGTCCTCAGGGACTATAATCCTCAGAATGGCCTGGTTTCTTAAGGTTACTCCTAATGATGCACTACCCACTGTGAGGTCACTTAGTGACATCCATTTCAATGTAACAGCCACTATTTCTGATAAAACAGAACATGCTTGTGATAGATTTGCTTGAGAGGGCTAACTGTTTCCCCATTGTTCCAATGTAGAGGGCTCTGAGGTTACACTCAAGACAGTATAAAACTGGACAGCCACAAACCCTCTTCAGTTTAGAGATTTGAATTCCAACAGTGATGACTGGATTAGTTCTATAAAATCTGGGTTAAAGGCTGCAGACTGCATCCATCTGTTGTTTTGTATTTCGTGACCACTCTACAAAGAACTATGACAAATCAATAGACTTGCTGAGACTGCTGACCTTTTATAGAGGTAAATCTCTGTTTATGTGGAGAGAAAAGGTTATTTTAGGGAAAGGCAGCCAGCGTTTATTTTGCATAATAATAGAACTGGTAAACAACATGCAAACGGAAAATTACTGTTTCTATTTGTAATCCAAATTCTGAAATAGTAGTGAATACATTAAATACCTGAAAATAATTAGTGCAAGTGTTTTGTACCATCATAGATTGTTGTCTGACATCTTATAGTGGATGAGGTGGAAAGTGTAAACCTTAATTGCAATTCCATAGTCTGTTCTACTAATGTTGACTTTTAATCTTACTTCAGACCTATTTATCAACAACCCACTGCTACTTGTAGCTTCAATATGTGAGACTTTCCTTCTAAAATTTAGATTCTCAAAGTCTGTAGTGGATATATTACCGAATGTTAACAAACTCAGCACAGTTACAGTATGTAATGTTAATTATGTTTTAGGTGTTAATTTAAATCCTTGGTTAATCTTCTAGTCAGATACATGGATTACCTAAGTTTCTGCTGTAACCAGAGTTATCATAGGTAAAACGACCAATAACAGTACAACTGAAAAGGACGTTATAGTGAGAGGCAACAGTTAATCTGAAAATCCCCTGTGAAACCTGTGAAATGAAGGCATTACAGACATTGGTCACACTGGTCCAGAAATAGAACACTGGTACAAATAAGGTCCAATTGTACTGAATTACATTACCAGTGCATAATGCTTTTGTGCATTGCTGCTTCCAGTACAGAACCATTGCATTGCCATTGAAGGTGATTTTGTAAGAATTCTTACAGAAATGGTCAAATTACAGGTGTAATAACCAAGGATTAGAAATATCTTCTTCTCAGTAATTAGCACAACAGCAGTCTCACAAACCCTAACGGAATCTCCTTTTTGTTTGAATGTTAATCTTTTTGTTTTCCAGGCTTCATTTTCACGTTGACTGAGGTAAATCCATGTTGTGACAAGGCTTTGCGTTCACATCTCAAAGAACTTTACACTTGTGTTCCATGCCATACATACAAAAATAAATAAATAAAATACTTTACATAAAAATGAATTAAAAGGCTTAGCTTTTTGAACAATCTCACTGTACAAAAAGTATTTACCCCATATACAAAATCCATACGAAAATGGCAATGAAGTCTGCTGAGTTGGCAGTCTGCTCATTTACATTAGGATATTTTAAAAGATCTGCAGAGAAGCAAAATTATTGATTTATTGCTTTCTTTCCTGTAGGTTATCAAGTGCCTTTCCCGGTAGCTGGTTCAAGATCAAGTGTCAAATAAAATCCTTTCCCTTAAAGTCCAAAGAGTAATTGTAATACTGCAGATATAGGTTACATTAAATATAAACATGAACCAGCTGAACCAAGAATAGCTGTTAACATAGAACAGTAAAGGTGAAATGAGGTGGCTGTCTGATTGAGCATTTTACATGGTTTGTAAAACTGGCTAGGAATATCCTTTAAGCAGGGCAGAGAGTAAAATAACTCAAAAACGACTGTGTGTTTAAACACAATATCGGGCAGCCGGATAGTACTCATTGACTAGGAGTGCCTTTTTTGGAACCGAAAAAATTGTTAAAGTATTTGCGAGTTATTTTAATATTGCTTCGGGCATGCGCAGTCAGGCTCCACCACCAATAGTAAGTTAGTGGGTATTCATCACTTCTCTGTGGGTAATTTTATTTGAATTCCTTAGGTCACTTATGTCTAAGCATAAAATATCTATATTCGTAATACTAATATATTGTGTACAGTAACATATTACAAACAATATAATGTGCATGATAATTGATATTACCAAATGCTTGAGGGTTTGTTTCCGAACACAAAAATCACGTAATAAATTTCTCACAAACAATTATGGTAGCTGCATTTGAACAGAAAAAAAGTAAAGGCAGCACTTAAAAGTGTTTCTCTATTTTTTTTGTATGCGATTTACCCTAGTGTTTTGTTAACATGTTGAAATCCCTAGTTAACGGAGTTACAAGTATCTGGGAGATCCTGTTGTTCATGATTATTAGGATATTAGCAAAAAGAATCAAGGACCAGGGGTCACAAATGGAGATTAGATAAAGGGGCATTCAGAACAGAAAATAGGAGGCACTTTTTTACACAGAGAATTGTGAGGGTCTGGCACCAACTCCCCAGTAATGTTTGTGAAACTGACACCCTGGGATCCTTCAAGAAGCTGCTTGATGAGATTCTGGGATCAATAAGCTACTACAACCAAACAAGCAAGATGGGCCGAATGGCCTCCTCTCGTTTGTAAACTTTCTTATGTTCTTATGTTCTTATTATCTTGTTTATATTAAGCTATGAAATGGTTGAGTCGATTGTATGGAAATGTGCCGTTCTCCTCCTAATGATGCTATTTGAATCAATGTACATTTTTAAACAAGGTATAAATATAAATACATTTATGAATATATTCATGTTCTTATTAATAATCAATCTGATAGCTAGCCTAAAATAAACGTAAAAATTGTTAAAAATGTAATAGCCTAATAATAATAACTTGCTTTATGTATGAGAAGTCTATGTATATGTGTATAAGGTATCTAAAATGTGGTCCTACTTGGGAATGTTTGTTATAATAGTACACATTTTTTTCTTATACAAAAGCTAACAGTAGCAAACCAAAAACTTCCTTTATGATATACAGAGAGGACTACACTCTAAATGGAGGTATCTACTTTCCATTGCATATAAATACCATGTTTTAAAAGCAGCCTTCCAGTGAAAAACGAATGGATATTAAACACAAAAAACTACGTTTTACTTGACGGTAAGAGCTAATAGGTCCGAAAAAGACGGGAAATTGTCAGGTAAGGCCTCCACTGACAAGGCTTTCCAGCACACTAGTACAGTAGGTGGGTTCACTTCAGACAACATGTGTAGCCACCAGTGGGTTGCTGAGGATTGAAAAATTCTGTAAAACAGCCTGATACATATCATTTAGAAGTTTAGAAGTATCTTGTGCTCATGACGATCTCGCGAGCATGAGATATTATAGTGTGTCGTCATGCACGAGATAGTACACTCCCATTTTAATTTTAACACCATGTACCTTTAGGGGTTCATTACTGTACCAGTTAAGCAGTGTGTGCTGGAAAGCCTTGTCAGATCATGGCTCAGGTAAGGGAACAGCGGCGTCCTTACTTGACAATTTCTTTTTTGGAATTGTCACCTCTTACCGCCAAGTAAAATGCAGTTTTTTCTGTTTGTCTATATGTTTAGCAGTAGTTCCTGAATACTATCTTCATTTTTATGTTTTGTATTAAGTTTATGCGCTGTGTATAGAGTGTCTCTTAATACAGTATAATTAGAGACATTGTTTCAGCACAGCAGTCAAACTGCACAAAGATGATATCTTTTATACAATGAGAGACAACCTACCCCTGTATATCCCATATTCACACTTCAAATGTACAGTACTTCTGTGTTTCCTCCTTTTTTACAAAATGTAATAATCAGTGTAGCAGTTTAGTGCACTTGTGTGCAATAATTCAACCGTTTTGCGTTGGGGTTTTTTTGAGTTGTTACAGTTGAGCAAGACACACCCTTTTTAAAGGTGTGAGAAGTAAGTTAAGAACCCACTGCTTCCCCCTTCCAACAGGTATCTTTCTTTTCTTCTCTTTTCAGTTTTTTCTTTGGCCTTTTGGATGCAGTTCTTACCAGAAGACTAATTAGCACTGCTATACTACAATTCAAGTCCCTTGTTTCCCAATTTTTGCTTGTAGCATTCAGTGGTTTCAATTTTCCTTTGACAGCTACTTCCATGTGCTTTATGAATATCTTTTGGTGCCGCTGTAGACTCTTAGCTTTTATACCTACAGTAGTAAGTCCCCCTCAGCTGCACCTCAGTATGGTGGCAAATCTGTTTGCAATGCATCATTTCTTTCCTGATTGGGATGGGTGCTAACAAGACAACAGTGCCTCTATCCATTAATCCTGAGGGGTCAGGAACTAGTTTGGAAAGCACAGCAGGGTATCCCTCACTTCCCTTGACCTGCACAGGTCAACCCAGTCAAGGGTCAAGAGGATAAACTTGACTGATATCTCTCAGGGAGCTATTCTTTGGTAGAACAGTCATTAATCTTGAAGAAATGTCATTAACCAACCCTTCAACTGACTTCAGAGAACACTATTATTTTCTCATCTGAATATCCTTTTTGCCCAAGCTTTTGTGTAAATAAACGTTCCTCTCAATATTCTGCTATTGTCCAATAAAGAAAATGAAAAAATGGCTGAGAGGGATTTTTATTTTCAAAGGGAAGCAGAGCATAGGTTTCTTTGGGGAGCCAATGGCATACTGGCAATTTAATGTCATAGGTTAACGCACCAGTAAAGACATACTTCAAATATTTTGGCCCAATACACTATAATATTGGTACAGGACTAAAAAGGGTTATACCATTTAGTTATACTCATTTCTCCATATCTTCTTATACTGTATCTTGTTTTTAACACACCTCCGTTGGGTTATACATTGCCAATTTCTTATCTCCAGATCTACTGGAATACCTTTCTGAAAATATCTGACCATCATTGATCAAACAGTAGCTGTCCCCATTTGTTGCCACTTTCTTGTTACACAAAAAAGTCAATGTACTAACTATGTTTTGGTATGCTACAGTATGCATGGAATGCTGTCAAGTTTAGCCTGTGTTAGACACCCACTTCACTGTTCTACTTTGCACCTCAGCTTTAACCTTGTGAACAAACCGTTGAAGTTTCTCAGGCTCTGAAAACTATAATAATGTATGTTGCTATTTGAAGTTCAAGGTGATGGTATGATTGCAATTTATGGTCACTGTGGCGGGGTGCCCCGTCCCTGTGAGTATTTTTGTGTTTTATGTTTCAAGTGGTGTGTATGTATTGGTGCACAGAATGTGTGTTATGTAGCATGGGTTATTTAAAATGTATAGTTGTATTTAAACACAGGGATTGCACAATCACTTCACGTGCAGATAAAGTGTGTATTAGTATGTGGGCACGGGATTGCACAAATTATTTCACGTGCTGGGATTCAAGTGAATGATTAATTAGTAATTGAATCCCAGCACAGCTGTATGTATAGATGCATGAATCACTCAGTTGGGGTTAGTGTGTTCGGTGAGGAGAGAACGAGAGTCGGGAGGAGAATAAATAAGAAATTACAATTGCTACTCATGCTGAACTAAATCAGCACTTTACTTGTTTTTGGGTTTGTCTCCACCGTGTTTATTTAGTGTATTTGTTTTGGCCAACTTGCCGTTTGTTTTGTGTATTAGTGTTTTGTTTAAAAACCTTTTATTTATAATAAACCGGCTCAACAGCGCACTCACTCACCAGTCCTGTCTGTGTCTTGCATTTCCGGGCCTGACGTAACCACCAGCCTGTCACAGTCACCTATTATTGGTCAGAAGTGACCGGTACTTAGTTAACATATTTCCTAGTAAAAAAGAAATAACTTTGAGATTAAGTCAGGAAGGTTACAGTTGCAACCTATTCAACACTGAAATATTTGACAGTAGATTCATATTATGACACTAAAACTACTGTAGTTGTAACACTCAGTCAGATCCAGGGTCTGCATGTTGCTTAATTATGCACATAATTGCACTGACATACTAAGAAATTATGTGCTAAATATCAGAACAATTGAATTGAGAAAACATTAAAATGCCAATGAAAAACCCCCAAAAAAGACCAGAGCATTACCAACAACTGCTGGGTAAGTCTACTGCTTGAAAGTTTGCATAGTCTTACATTCTAGTGATTCTATCACTGGCTCATATCATTGTAGCTTCTCTTGAGGCTCACATATCCTTAATATCATAACAGTGATAGAATGCCAATAACTCCAGGGGTAGCATGTGTTGCTGCCACCAGCTTTAGTTAACTGGGAAGGTCCGGTACAGTAAGAGGCCTTAAACATGGTCAGCTAAAGCCAGGCAAAGACACAGAAAGTTAATTTACCAGTCAAGGTTTTATTATATAAAAGCAAAATAGAGGCACACAAATCAATGTATAACTATTCCAAGACAGTCTAACTAGAAATGCATAATACAAGGGGCAACACTGGATCTTTAAACTCATATTTAAAAAAGTGATCATAAAACCCAAAGAAATAAAAATAGATTCAAGTGTATTTAAACTGTGTTTCAAAACAGAATATATAAATAAGTATAAAATGAACAACAAACACAAACCAAACAAACCATTAGATCCAATGTCCCCCAGCACCAAGACACTACAATCTAAATACGGATTTTAGTAAAATGGTAAAGATTAATGTACCTTAAGAGAAATAGCAGCAATCAAGTAGAACAAAATAAGAGACAACAAAATATGCCCAGATTTCAACCAGTTTACCCGCAAAGGGGGTGGTCTAAAAATGAGAAGGGGGAGGCTTATCTGTAACAGTCGTATTGGAGAGCCGTTCTCGGGAGGAAGTCTCAGGCACACCGGCGTCTCACACCACCCGGGGTCCAGTATAATCCTCGTGTCTGCACACTGTCCAAACGCACAATTCCACGGTCAGCTTTCCCTGGCAGCTCCCACACAGGTAACTCAAGTCTTGGATCTCTGCAACAGCCTCAGATTCAACAGCACTCTGATCCCATCTGATCCCGTCTGCTCACTCTGCTCTCACTCTGCTCTCACTCTGCTCACACTCTGCTCACACTCTGCTCACACTCTGCTCACACTCTGCAACCCCTGCTTTGATCTCTCCTTTCCCATCGGCTCTCACCCACATTCATTTATACATCTCTCTTCAGTCTAATAATTAGCACCTAGTTGAAAACGTGTGTGCTTTTAAACAGAATTAAAAAACATGTTCGCTACATGTTCGCTAGTTTCAGCTTTTTAAGACATTGCAATTATTCCCATCAGGTCCTTTGTCGGACCCTGTCCGACATCATTTTAAAACGCAAAAAGTCGGTTTTTCAACGGAAAAAGCCGAGAAAACCATTCAATGGCCGAGTGGGAACGAAAGGAGCCGAGACAAGCCGATAAAAAAAAAAAAGGCGTATCTCATGAATAGTCATACTAGCCCCGATCATCAGATGGAGCGGTCATATGGAAACAAGTTTGGAGTTACAGTATCAGCGCACAGAGACTATCTCGGACATTTGCAGAGCTTTTTTGAGATGTTATAGCAATAAAATAATGACTTGGATTGCATTATTGAGGAGTTTGGTGATAAAACGAGTCATCAGGAGACGATTGATCAGTATGTACGACTATTATTATTATTATTATTTATTTGTTAGCATATGTGAAAGCGATAGCGAACGAAAGGGTGGGGCGGGGCTGGAGATGCCTAGTGAGTGCTTTGTTGATACGCAGGGTCTTTTAAACCCGTTTGACTGTGGAAAAAAATACTTTTAAACAGCGCGTCTAAAATTAACTGCGTGTGTGAAAATAAATTGGACCTGGCAAGCCTGGCCTTAGAATTAATAAATGGACCGCAAGAGAAATGTGTTAAATAAATAAATTTAAAAAAGTAAGTTTTATTATACCGTTATGAAGTTCTATCTGGAAAACTAAATGTTAACATGTTATGAAAACAACGAAGCAGTAGTTGTTAAAGGTTTACAACTATATTTTGGGCTCCTGACTTTCTGTTCTGGGGAAAAGCATATTCCGTTTGTCAAAAGTTTGTCAGTTTTTTTCACTTTGTGCCTATTTTTTATAATAGTAATATAATAATAATGGAGAAGAGCAGAACAAAGTCGGAACGAGGGACTCAGGCCCAAATTTATAAAGGGGAAAAAATGACCGCAAAAAGCCACGTAATGTGCGTGTTCAGTATGGCCGCAGTCAGTGTCAAAATAAAGACTAATTAGGTGAAGCAGGCAATTCCACAATCAAACTATTTAAATACCCCTCACCGCAATTAGCGGTGGAGAATTACACACCTGCCACAATAAATAGTGGGTTTTTATATAGCCTACTGTCTGACTGCGGCAAATTAACGCCTGCTTTTCAGGTTCTTAAAATAATCAAGCAAATACGAGGCCTGCAATTACTGGCAGCTTTAATTGCTCAAAGATTGTCAATTTACCTATTAAAGAACTGCTTCATTGACACTTCAGTACAAAAAGCGGGCATTCCAGGTTTCCCAGGATGCTTAGAACACATCAGTGTGATCTGGCAACAAATTCAATCAGCTAAAAAGGAGAGGAAGGCGCTCCATGTGACATTCTTGGATTTGGCTCATGCATGCCACATGAACTTCAGCATTTGATTTTTTCAGTGTACCAATGACAATAACAAATTTAGTGAAAGCCTACTTTGGAGATTAGCAATTTAGTTTTTCAACTTCAGAATTCAGCACTACATGGCAATGCCTAGAAGTTGGAATAAGGCAGGATGCACCATTTCTCCACTGGCTTTTACCGTGGCAATGGAAGTAATTATTAGGGCATCAAAATGGGTAGTGGGAGGAGAGCGCTTGGCTTCTGGAATGCGACTACCACCAATTCGAGCATACATGGATGACATGACAACCATGACTACAACAGTAGCCTGCACTAATCGGTTATTGGGCAAACTAACCAATAACATTGAATGGGCACGAATACAATTCAAGCCCACTAAATCAAGGAGCATTGCTATAATTAAAGGTAAAGTAGTAGAAAAAAGGTTCTACATTAATGGTGAGGCAATACCAACAGTGTCTAAGAAGCCACTGAAAAGTCTTGGGAGATTGTACGACAGGGATCTAAAGGACACAGTTCGTGTGGGAGAAGTTAGACAGCAAGCAGCGAAAGGGTTCAAGAGCATAGACAGCAGCGCTTTACCGGGCAAACTAAAACTCTGGTGCTTTCAGTTTGGTCTACTGCCGAGGCTGCTGTGGCCACTGACTGTGTACAAGGTTTCTTTGACAACAGTAGAAAAGCTGAAAGCTTTAATCAGTTCATACGTAAGAAAATGGTTTGGAGTTCCACACTGCCTCAGCAGAGTGAGACTTTATAGTAAAGGAATACTGCAGCTATCAGTCTCCACTCTAACCGAGGGGTTTAAGTGCGCCAAGGTCCGACTGGAAATGACATTAGTAGAGTCATGTGACAAATGCGTAAGGGAGGCAGCACCTGTGTTAAAAACTGGAAGAAAGTGGGCAGCAAAGAAAGCCGTGGAAGATGCAAAGGCTGCCCTTCAAATCTGTGATATCATGGGGCAAGTTAGGCATGGAAGAGGGGGTCTTGGTCTCAGTTCAGCTCCTCCTACATGACACAAGGCAGCCCCAGCTCAACGGAGGAAGCTGGTAGTCAATGAGGTGCAAAAGCAGGGAGAATGGATGAGATGGGAGAGTGTGGAACAACGCAAGATTGGCTGGCAAGACCTATGGACAATGGAACAGAGCAGGATCAGTTTCCTCATCAGGTCAACATATGATGTTCTCCCTTCACCACAGAACCTAAACCTCTGGGTAGGAGAGGATCCCTCATATCCTTTATGTTCATTACCTGCAACATTAAGGCATATTTTGACAGGATGCAAGATGGGTCTTAGCCAAGAACGATTTACTTAGCACCATGACCAGGTGCTGCGATGTTTGGCCTTAGCATTGGAGGACAAGCGTAACATGACCAATAAGTTGCCGCTAGTTCCATCAAAACATTATGCAAAAAAGACAACAGTCCACCCAGGAGAGCAACCGCCAAGAAAAGGTGTCAAAACCAAGCCTCGCCCAGGACAACTGGAAGCTGCTAGAGACTGGAAAATGCTGGCAGATGTTGGTCAACGGCTTATTTTTCCACCTGAGATTGCCACCACTAACCTTCAACCAGATATTGTCTTGTGGTCTGGATCAGCACACCTTGTTCATCTGGTAGAGTTAACAGTGCCATGGGAGGATGCTGTAGATCAGGCATATGAGAGGAAGAAACTGTGGTATGCTCAACTAGCCGCTGAAGTGGAACAGCGAGGATGGAGAGTCCGGGTTTACCCAGTGGAGGTGGGTTGTCGAGAATTTGTGACGCACTCTACAACCCGGTTTCTCAGAGATGTTGGATTCAGTGGCCAAGAGTTGCGTCGCACAGTGAAGAACTTATCTGAAGTAGCAGAGAGGAGCAGCAACTGGCTGTGATTGAGACGGAAAGATTCTGGTTGGGGATCTCAAGCACAATAGAAAAAAGAAACGCTGATATACAGGTAAGTAAGCTGGGCTGAGTAGAGTGTGGGATGGTGGGGGGTGATGCTGGGACACCAGAATCACCGTCGAGCCCTTTTGAAGTGTCGTGGGCTAGTCAACGAAACACAGAGGACAGAAGGTGCCCACTTGAAGACCCCAGAGATGTACCCTACTTAGCTCAATCCAGACAGTTGTCATGATGATGTGCTGGTCTGTGTGTGCTGATGCTCTGTGGAGGCGAAATAAGCTGATCCCTGGAGCCAGCATTACACTTCAGCCATCAACCCGAGGCAGAAGGATATCTACATCATCAGATGGAAGGAAACACAAATGGATGGAGACGCAGATGGATCACATTAGTTTACTGTAAAGCTACGTCTTAGTTGGTGCTTATCTTGGCGAGAGCCAAGTTCAAATCAGCATGAGTTTTAACATCTACTCTCATGTAATGGAAATCATAATTATACATGTCACTTCAACATACATATCATGTTATGTACATATAACATTACAAAATATATTACCACATAAAATAAACTTTAGTATTTTTCAACATACAATAATAGTTTTAATTATATGACTAATTTTGTTTTAAAATGTTAATATGCAACTGGGTTTATAATATGTTATCATACTCATTTAAGATTCATTAAACTGTAAAAGCACAGCTGTAAAATGACACAATGTCCATAAGAGAAGCATTTCCTAATCTTCCTGGTATGGTTAGTTATTACACAACAAAGACTAGAGTACAACCAGTGGTCCAGATAAGCTGCATAACTGCCGTTTTTACGCATTACAAATCTGAAATTAGCACTAAATTAAAATTGAATGCGTAAAAATACGCATAGCAATTTTGCTACAGTTTGTCTGCCTCCCCTACCGCCTCCCCTAAAACTTCAACTAACAACTATATCTCCCAGAATACAATGTCTTCAGTTACTAGGAAACTGTGTACAAGAAAAACCAACCCAACAAACAGTACCCAATCTCTGGCTAGCCCTGTTGTCTTCGCAGCCAATCACAGCAAGAATAAGAAAAATTCAAATCTACACAGGTTGAAGAATAAACACCCCAGTCGAGCTACAAATCCAACTGGAACCATTGTCAGAAGCAACCACTAAATAAAGGTGCATATAATGTTAAACCTAACTATTCTTTTTTTCCGGAAAGCTTGCTCTAGTGGGCTTGCTATTGTTTTCTGTGGTGAACTTATTTGTCTGCAACTTGTGATTTGTTCTGCACCATTTAATGCTTGTTATTAGGGTATAAAGGCTTTGCCTTTGTAATTGCATGTATATTAGGCTGTGTCCAGTTATTCCTTCTAAAGAAAATATCTATCTTGGTGGTGTGTTTTATTGTCTTTATATTTATATAAATGCCCACCATTGAGTGAGAGGTATTTCAGGTGCTGCATTTTATTTTTTTTAGCTGTGGCTGCAGAGTGTGTTCTTAAATACATGATATAGTATTGGTATAGTTAACTATAAACATGCATACTTAATTGTTGTTGGGGTGTTAGTACACTGCATAAGTGTGTGCGTGTGTGGATCACTCAATGCTGTTGGCTTTTCTGCCTCCAGGCGGAGTGCCTGCCACGTCAAGGGAGGAGCCTGGCACCGGTGTGGGGGAAGGCACTGGTTGCACCTGTCCTGGAGCAGTTGATGAAGATCCAGTGGTGGCTGTTGTGACCTGGCAGCCTGACAAACTTGTTTTTGTTTTGTTTTTTTGATACTTTGTGCACTAGCCAATTAGTATGTGCTTATTTTAATGATTTTACAAGAACAAATAAACATTTTATTGTGAAACTGCATTCCTGTTGTCTGCCTCTCTTGTCATGTTCTGTCCGCTCTGAGTTCAACTGGTCATATTTACAAACCTGTGTTGCTTTAGGGTTGCTTTTAGTGTTGCTAGGGTCCTAGTGCCCTATATGTTTAGTCTCTAGGTGGCGTAGTTGGCTACTGATTAATTTAAGTTCTGAAAGTATCTAGTGCCGCGAGTGATGCTACAAGGGGAGAGAAGCTTTTCATACCTGAGCATGAAATCAAAAACTATTTACTTTCTACAATGTCGCAGAACAATGTGCACCAGATTTGCCAAGAAATCTGAATTATTCAGCTACAATTGCAGACTTTGCCACTGCGAAAACACGAAAGGGTCATTTCTAACTGTCTTTCTGAGTGTTTCTTTTTTTTTCTTTTTTTGTGATAGCTGTAGTAAAATGCAATGCAAATAGTCGTTGTTGCCCTGTTCAAAAGTCACGGTATACCGTAGTACTGGTAAGAATAGGGAACAGGAGCCCCGGATTAGAGCTTTGCATGGGGACACTGGGACAAATGCCGCCACTGTTTGCAGAGTCAATGTGATACCTAGAAAAAAATGCGCTGTGCTGATAAAGAACCTCGCAGAACACATGTGTGGTTGTACAGTAGTTCAAAGTAACATTGCAGTTAAAATGAAATGCTCTTTTTTAATGCATACCCCATTGCCATTAAAGATTGTACAGTATTTATCAAGATTACTCATGACTTCAAGGTAATGTTGCATTTTACCCCTGAATATACATTTTACTCTCTATGTTAAAATTAGAGAGTAAGTTACTCCCAGACTGAAGCACTAAGTACGGCTTCTGGCAGGATTGCCACAAACCCTACAACATTAGCACAAAGGATTGTTTTGCTCATATATTAGTAATAAAACACCACCGAAAAAGTGTTAGGATAAAGCAAGCCGGAGAATGACAAAGGCAACTGGTCAAAGGGTTGGTGTCATCATGCTGCTAGTTTAAAAAAAAAAAAAAAGTGAACATTGAATTTGCCAGAGGAAAGTTATCTTTCTTTTCCTGGACAGCTGAGTGTCTTATGGGATTAAACTTTAACATTTGGCCTCCAGGAATGTTAGAGGAGACCACATACATGAGAATTGGAATCAGGCCGAGGATGGTTTTTCTGAACAGCTGAGGCTTTGGTAAGCCATGGATACCTGCCAGCTTTGTGATCAGCATTTATGTAGAACAGCTGGGAGATGAAGGGGAGCATTGCTCTTAAAGTTACAGAATGAGTTCTTGTAATAGAGCTAAATGTGAGAGAAAAGAAAGGAAGGTAAATACTTTCTGAGTTTCACAATGAGTTTTACAAGCAAGATTTGAAGTAAAGAGAAAATTCTCTCTCTCTCTCTCTCTCTCTCTCTCTCTCTCTCTCTATATATATATATATATATATATATATATATATATATATATATATATATATATGGTGGTGTGGTGTGTGAAGTAGTAGTCTGTGTGGTGGGGGGTGATGTAGGAGTCTGTGTGGTGGGGGGTGATGTAGGAGTCTGTGTGGTGGGGGTGATGTAGGAGTCTGTGTGGTGGGGGGTGATGTAGGAGTCTGTGTGGTGGGGGGTGATGTAGGAGTCTGTGTGGGGGGTGATGTAGGAGTCTGTGTGGTGGGGTGGTGATGTAGGAGTCTGTGTGGTGGGGGGTGATGTAGGAGTCTGTGGGGGGTGATGTAGGAGTCTGTGTGGTGGGGGGTGATGTAGGAGTCTGTGTGGTGGGGGGTGATGTAGGAGTCTGTGTGGTGGGGGGTGATGTAGGAGTCTGTGTGGTGGGGGGTGATGTAGGAGTCTGTGTGGTGGGGGGTGATGTAGGAGTCTGTGTGGGGGGTGATGTAGGAGTCTGTGTGGTGGGGGTGATATAGGAGTCTGTGTGGTGGGGGTGATGTAGGAGTCTGTGTGGTGGGGGTGATGTAGGAGTCTGTGTGCTGGGGGGTGATGTAGGAGTCTGTGTGGTGGGGGGTGATGCAGGAGTCTGTGTGGTGGGGGGTGATGCAGGAGTCTGTGTGGTGGGGGGTGATGTAGGAGTCTGTGTGGTGGGGGGTGATGTAGGAGTCTGTGTGGTGGGGGTGATGTAGGAGTCTGTGTGGTGGGGGTGATGTAGGAGTCTGTGTGGTGGGGGGTGATGTAGGAGTCTGTGTGGTGGGGGTGATGTAGGTGTCTGTGTGGTGGGGGTGATGTAGGAGTCTGTGTGGTGGAGGGGTGATGTAAGAGTCTGTGTGGTGGGGGGGTGAGGTAGGAGTCTGTGGTGGTGGGTGATGTAGGAGTCTGTGTGGTGGGGGGGGTGATGTAGGAGTCTGTGTGGTGTGTGGTGTGTGTGTGGCATTTAGTTCCAATACATGAGAAAATGGATTCCATAGCATACCAAAAGACATTGGCCAATCATCTGAAACCCTCTGCTACAAAACTTGGTTTAAAGCACAACTGGACATTCCAACACAACAATGATGCAAAGCACACATCAAAATCTACTTCAGAATGGTTAAAGAAGATAATCTTTGGTATGAACTGAAGAAGGCTGTGCACAAGAGAAGTCCTCGGAATTTGAATGGACTGGAACAATTTTGCATTGAAGAATGGTCAAAAATCACTAAAGAATCATGCCAAAAGCTCATTGACAAATATATGCTAATCGTTTAAAATAGGTTAGTATTGCTAAAGGTGCCTCAACTAGCTATTAATTTCATTTTCCTTGTCAGGGTATGAATACTTTTGAAATAGTATTTTTGGAGTTTTCCAAAAAAATTGCTGAAATAATTGGACACATCTATAGCTTGTAACTTTTTTTCCTCAGCCACAAAAGCAAAACTTTTGCTACAAAAGATTGTTCCTATAATTATTTGTTTTTGAGAAATGTCTAGAAATTATAAATTCCCATTGAGGTATATAAACTTTTGACTACATCTATATATACAGCTCTGGAAAAAATTAAGAGACTACTACAAAATGATCAGTTTCTCTGGTTTTACTATTTATAGGTATGTGTTTGGGTAAAATGAACATTTTGTTTTATTCTATAAACTACTGACAACATTTCTCCCAAATTCCAAATAAAAATATTGTCATTTAGAGCATCTGCCCGATTCCAGCCTTGCTGAAGCACCCCAGATGAGTCCAATTTTCAGCTTTGCCCAACACCTGGTCGCCTAATGGTTAGACGGAGACCTGAAGAGGCCTACAAGCCACAGTGTCTCGCACCCACTGTGAAATGTGGTGGAGGATCGGTGATGATCTGGGGTGCTTCAGCAAGGCTGGAATCGGGCAGCTTTGCCATGAATCAAGCCAAGTACAAGGTTGTCCTGGAAGAAAACTTGCTTCCTTCTGCTCTGACAATGTTCCCAACTCTGAGGATTGGTTTTCCAGCAGGACAATGCTCCATGCCACACAGCCAGGTCAATCAAGGTGTGGATGGAGGACCATCAGATCAAGACCCTGTCATGGCCAGCCCAATCTCCAGACCTGAACCCCATTGAAAACCTCTGGAATGTGATCAAGAGGAAGATGGATGGTCACAAGCCATCAAACAAAGCCGAGCTGCATGAATTTTTGCGCCAGGAGTGGCATAAAGTCACCCAACATCAATGTGAAAGACTGGTGGAGAGCATGCCAAGACGCATGAAAGCTGTGCTTGAAAATCAGGGTTATTCCACCAAATATTGATTTCTGAACTCTTCCTAAGTTAAAACATTAGTATTGTGTTGTTTAAAAATGAATATGAACTTATTTTCTTTGCATTATTCGAGGTCTGACAACACTGCATCTTTTTGTTATTTTGACCAGTTGTCATTTTCTGCAAATAAATGCTCTAAATGACAATATTTTTATTTGGAATTTGGGAGAAATGTTGTCAGTAGTTTATAGAATAAAACAAAAATGTTCATTTTACTCAATCACATACCTATAAATAGTAAAACCAGAGAAACTGATCATTTTGCAGTGGTCTCTTAATTTTTTCCAGAGCTGTATATATACAGTACTTTGCAAAAGTTTTAGGCAGGTGTGAAAAAATGCTGTAAAGTAAGAATGCTTTCAAAAATAGACATGTTAATAGTTTATATTTATCGATTAACAAAATGCAAAGTGAGTGAACAGAAGAAAAATCTACATCAAATCAATATTTGGTGTGACCACCCTTTGCCTTCAAAACAGCATCAATTCTTCTAGGTACACTTGCACACAGTTTTTGAAGGAACTCGGCAGGTAGGTTGGCCCAAACATCTTGGAGAACTAACCACAGTTCTTCTGTGGATTTAGGCAGCCTCAGTTGCTTCTCTCTCTTCATGTAATCCCAGACAGACTCGATGATGTTGAGATCAGGGCTCTGTGGGGCCATACCATCACTTCCAGGACTCCTTGTTCTTCTTTACGCTGAAGATAGTTCTTAATGACTTTCGCTGTATGTTTGGGGTCGTTGTCATGCTGCAGAATAAATTTGGGGCCAATCAGATGCCTCCCTGATGGTATTGCATGATGGATAAGTATCTGCCTGTACTTCTCAGCATTGAGGAGACCATTAATTCTGACCAAATCCCCAACTCCATTTGCAGAAATGCAGCCCCAAACTTGCAAGGAACCTCCACCATGCTTCACTGTTGCCTGCAGACACTCATTCGTGTATGCTCTCCAGCCCTTCGGCGAACAAACTGCCTTCTGCTACAGCCAAATATTTCAAATTTTGACTCATCAGTCCAGAGCACCTGCTGCCATTTTTCTGCACCCCAGTTCCTGTGTTTTCGTGCATAGTTGAGTCGCTTGGCCTTGTTTCCACGCCGGAGGTATGGCTTTTTGGCGCAAGTCTTCCATGAAGGCCACTTCTGACCAGACTTCTCCGGACAGTAGATGGGTGTACCAGGGTCCCACTGTTTTCTGCCAGTTCTGAGCTGATGGCACTGCTGGACATCTTCCGATTGCGAAGGGAAGTAAGCATGATGTGTCTTTCATCTGCTGCAGTAAGTTTCCTTGGCCGACCACTGCGTCTACGGTCCTCAACGCGTTGCCCGTTTCTTTGTGCTTCTTCAAAAGAGCACATCTGGAAACCCTGTCTGCCTTGAAATTTCTGCCTGGGAGAGACCTTGCTGATGCAGTATAACTACCTTGTGTCTTGTTGCTGTGCTCAGTCTTGCCATGGTGTATGACTTTTGACAGTAAACTGTCTTCAGCAACCTCACCTTGTTAGCTGAGTTTGGCTGTTCCTCACCCAGTTTTATTCCTCCTACACAGCTGTTTCTGTTTCAGTTAATGATTGTGTTTCAACCTACATATTGAATTGATGATCATTAGCACCTGTTTGGTATAATTGTTTAATCATACACCTGACTATATGCCTGCAAAATCCCTGACTTTGTGCAAGTGTACCTAGAAGAATTGATGCTGTTTTGAAGGCAAAGGGTTGTCACACCAAATAAGGATTTGATTTAGATTTTTCTTCTGTTCACTCACTTTGCATTTAGTTAATTGATAAATATAATCTATTAACATGTCTATTTTTGAAAGCATTCTTACTTTACAGCATTTTTTCACACCTGCCTAAAACTTTTGCACAGTACTGTATATATATATATATATATATATATATATATATATATATATATATATATATATATATATATATATATATATACCAAGCATCAAAAGAAATGTATCACTATTATAACACATTTATTTTCAAAAAAAAAAAAAGGTATATAAATGATGGACATTTACTGAAATGTTTTGGTTTCTTTTAATCACTCGATCATTCATCCTTGACCATGACACGCTTGAGTGACTATGACTGAGCATATGAACTTAATCACCTAATTAGTGAGACAGTTGATTGGACACTGGATATGGAGTGATTTCAGCTGTTGAATTGCAAGCTTGAATAAAAGCAATAAAGAAAATCACAGAAAAAAAACAATATGCTATGTCTGTCAAGAGAGCACTGCCTTCGTGCAATCGGCATGTTGGAGGCTGGACTAGGTCAGCATACTGTGGCTCGCTGTCTTGGGTTCTCACAGCCAGCAGTTTCAAACCTGATGAGACGGTATAACTAGACATACTCTGTCAATGACAGGCCACAAACTGGAAGACCAAGACTCACAACACCTGCCCAAGATCGACAGATCATTTTGCAGCATCTTCATGATGTCAATTGTTAATCAGCACAATAAAAAGTCACTGCACCTGCTCTAAAACCGAGTTTGTCATTTTTCGATCACATCTGGTGAATTTTACCCAAATATAAGTGTGGCAAAGTGGGTAGTGAAGGGGAACAGGTGTAGTAGTGATGCGATGCAGGAGTGACAGACTGACGATGGTATCCAGTGGGGAAGGTGCTTTATTTTAATCCCGGTCTGGTGACCGTAAAATAATAAATCCCCGGCTATACACAACAATGTGTAAAGCGCGGGGATTACAAAACAGGGCACAGTCCCGAACAAAAACAAACACACGGTCACCAGTCCTGGGTGAGTGCAGTCGTGCTGGTGCTGAGTGCAAACACAGGTATATTGTGACGGTAGTGCAGTGGTGTTCCGGATTTGTGCTGACCCTCGGCGACAGCTCCAGAGGTGTGCTTTAACTGTCTGGTGAAGCAAAACACGAACAATTACAACACAGACAAACACAACACAAAACACGTAACCCGTCTTTTTATTTACTCCGAGAGCTCCTCTCTCAGTCCTTCTCTCAACCGAGCTTTACCCAAACGAAGGAAAAGATCAGCGTTACCCTGGCCCCTATATGTAATCCCGCATGATATCTAGGTAAACGGTTGCAGCTGCCTTATTACTTGAAGCTGCCCCTCGTTTACCTTTCAAGTCAAAACGGTCTTACAACAGAGTCTCGCTTCTTTCCAGGCTGACCCACTTCCTGGTCCCGGAAACGAACTGTCAGGCCAGCCCTTCCAGATACTTCTCCTCCCGTTCTTTAGCGCCCTCACAGGTCGGGAGGAAGATTTATCACCAGAACTCATTATATTTCTGTCACATATCCCACCACTCAGAGTGGAGCCGAAGGAACACGGCTAAATCTACCTTTCCCATTACTCCCCCCTCCCGGGAAAAATAATCCGCATTTTGGTGGTCTTTCCCCGCACGGTGTACCATATGGTACATGAAGGGCTGCAATGCCAGATACCACCGAGTTATCCGGGCATTGCTGTCCTTCATTGTGCTTAACCACTTGAGTGGGGCGTAGTCTGTGACCAGATCAAATGAGTGTCCCAGCAGGTAGTATCGTAAAGAGTGAGTAGCCCACTTAATGGCCAAACACTCTTTTTCGACTACGGAGTAGTTACATCCCCAAAGTAACATTTTTTTGCTCAGGTACACTATCGGGTGTTCTACTCCAGCTACTTTTTGGGACAAAACTGCACCCAAACCTACATCCGATGCGTCGGTGTGGAGGATGAATCTCTTGGTGAAATCTGGAGTAATAAGAGTGGGGGCCTGGCAAAGTCTACGCTTAATCGTATCAAACGCCCCCTGACACTCAGCTGACCATTTAATTAAATTTGGAGCACTCTTTTTGGTGAGGTCAACTAATGGGTTAACCACTGTGGCGTACTCGGGGATGAAACGGCGGTAATAACCGGCTAAGCCCAGTAGTGACCTCACCTGAGTCTTGATTTTGGGGATCGCTGCATCAACCAAAGCCTGGATTTTGGTGACCACAGGTCTACCCTTCCATTTCCCATATTGAGTCTCTTTTTTTTGCAAACGCACATTTCCTCAAGTTAGCTGTCAGCCGGGCTGCCCTTAGAGACTGAAGAACGGCTGCAACCCTAGCCAAATGCTCTCGCCAGGTGGAGCTGTAAATCACCACGTCATCAATATACGCTGCTGCATATTCATGATGTGGGCGTAAAACCTGGTCCATCAGTCTCTGAAAGGCAGCGGGCGCACCATGTAGCCCAAATGGCATGGTTTTAAAGTGGAACAGCCCTTCTGGTGTTGAAAATGCGGTTTTCTCTCTGGATCGGGCTGTCTAATTTCATAATTTACTTTCCCTATAGCCCGAATCACCTCATACGGCCCCTGCCATTTAGCACACAGTTTTGATTCTGATGAGGGAAGTAGCAGCATTACCTTGTCCCCTGGTCGAAAGGTTCGAATCCATGCATTTTTGTTGTAATGCTGCTGCTGTTGGTGCTGAGCCGATCTGAGGTTGTCTTGGGCCAAACGACCGACCAAATCCAGGCGATCTCTTAGTAGGAGCACATACTTCACTACATTTTTGGACGATCCTTTGTGCTCCTCCCACCCCTCTCTCAGCAGGTCGAGAATGCCGCGAGGCTGCCGGCCGTACAGGAGCTCAAAGGGGGAGAACCCCGTTGAACTCTGCGGCACTTCTCTCACCGCAAAAAGGAGGTAGGGAAGAAGTGATGCCCAATGTTTCTGCTCCTGTGTTACAAATTGCGTCAGCAACGACTTTAAGGTCTGATTAAAACGTTCCACCAGACCGTCCGATTGTGGATGATAAACGGACGTCCTGATGGGACGTATTTTCAATACTTTGTACACCTGCTGTAACGTATTGGACAAAAAATTGGTCCCGTGATCGGTCAAAATCTCCTTGGGGATCCCTACTCTAGCCATAATCTGCGCTAACTCGGTGGCTATTGCAGCGGCACTAGTGGACCTGCCTCCGGGTATCGCGTTGCATAATCCACCACCACTAATATATGCGTATACCCGGAGTCAGAAGGTAGCAAAGGGCCCACTATGTCCATTGCAATGCGCTCGAAAGGAGTGGAAATAATCGGCAGTGGGACCAAAGGGGCGGGGCGCACTCGACCCGGCGCTAGTTGCTGGCAGTCTGGGCATGTGGCTACATATCTCGACACATCAGTATGAAGACCGAGCCAATAGAATCGAGCCAATATCCATTCCCTCGTCTTCTCGGCTCCGAGGTGCCCTGCAAAAGGGATATCATGCGCCAGCCTCATGACCTCAGTCCGACAAGACGGGGGAACCAACAATTGTGTTACAGGTTGTCCTGTGCCCGCGGCTAGGTTTACCCTATACAGTAATTGCCCCTTGATACTGAAATGTGGATATACTAGCGCCCCAGCGCCGTCAACATCCTTACCTTCAATGGACCGGACCTGCCCCCAAGCGTGCACCAGTGACGGGTCGTTATGTTGGCCCCACACTAGGTCCGCGCTTGAGTACCATGGGTCCGGTACATTGAGAGGAGCTGGAATAACCTCTGCCCTAGTCGGCCCAGTAACCTCACTCTCTCGGTCACACTGCGTTCCCACTCCCTTCGACTGGCGTTTGTTACCATTGCAGCACTCTCCCACCAAACCCCAGCCTTGTCTCAAAAACGCTCCCTCCCATTTCGCTGTCCGTCTCTCCTTATTTGTTTTTCTAGGACGGAAAAGAGGGGAAAACATTTCAGTGTGAAAAGGAAACACATCACCAATCCGTTCCTTTTTTTTTCCCTGCCACGTTTACGTGTGTGGCTGAGACTGCCATTTTTTGCATCAATTCTTTGAATTTTGGCCAGTCTCGGCCCAGAATAACTGGGTGTGGCAACCTTTCCGCCACCCCGACTACAAGGTGACGTTTTATCGGTCCTACCAATAAATATACTTTTAATGTGGGGTATGCCGCGGTGTCTCCATGGCTACAGGAGATGGCCACCTGACCTCGTGGCCGCCACGACACACCGCCCAGGAGAGCTGTCCTAATCAAGGTTTGCTCACACCCCATGTCCACTAATGCATGGGTTTTCACATTCCCTAAAACAACATTAATCAAACAAGGCCCCTCCCGACCATTTTCCCCACACTTACCAGTTTCAGGTAACCAATTGCACGCGGCCACGTCACACTCCATGGCAGCGGGGCATGACCTGGCCAGATGTACCGGCTGGTGGCACCTGGTGGACACCTGGTGTCCCGCTGCTGGTATGGCAACGGGCAGGGCAGCACCTCTACCCCAGCTGGGGGCCAACCTTGGTCTCCATGGGAGGGAGGCAAGGGGGCCCAATGGGGTCAGCGCTCTCGGAGGTCTGGGTCCCGGGAACAAGGGTGGTGGTGGTGGTGTTGGAGGAGAGGGAGGGAGAGGTCGACTGCTCCGAAGGGCAGGGGCCGACAGGATCCCGACCGGGCAGAAGTCAGGAGTCCTCGAAGTCTTCTGCCAACTTGACCGCCTCCTCCAGGGTGTCAGGGTTGTGGCGCCGTATCCATGCCTGGGTTTGGCGCCGACCACATGGCAGAATTGCTCCACCACAATGGCTTCCCCATCTGTTGGCGGTGTTCTTCCGGGGTCAGCCAATGCACCATGTGGTCGCGACAACCGCTCTGCCACCACCCTGGGCGTGTCTCCGGGCTCTCCGGTACTCCCTAAACCGCGCCCGGTGGGTCTCCGTGGTTATATTCAGGCGGCGGAGGATAGCCTGTTTGACCAGGTCGTAATCGGTGGCGTGATGGTCACTCATAGCTTGGTAGGCTGCCTGAGCCTCCCCGATCAGGCAGGGTCCCAACTGGCTGGCCCAGAACTCCCGCGGCCAAGCTGCGGCAAAGGCCAGCCCTACCCGTTCAATGAGCGCCGTGTAGCGCTCCTCCCTCCTTCTCTCATCTGCGTCGCGTCTGCTCTCCAGCGCCTGCAGCAGCTCCGCCAGCGCGTTGCGGTCCATGATCCCGTGAAGTGAAGGGGAACAGGTGTAGTAGTGATGCGATGCAGGAGTGACAGACTGACGACGGTATCCAGTGGGGAAGGTGCTTTATTTTAATCCCGGTCTGGCGACCGTAAAATAATAAATCCCCGGCTATACACAACAATGTGTAAAGCGCGGGGATAACAAAACAGGGCACAGTCCCGAACAAAAACAAACACACGGTCACCAGTCCTGGGTGAGTGCAGTCGTGCTGGTGCTGAGTGCAAACACAGGTATATTGTGACGGTAGTGCAGTGGTGCTCCGGATTTGTGCTGACCCTCGGTGACAGCTCCAGAGGTGTGCTTTAACTGTCTGGTGAAGCAAAACACGAACAATTACAACACAGACAAACACAACACAAAACACGTAACCCGTCTTTTTATTTACTCCGAGAGCTCCTCTCTCAGTCCTTCTCTCAACCGAGCTTTACCCAAACGAAGGAAAAGATCAGCGTTACCCTGGCCCCTATATGTAATCCCGCATGATATCTAGGTAAACGGTTGCAGCTGCCTTATTACTTGAAGCTGCCCCTCGTTTACCTTTCAAGTCAAAACGGTCTTACAACAGAGTCTCGCTTCTTTCCAGGCTGACCCACTTCCTGGTCCCGGAAACGAACTGTCAGGCCAGCCCTTCCAGATACTTCTCCTCCCGTTCTTTAGCGCCCTCACAGGTCGGGAGGAAGATTTATCACCAGAACTCATTATATTTCTGTCACAATAAGTGATAAGTTTCTTTTGCTGCTCAAATATAAGTGATAAGTTTTGATGCTCAGTATATATATATACAGTACTGTGCAAAAGTTTTAGGCAGGTGTGAAAAAATGCTGTAAAGTAAGAATGCTTTCAAAAATAGACATGTTAATAGATTATATTTATCAATTAACTAAATGCAAAGTGAGTGAACAGAAGAAAAATCTAAATCAAATCCATATTTGGTGTGACCACCCTTTGCCTTCAAAACAGCATCAATTCTTCTAGGTACACTTGCACAAAGTCAGGGATTTTGTAGGCATATAGTCAGGTGTATGATTAAACAATTATACCAAACAGGTGCTAATGATCATCAATTCAATATGTAGGTTGAAACACAATCATTAACTGAAACAGAAACAGCTGTGTAGGAGGAATAAAACTGGGTGAGGAACAGCCAAACTCAGCTAACAAGGTGAGGTTGCTGAAGACAGTTTACTGTCAAAAGTCATACACCATGGCAAGACTGAGCACAGCAACAAGACACAAGGTAGTTATACTGCATCAGCAAGGTCTCTCCCAGGCAGAAATTTCAAGGCAGACAGGGGTTTCCAGATGTGCTGTCCAAGCTCTTTGAAGAAGCACAAAAACGGGCAACGTTGAGGACCGTGAGACGCAGTGGTTGGCCAAGGAAACTTACTGCAGCAGATGAAAGACACATCATGCTTACTTCCCTTCGCAATCGGAAGATGTCCAGCAGTGCCATCAGCTCAGAACTGGCAGAAAACAGTGGGACCCTGGTACACCCATCTACTGTCCGGAGAATTCTGGTCAGAAGTGGCCTTCATGGAAGACTTGCGGCCAAAAAGCCATCCCTCCGACGTGGAAACAAGGCCAGCGACTCAACTATGCACGAAAACACAGGAACTGGGGTGCAGAAAAATGGCAGCAGGTGCTCTGGACTGATGAGTCAAAATTTGAAATATTTGGCTGTAGCAGAAGGCAGTTTGTTCGCGAAGGGCTGGAGAGCGGTACACGAATGAGTGTCTGCAGGCAACAGTGAAGCATGGTGGAGGTTCCTTGCAAGTTTGGGGCTGCATTTCTGCAAATGGAGTTGGGGATTTGGTCAGAATTAATGGTCTCCTCAATGCTGAGAAGTACAGGCAGATACTTATCCATCATGCAATACCATCAGGAGGCATCTGATTGGCCCCAAATTTATTCTGCAGCATGACAACGACCCCAAACATACAGCGAAAGTCATTAAGAACTATCTTCAGCGTAAAGAAGAACAAGGAGTCCTGGAAGTGATGGTATGGCCCCCACAGAGCCCTGATCTCAACATCATCGAGTCTGTCTGGGATTACATGAAGAGAGAGAAGCAACTGAGGCTGCCTAAATCCACAGAAGAACTGTGGTTAGTTCTCCAAGATGTTTGGGCCAACCTACCTGCCGAGTTCCTTCAAAAACTGTGTGCAAGTGTACATAGAAGAATTGATGCTTGATGCTGTTTTAAAGGCAAAGGGTGGTCACACCAAATATGGATTTGATTTAGATTTTTCTTCTGTTCACTCACTTTGCATTTAGTTAATTGATAAATATAATCTATTAACATGTCTATTTTTGAAAGCATTCTTACTTTACAGCATTTTTTCACACCTGCCTAAAACTTTTGCACAGTTTTGTATATATATATATATATATATATATATATATAGTTTTATTGTTAATTATCCCCTGCACCTGGTAGTGATTGTAAATTAGGACCAGGTACAGGGTATTTAAGAGGTGCAGTCAGTCACAGGGCTGCTGAATAGAAGGAGTGCTCTGCTTTCAAGCAGTCATTAGAAGGAAAAAAAGTAAGTCTCAAGAACAGGTTGTTTTGTTATTGGTCAGGTAAACGGCTTAGCCGTCTTGAGTGTTAGTTTATGTTGCTGTTTGTGTTTTAGCTTAGTGCTCAAAAAAGAGCTAGGTGTTTGTTTTGCTTATTTTGTGTTTGTTTATTAAAAATAGCGCGTCAGCACTTAAACCTCAATTTCCTGGGTCCTGGGTCTATTTTACAGCACTGGGTATGCATGCACTTGCGTGTTTTAATAATAAATAAACAAAAAAAAGGTTTGAACAAAACAGAACACTCAAAATAAATGGCACAATGGCCAAAACAAACAAAGACAAAATCAAACACAGAACCTGCGATAAGAAACAGTTCAGCACGAGTAGCAAATATTTTCTTTATTTTTGATTCTCAGCTCAGTCTCCTGTTCTTTCTCCCTGAACACACACCACCTTGCTCAGTCACAGCTGCAGGTTTTCAAATTAGCAATAAATTAATTAATCTGGAGGCGGTCACATTCTGCAATAGTTTAGCATGAATTTGAACCCCATCCATAACAAAACAATAACAATTACAAAAACATTGTGTTTTTATTAACTAAACAATGCGTTTTAAATAATACAAAAATACAAATACAAAATAATACATACACACACAGGGGTGGGGTCTACCCTGTCATAGTGTGGTACAGTACAGAAATATGCATTTGATCTCTTGTATTTTGCATACGTGAGACATACATTCCAGTAATATCTACATTGTGTTGCTTCATGACCCTTTGAGGTCTGCAGTTCTACAGTTATTTGCTGCTTCGGACACAAATTATATGAAATGGTAACAAATGTATCAACATGTTTCAACAGTTCTATAGTGTTACAAGATGATGAATGTAGCAACATTCTCTACCACACATAAACTCAGCTTCTCTGTGCTCATTCTTTCCCATATGATTTGTTAAAAGCTTCAATGTACCTCTGTAGAAGCTGGCGGCACAGCAAGTGAAACGTTAGGACAGTTCCAGTGCTGTCTTAATTTGTGGATTTATTTGACTTATCTGTGTCACTGTGTTTTGGAAGAACAATGAGATTCAAGGTATACTGTATATACATACAGGTAGTGGACAAAAAAATGGAAACACCTGGGTAAATGAGGGATACCAAGTATATTGAAAGCAAGGACTTCTACACAAGTGTGGCTCATGCGTTAATTAAGCAAATAACATCCCAGCATGCTTACAGTCATGTATAAAAATGCTGGACAGGCCTGGTTGCCTATAATTATGGCTAGCAAGAGGAGACCTCAGTGACTTTGAAAGAGGGGTGATTGTTGGGGCACGATTGGCAGGCGCTTCAGTGACCAAGACAGCTCAACTTGCTGATGTTTCACGAGCAATGATGTCTAAGGTGATGTCGGCATGGAACTCCGAGGGAAAGACATCATCAGCAAAGGGCAACAGTGAGCGGAAGCACTCCAGGATCGTGATATCCGTGCATTAATTCGAAGTGCAAGGCAAAACAGGTGAGCAACTGCAGATCAATTGACTGCAAATTTCAACCTGTGGCGCGAGCAGCCAGTTTCATCAAAAACGGTCTGATGAGAACTTCACAGATCGGAATACCATAGTGGCCCAATGCCCTATTAAGTGACTTTTTTTGGTCCACTACCTGTGTATATATACGTATATCTATATATATATACAGTACTGTGCAAAAGTTTTAGGCAGGTGTGAAAAAATGCTGTAAAGTAAGAATGCTTTCAAAAATAGACATGTTAATAGATTATATTTATCAATTAACTAAATGCAAAGTGAGTGAACAGAAGAAAAATCTAAATCAAATCCATATTTGGTGTGACCACCCTTTGCCTTCAAAACAGCATCAAGCATCAATTCTTCTAGGTACACTTGCACACAGTTTTTGAAGGAACTCGGCAGGTAGGTTGGCCCAAACATCTTGGAGAACTAACCACAGTTCTTCTGTGGATTTAGGCAGCCTCAGTTGCTTCTCTCTCTCATGTAATCCCAGACAGACTCGATGATGTTGAGATCAGGGCTCTGTGGGGCCATACCATCACTTCCAGGACTCCTTGTTCTTCTTTACGCTGAAGATAGTTCTTAATGACTTTCGCTGTATGTTTGGGGTCGTTGTCATGCTGCAGAATAAATTTGGGGCCAATCAGATGCCTCCTGATGGTATTGCATGATGGATAAGTATCTGCCTGTACTTCTCAGCATTGAGGAGACCATTAATTCTGACCAAATCCCCAACTCCATTTGCAGAAATGCAGCCCCAAACTTGCAAGGAACCTCCACCATGCTTCACTGTTGCCTGCAGACACTCATTCGTGTACCGCTCTCCAGCCCTTCGCGAACAAACTGCCTTCTGCTACAGCCAAATATTTCAAATTTTGACTCATCAGTCCAGAGCACCTGCTGCCATTTTTCTGCACCCCAGTTCCTGTGTTTTCGTGCATAGTTGAGTCGCTTGGCCTTGTTTCCACGTCGGAGGTATGGCTTTTTGGCGCAAGTCTTCCATGAAGGCCACTTCTGACCAGACTTCTCCGGACAGTAGATGGGTGTACCAGGGTCCAACTGTTTTCTGCCAGTTCTGAGCTGATGGCACTGCTGGACATCTTCCGATTGCGAAGAGAAGTAAGCATGATGTGTCTTTCATCTGCTGCAATAAGTTTCCTTGGCCGACCACTGCGCTCACGGTCCTCAACGTTGCCCGTTTCTTTGTGCTTCTTCAAAGAGCTTGGACAGCACATCTGGAAACCCCTGTCTGCCTTGAAATTTCTGCCTGGGAGAGACCTTGCTGATGCAGTATAACTACCTTGTGTCTTGTTGCTGTGCTCAGTCTTGCCATGGTGTATGACTTTGACAGTAAACTGTCTTCCGTAAACTCACCTTGTTAGCTGAGTTTGGCTGTTCCTCACCCAGTTTTATTCCTCCTACACAGCTGTTTCTGTTTCAGTTAATGATTGTGTTTCAACCTACATATTGAATTGATGATCATTAGCACCTGTTTGGTATAATTGTTTAATCATACACCTGACTATATGCCTACAAAATCCCTGACTTTGTGCAAGTGTACCTAGAAGAATTGATGCTGTTTTGAAGGCAAAGGGTGGTCACACCAAATATGGATTTGATTTAGATTTTCCTTCTGTTCACTCACTTTGTATTTTGTTAATTGATAAATATAATCTATTAGCATGTCTATTTTTGAAAGCATTCTTACTTTACAGCATTTTTTCACACCTGCCTAAAACTTTTGCACAGTACTATATATATATATATATATATATATATATATATATATATATATATATATATATATATATATATATATATATATATTTTTTTTCTTCTCGCCCTCGCTGTTAAAAGTGGGTGGGCAGGGCTCCCCTGTTTAAAAAGTGCATGGGCAGTGGCCCTTTGGCCCACCTGTCTCCAGCTGCTATGACTATGAGTAGCTATGAGTAGAAATGCAAGCTAATATTCACAGGGAATCCTTATGTCTACTGTGCAAGATCATATTGTTATTGTTATTTTAATAGTGCCTTGGCGGTGGGCACTATTCCACCCTGTGACCCATCAGCGAAATACAAGTGCAATCAAGCAGTAAGAGGACTGGCAATAAGGAGGCTGTGTGGTCCAGTGGTTAATGAAAAGGGCTTGTAACCAGAAGGTCCCCGGTTCAAATTCCGGCTCAGTCACTGACTCACTGTGCGACCCTGAGCAAGTCACTTAACCTCCTTGTGCTCCGTCTTTCGGGTGACGCTGTTGTTGTAAGTGACACTGAAGCATAGTTCACACACCCTAGTCTCTATAAGTTGCCTTGGATAAAGGTGTCTGCTAAATAAACAAAAAATAATAATATTTGATCTTTAAAACTACCATCCCAGAAACTGTGGATCTTAAAATATAATTGTTTAACACACCCACCCTTACTCTTAAGTTATTTGTGTCCCTTGAGTTAAGAATCTCCACCTAGGCAAAGAGTTCAATTTCAATGATCTAAACAGCAGCTGGTCTAAATACTGCTACTCTTGGACTCTGGCTGGTGTTTCACTGACACACTTATTAAAGTACACAGTTTTAACTAAATCCAGTGTATCTTATCCAATATGTATTGCCATCACGTGGCTGATCTTACATTTTCCTTCATGAAAAATGTAAAAATATGTTAAACCTGTATTTGTTTTTGTTTTTTTTAATGTTAGTTTTTTCATAGCATTTCATAGCATGTGGGAAGTTTTTGTACAAAACATAATTCAGAAAATTAAATTATTTTTGACAAAAACTTTTCCTAATTTGCATTTTGTTTATATATATCGTTTTCCAGAAAAAAAATGAATAATAAAAAAGTAAACATTCAAAATGTTTTCCATTTATTTTCTCAAACTCAAAATCCCAGACACTTCAGGCCGTATTTTTATTTCTTGACTTCATACATCCTCTAACAGTTGACCGGAAGTGTAACATTAAAGTAAAGTAAGGAGCCATCAATACATTTTCTTCACTAACAGCTTCAATTACATTCCCAATAAGAATTAAAATACAGTACATATTGTGTGCATTTTTCATATACTTGAGACCTACAAAATAATAGCAATTAGCTAAGATTTACTTGAATAATTTTGTTGGCTCTGTGTAACACTACTAAAACCATTCACTAGGCTGGAGCAATGGGATCCAGGAGTGTAGTGGGATCTGTCCCTCAGTTCCTCTGTCCTGTCATTAAGTATTAAGAACTGCCATTGTTTGCATAATAACATAGAGATATCCAGCTAGGAGTGCATTATTTGTTGGTGATGGTTTTAAAAGCAAATAACAAAAGTCAAACCATTTGTAAGAAATGCATAGAAATTGTTTTTGGTTTTAGCCATGCCTTGCCTATAATTTTATTTAACTTAATTTAGTATAATATGATATACCATATCATACAAAAGATCAGTGGAGTAAGTGAAGCAAACGCAATTTAATATGTCACTTCTGTTTAAAATGAGCTTTAGGGGCTATTCCATAAATCTCCTTGACCCACTTAATCATGATTCCATGTATCTCTGAGAAACTGCATGGCAGTTTGATCTCCCAAGAAAATACAATTCCACACATATTAATAATAGTTCCCATTTTTTACATTCCCCATGGAGTTGCTATGGAAACATTGTGTTCAGTGAGGGCTTAAGACAGTTAATAAATTATGCTCTTGTCTTCCCATCACTATTTTACGTTTAAGGCTTTTTAAAATGTTCTACAATTCTGTACACTTTACACTGAGCCTTAGGGCACAATACAATTCATGCTTGTTAAATATTTAATAGCATGCAGGATACATTCTGAACTATAAGACACAAACACTCATTTGAACTCATTAAAAATACAATTAAACTGGATGAGTGAGTTGTACATGTTTTCATCAAGACCAAAATTGTAACCAGTTTATTACAGTCCAGGTACAGATCGAATAGTCTTTTCATGCTACAGTAAGTCTAGAGCCAACAGCAGTTTGATAGAGATGAGGACCAGTTACACACTGGAGCATCAGGGCACAACTTATTAGACAAGAGAGGATACAACAGAAGCAACATTTCACTAGAAATAAACTACGACTGGAAACGGCAAAACACATACAAACTGCTGCTGCCATGGGTGACTTAAAAGTGTCCATAAGATTGGATTTGACTCTTTTCCAGTTCAATGTCCTTCTGTTTTCCATACAACAAGGGGCTTAAATAATACTAAGATGTATCTAGTGTGTTTAGTTTTTGATAAATTAAGGAAAACACATTTTAAGAGTAAAAAGAATACCACCTGAGGGTGTTATTGCATTGCCAAGCTACAAATATTTTGTACATTTTATGTACAGTACGTCATATCTTCACTTCACTAATTTAAGGTCTAAGCTACATGAAATACTGAAGTGCCTATCGTTTATTTACATCCGTAGGAGGGAGATAAATTTAAAAAATACAAAAGTTCTTTCAAGAAAAAAGAACCTTATTTGTGGACTTCTACATTTAATTTATATGTTTTTGATTGCTTCTCTTGAAAGAAAAACAGGTTTCATTTGTCCATCAAAAAGAGTATGTTCTCTAAACTTTAATTTTTACATTATGGCATTGTGCGGGACACAGCATATGATGCAGGAATGTACAGTCGTAAACACTGTGATTTCCATACAGATTGAAATGCATTTATAACACCTCTCAATTATCATTCTCATAGTAAGTTGGGCAAATAATTGTTAAAGTAAAATCATATTATTAGAAAGCTTTATATATTATAATAGGCAGAATCATTCTATAACGTCACACATCTTCTGTAGGGTTATTGTAAAACTGACATTCCTGTGTATTTTAGGCAAGAGAACTGTGGAGAGAAGCATGTGCAAAGTAACACAGATGATGTATTAACGTATTATAAATCACAAAAATGCACATCAGGAACTGCTATTAATCATAAAGAGCCAGATACACACTGCTTTTTTCCAATGAAAATTATAATTAGGAAATTATAACTTACATGTGTGTGGGAGGACTTGGTTTAACATTCAGAGCTGCTTATGACTAGTTCTGTCTAGTTTTAATTTCCTTAGAATCAAGTGGAGTAAACTAAAGCTTAGTAAATTTGACCCCAAAAGGCATATAACTAGGCACCTGGGCATGACATCTGTACACAGGATAACAGGTACTAAATCGTAACTGTGATTGGTTTCTTATATGTAAGGTTAAATAGAGATCCCCCTCTTTGGGTTGCTGATTTTTACTCTCTGAAGCACCCCAGCTCCGGTGCAAATACAATAGTCCAGGGCACTGCGTGCCTAAAACAAACGCCCAAAGGGACAGATTATTTTTTACAATGGTTAAACACAGATTCCTACAAATCAGCTTCACAGACTTTGTTACATACTACCTATGCAAGTGTTCAATTCAACATCTGGGTTGTAAAACAGTGATCACCATGCCCTGGCACTGACGACTTCTTGCATGCTGTGAAATGTTGATTTCTTGACAGCGAGCACTAATACTCGCTGTACATTGGAAAGACAGATTACTTGACTGGCTGTGATTCTGAGTGAATTTAGATGTTGTATCCGTAAGGAGATTTCTGTTCTTTTCAACAGCACTCTTTTCGGTGTATGGAAGCTGCAAGATTATGCAGCCCTGCTTTTTGTATACGCTAAATGCCTAAATTCATTTATAGTATTTAGAGAAAATGTACATACAAATGTATGTAAAAGGTCCATATTATTTGCACAATATGAATGTAATAAACTCCTGTATCTTCACTTGGCATATAACATTAAAATATTCTTTTTTGCTTCTTACTAAAAATATAATAAAAGCACTGATGGTGTACATGAAGTCATTAATTTGCAAAAGTGGATCTTTCACAGTATGCTAATCAGACATGACATCCTACTGCATTTAATATGTTGATGTGGGGAAAAGTGTTTCTAGTTTTAATGTCCTATTTAATTAGGCAAATTACTGCCTGTGATATCAACCCATTTAATTTAATCAGCACTTGGGTCATGTTTCAGTTTAAATGACTTTGGAGGTTATTTGAGTATCAATTAAACAAGCTGAAAAGAAAAAATGTCCTAGGCATCTTTTTTTCAGTATCAAAATTGCTACTGTAAGTGTTTGATAAAACTAAAAAAAATTATAGAATAAGCCATGCTTTTTTTAATCTGACTTTTTCATTGTCTGTATTATCCCTTGGCTTTCTAATGAATTATCCCTGTTTCAAGTCTGTTTTGAGTTACAGCGGGCAAGGCATCAAATCTGACAGGCTGAGAGTAAGCACTCGGTTGCCCCTTTCACCCTGGCACTCCTACCCAGGTCCTGACTAAGCGGGTCACAAGTAGTATGTAGTGTGAAACCACATACCTGGGTCGGACCCGGGTTAACCTCAGGATGTGGGTTGACACGCTTCGACCCGGGTTGAGTGAGATAAAATGCTTGACGGCCATTAATGAGCCGATGCAATAACAAACAGCCACGCCTGCGCTGAAAGTTTCACTTCCGCAAGGAACATTTCTGTTTATTGTGTTTAGCCATATTTTTCTTGCTTGAGAAACACCATGAGCCAGATCGCAGCACAGATGAAGAAACATTTGCTCTGATCAACATTTGGGCAGACAGTTCAATCCAGAGAAGCTTGGATGGAAGCATCTGAAACAAGCTGTTTCCGGGGCATTCATACACAAATTCTTTACTTGTGTCTGTCACCCAGGTCAACCCTGCTTTATCAAGAGCAGTGTGAAATCGCGTACCCAACCCACATTACACTGGGTCCTACCTGGGTAGGTTCTGATCTGGGTAGATCATGCCAGTGTGAAAGGGGCTTAAGACTACAATTGATTTTTCACAAGATGCCATCTGAAAAATAATGGGTCATTCTAGTGAACTAACTTAGCTTCACATTTCCATCTCCAAATTTAATTATCATTGATATCATTTAATATAAACCGCAGATATATGCCCATGGGGAATTATTACCTCTACTGACCAATAAACTGTTTCCTCCTTGCATGTGATAATGAGTTGTACTCATCGACGGGTATATATATTGTATTTAAGAACATAAGGACATAAGAAAGTTTACAAACGATCTTGCTCGTTTGGTTGTTAGTAACTTGTTGATCCCAGAATCTCATCAAGCAGCTTCTTGAAGGATCCCAGGGTGTCAGCTTCAACAACATTACTGGGGAGTTGGTTCCAGACCCTCACAATTCTCTACAATTCTCTACTCTCCTATTTTCTGTTCTGAATGCCCCTTTATCTAATCTCCATTTGTGACCCCTGGTCTTTGTTTCTTTTTTCAGGCCGAAAAAGTTCCCTTGGTCGACATTGTCAGTACCTTTTAGAATTGTGAATGCTTGAATCAGATTGCTGCATAGTCTTCTTTGTTCAAGACTGAATAGATTCAATTATTTTAGCCAGTCTGCATATGACATGCCTTTTAAACCCAGAGTAATTCTGGTCGCTCTTCTTTACACTCTTTCTAGAGCAGAAATATCCTTTCTGTAGCGAGGTGACCAGAACTGAACACAATATTCTAGATGAGGTCTTACTAATGCATTGTAAAGTTTTAACATTACTTCCCTTGATTTAAATTCAACACTTTTCACTATATATCCAAGCATTTTATTGACCTTTTTTATAGCTTCCCCATTTATTTATGTTTTTTTTTTTTTTTTATTACCTAAAGACTTTATACATAATATTAACAACAAAACCAAAAATAAGTCTAGAAAATAATAATATAGTAATAGCAATATTCACATACACTTGGGGTATGTTTCATGTCTGTACCTACAGAACACTAGTCCCTGTGTAGGAGCCTATTGTTCCATACATCCTGACACCATTTTTTCAAAGTCACATTAACGGAAGACAAATGGGATGAGCTAGTTTTTTCTCTGACCCATGCATTTTTCTACTTAATAAGCTGTATGCCCAAACCGCAAATGTAATTATCAGATTGATTTTTTCACATTAGTGTCATTGAAATGAAATGAGTTCCTTCCTGGAGTGTGTGCATTCCAGAAGTGCTGTGTCTTCCTGGTTCTAACCCAGGGTCTTGTGCTCATCACCCACACACAGAAGAGCTTTGTCTTGTAGTCGTCTGGCCCCTTACTTCCAGGGCTCTCCTACATCTGCCATCACTTGAAACAAATTAGGCAGATCCACATTTTAAAATGGCAAATCCAAATTTAAAGATGAGCCTTTTTGGAAGAAATGTTCTCAAGAGATAAAGCCTTGGGAAATATGCTGAAGTGTTTTTCTGGTTAGCGGTATTGTGTCTTATTGCCCAAAGCTTCTGTTCTAAGACATAATTAGCACTGAAAATTGTCTAAAAGATTGAGTGTATCTAACTAAGAATTACATGAGGGGGTTTTGTCTCTAATCTCTAATAATAATTGTCTCTAATCTGATTAATTGATCTGAATAATCCATTTTAATTTCAAGACAAATAAAACATTGTAAATCATTTTAATTAAAGGCCATTAGAGTTTTTTTTTATTATTATTATTAAATTAATATTATAATATATCAAGTGTTTGTAATGCCATGTAAAATATACAATGAACAATTTAATATTCAAACATCAGATTGCATTAAAATCATTTCAATTAATATGCCTTTATTGCTTTTAAGAAATATTTGTATTAATAACATTTACCTAACAAAAACATACCAGTCTATGAATCAATTAAAATTGAATATGCCATTGTTATTCAGTTTCAGACTTGTGCAAAGAAAGGTAAAGTCATTTTTAAAATGAATGTATGTTTTGAGTTATATTGGAGAATGTCCTATAATGTATAATATTCTTATATATATATGTATTATATTTGTTTTTTGTACAGTAACTAAGAGCTTGGTCATTTTAACATTTGGAAAAAAGTTTTCAACTTTTTGACATGATTAGAGACATGTTTAGTTGGATGCCCTACTAAAGTTATATGTAACTGGCCAGAAAGAGCTTTAGTTTCCAGGGTAGTGTAGTTCTTGATAATGAAAAGAACCAATTTGTAATGAATTAACTACTATATATAGATAAATACATAAAAATAACAGCTAGCCCAGACGAAATAACAAGGCTGGAACATAATCAAAGGGATTGGATGATGTCATAATGGAAAGGGAGTGTAAGGTCATCCAGACCTTGAAATGGTATTACTGTCATGAGGCTCACAGTCAAGACAGCTGTTGCTGTTGTTTACATCACCACATGGCTTGAGCGTGTGTATAAAAACAATTTATATAGGCAACAAAGAAGTTCACTGTTTGTTTTTTTACACGCAATAATTAATTACTGAAATGTATTTCAATTGGCAACAAAAGTGCATCGTGGAGTAAGTGCACAATGACTACTGTTACAGTTTGTCTGTGTTGTTGAAGAACAGGTGTACAGTAGGTCCTAAGCAACAAAAAAAATGTGATTTCTTGAAAAGCTAGATTGTGGTATTAACAGTTACATCATTTTTGCTATTAGAAAAATTATGAAAAAAAAGCTTAAGTCTAACTTCAACCTCCTGCTTAGATATGCTATACACATACTGTATATTTGATAGACTTGATCTGTGATTTAACATGTTTCTGCTTTATTTGTGCGTAGTTCACTTTGCTGTGGTTTAATATGATATAGTATACTGCAATAAACTACATGTGCATACATCTATTATTATCAATTTAATTTAAACATATTTAATTTGCATTTACTGAATCAGGACGACAGCTTTTCCATTTGAATACAGCATTTAATTGAAGGCAAGCACTTACATTTTGAGTTTTTTGTCATCAAGTTTTACTATTTAAACTTACCACTTCTGTTATTCCCTTCAAAACGTGCTTGGAAAACCAAGTATTGCAGTTTTATATAGTGGTAACAGTGCTCAGTCATAGCTTTCACTAAATATTTTAATACATCTCATGGAAGCAAAGTACTGTGTCCTAATTAGCTCAAAAGAATGTTGAACAAATGCATTTAGAATATAAAGTTAATAATTCAGTTTACTAAACACAAATGACAAAATAATCTGTTTTACATCAAAACTAATTTTGCTAAACGAAAGCAAAATACCCGTGTGAATCTAAAATGAAACTAAATATGATAAAGAACAAAACCTAGAAAGAAGACATTATAAATCACAGCACACTATTTGTTGCAGGAGCCCCTCCAGTACCCCTTTTCATTTAGTTTGGGACTTTTCAATTTCAATTTCACAATGCACTGGCTTTCACTGCAGTACCTGTAATCCCAATTTTATACCATTAATCTCTACAAGCCCTTGTACTAGAGGATTGATGACCTCTTTTGTCATTTTTAACCTTTGAATGCCCCTTTTATAGATTAAATGTAGACCCCTTTGAATAGAATCTATCTGCAACCCTGCACAATAGCTTCAAACCACAAATCGACTCTTTTTTCAACTCCACTTGTGCTGTTTTCATCCATTAAAATTTTCCAGGAATGAACTGATGCACCCTTTCTTTTGTGTCAAGCAAATAGTGTCTAAATGAATAAAAATAAATGGTATTTAAAATGCATTATTACCAGATTTTGGACTGTAAAATATTCCTATAACATGTAACTAATCGTGAAACAAGAATAGGTGCTTGCTTTTTACAGGGGTCAGGATTTGTGTATTAAAACATCTCACTTTAACAGGTCATTATAGTTGCAAGCCAGTTTCAAACTTTCTTTTCTACTTTGTTTTGGGTAATGTCCTGGTTGGTGTTTATTTCTTGTGTCTGTGTATTCAAAGGGTTTTGTACCAGGCTAGTTCAAGAATGAAAATGTTGCCAAGTTAAAATACATTGTGCCTGTCATTGTGTTTAAAACATCCAAACCAGTAGATTGCCCCCTATTTGTAGTTCACTTGATTCCAGGTTCATTCTTGTTTTGTCAAAAGGTTTATTAAAACATATCGTTACTGTGGCTTACTTAACCCAGCTGTCATCTACTCTTGGTCGTGGGCATATTCAGTGGATTATTTGCACAATCTTAAACTTGCAAATGTTGCTAGCAATTCCAAAAAGTTACTGCTCGTGATATATTGTATCGGTTTTTAATTCAATAACATTGATATTTTTCTCATATGCATTTAACACGTTTTAAGAAGCAGAATTTATTTTTCTTTCACAAAGCTTTGAAGTCTTTCACACATTCTGTGTTCTGCAACAGCATCATACATGGGCATGGGCATGGGTAGCAGTGTGGAGTAGTGGTTAGGGCTCTGGACTCTTGACCGGAGGGTTGTGGGTTCAATCCCAGGTGGGGGACACTGCTGCTGTACCTTGAGCAAGGTACTTTATCTACATTGCTCCAGTAAAAACCCCACTGTATAAATGGGTAATTGTATGTAAAAATTGTAAGTTGCCCTGGATAGGGGCGTCTGCTAAGAAAATAATAATAATTATATAATTGTATGTAATAATAATAATGTGATATCTGTATAATGAACAATGTGATATCTTGTAACAACTGTAAGTTGCCCTGCTAAGAAAATAATAATAATACATTTCACAGAGAAATGGTTCAATTAATAAATAATGGAATCTGAAAAATACTTGCTGTTTTCTTTCCTTCTGCCTTTTGCAACTGCTTTTATTTTAATAGAAGTGTGTCTGTTGTTGAAAATGCCTCTGTCTGCATTCCTTCTTTATCTCTCCCCTCTAATTGTATTGTGTCTATATTTTCAGGAGTTGTTAGAAAAATCACAAACTGGAAAATGTTGTTAAGCCACCACTCACTCTTTCAGTCTTTGCTTAGGTAGCACTGTTCCAACAAGGCTTTCACTCACTGTCTGTTTAGGCCATTGTAACTTTCTATCCTTCACAGTGAACTGGAATCAGCACATTTTTTCAATAGTAGAAAGCACATGAATGTTGTGTGTATGTGTGTAGGTATCAAGTTTAAACTCATATAAAACATGTCTCACTTTTTTAGATAAACACATGGGGAATATTTTACTTTTAAAATACATTACTTGGAAAACCACTAATAAAAAGGACATAAAGATGTGATCAGATGCCAAAATCAAGGCACATTGATATCTGGAGCGATGAAAAGGAGAACTTCAGAGTTCAAAACGAAATGCACACATTATGATAAAATGTACCTTACGTTTTTAAGAAACAAAGCCACAGCGTTCATGCTAAGAAGTGCTGTGTCTTCTGTGGGCACGATCTCCATATTTGCCAGGTTGTAAACGTAAAATACAGTGCATGGCAGGATAATGTCATATTCAGTCCCACAGTCCATTGTGCTGCTAGAAACTGTAACCAGACTATTTTAATAGTGTTTGTACACATTAAGCCCGACTAAACATGAAACGGTTCTTTAGTGTGGACGCTTTGAGCTAGATTAATTAAACCATTTTTGAGTATCGGTTATATCGTGTGGACAGGGCCAAAGCTACATTCTTTAAGACGTAAAACCAAGATCCTATTGTAAGTCACTCTGCAGCAGCAGCAGTTGTTGATGCACAGTACACCCCCTAGTCTCTGTAAGTCGCTTCCGCTAAATGACTAATGAATTAATTAATTACAGCACTCTACAGAGGCTACCACCCTACAGGTGCTGACTTAGTATCGACAAATACAACTTCCTTCTGTCTTCATACAGTTTTCTAACTTATAATTTGGACACACAGCAGCCATTTTCTGGCTCCCCATAATCCTACTCTTTTTCTCTTGCTGCTGATGCCTCCTGTCCTGTCTATTTGTCCCGCCTCCTAAGCCCCCAGATTCCCCTTAATCAGCATAGAGCCGGCTGCTGTCACAGCAGGAAAAATGATAGGATCTGCAATGCAGATGAATCACCAGAGCCAGATTAGCTGCTGATGCTGATGATGAGCTGTTCCCCCAGGGTGACTGCTCTCTGCAGTTTCTTTTGTCTGCACTGTCTGTGTTTGTGGCAGTCAGATGGTTTCAGCTGGTGCCAGCCAGTTCCATTCCACTCGTAGATGTGATACTGTAGCACCACCCAGAGGCAGGCTGTGGGATAGCCTTGCCTGAGGTGTTATAAAAAGGGGGATGGAACAATGGGAACATTGTTGGAAGAAACAACCAACCAACTGGACGGAATACATTGTTACGGCACACATAACAGGGAGTATAGGAAAAAAGCTGAATGACTTCCAAGGGTTTGACAAGGGCCCCAAATTTGAAAATTTTATTCATACTTCATGGGATTTCAAAAAAGAACAGTATGATGAAAAAGAAAAAAAAAACAGGTTAAATTCTTGACACTGGTCATACTGCCAGACCAATACCCACCCCAAGTAAAATGAGCGACCCAACTAACATTCATTTTCTAGCTGGAGTCGGAGTTTCTTTAATTTCTAACAACTGATAATGCATCTTAATGGCAGGTGAGATTGACTTGATCTGATTAGTAGAGATTTTTTAATATACATAAACCGGAACGTAGACCAAAGTTGAAGAGCTGACTGCAGGAGGACGAGTAGAATATCCTGTCTAGAATAACTAGGTTTATCTTTGTTTCTGTCTTTGAGAGTTACACAGGTAGGAAGATTAAAGACATTCCTGTAGTTGTAGTAATGGTTAGTGGTAGCAATCAGTAACAGTGCTTTACGAAGTTGTTAACTCAGAACATGGAAAGGCAGTTTCCATTGAGTTTATTGCACATTATGAATGTGTTTTACCTTCTGTACGCTGAACATTAATGCAGTAGAAATGGAGTGCCTTTTGAAGTCACTTTCTTGATTAATTATCACATCTTGCAGCTTCAGTCATTCTGTCACAATGGGAGCTGTTAGCTGTTTTCAGCACTTACTCTGAATAAGAATAAAATATGTATGACTTAAATTATATATATATATATATATATATATATATATATATATATATATATATATATATATATATACTGTGCATTCAGGATATATAGGGCTGAAAAAATGATGACAGTTATGATGATTAATCAGGAAATATGCTGGGTTATCTGGGAGGATTCACTTATTTTAATATTTGACAAAACCACAGATATATGCCAATAGGGAATTAGTACCTCTACTGATCAATAAACTGTTTCCTCCTTGCATGTGATAATGAGTTGTACACCTCAACGGGTATTATTATTATTATTTATTTCTTAGCAGACGTCCTTATCCAGGGCGACTTACAATTGTTACAAGATATCACATTATTGTTACATGCAATTACCCATTTATACAGTTGAGTTTTTACTGGAGCAATCTAGGTAAAGTACCTTGCTCAAGGGTACAGCAGCAGTGTCCTCCATCTGGGATTGAACCCACGACCCTCCGGTCAAGTCCAGAGCCCTAACCACTACTCCACACTGTATGCACTTTCTTGCTTGTGATCAGGAATTGTACACCTCGACGGGTATGTACTTTCTTGCTTGTGATCAGGAATTGTACACCTCGATGGGTATGTACTTTCTTGCTTGTGATCAGGAATTGTACACCTCGACGGGTATGTACTTTCTTGCTTGTGATCAGGAATTGTACACCGACGGGTATGTACTTTCTTGTTTGTGATCAGGAATTGTACACCAACGGGTATGTACTTTCTTGCTTGTGATCAGGAATTGTACACCTCGACGGGTATGTACTTTCTTGCTTGTGATCAGGAATTGTACACCTCGACGGGTATGTACTTTCTTGCTTGTGATAAGGAATTGTACACCTCGACGGGTATGTACTTTCTTGCTTGTGATCAGGAATTGTACACCTCGATGGGTATGTACTTTCTTGCTTGTGATAAGGAATTGTACACTTCGACGGGTATGTACTTTCTTGCTTGTGATCAGGAATTGTACACCTCAATGGGTATGTACTTTCTTGCTTGTGATCAGGAATTGTACACCTCGATGGGTATGTACTTTCTTGCTTGTGATCAGGAATTGTACACCTCGATGGGTATGTACTTTCTTGCTTGTGATCAGGAATTGTACACCTCGATGGGTATGTACTTTCTTGCTTGTGATAAGGAATTGTACACCTCGATGGGTATGTACTTTCTTGCTTGTGATAAGGAATTGTACACCTCGATGGGTATGTACTTTCTTGCTTGTGATCAGGAATTGTACACCTCGACAGGTATGTACTTTCTTGCTTGTGATCAGGAATTGTACACCTCGATGGGTATGTACTTTCTTGCTTGTGATAAGGAATTGTACACCTCGACGGGTATGTACTTTCTTGCTTGTGATCAGGAATTGTACACCTCGATGGGTATGCACTTTCTTGCTTGTGATCAGGAATTGTACACCTCGATGGGTATGCACTTTCTTGCTTGTGATAAGGAATTGTACACCTCGATGGGTATGCACTTTCTTGCTTGTGATAAGGAATTGTACACCTCGATGGGTATGTACTTTCTTGCTTGTGATAAGGAATTGTACACCTCGATGGGTATGTACTTTCTTGCTTGTGATCAGGAATTGTACACCTCGATGGGTATGTACTTTCTTGCTTGTGATCAGGAATTGTACACCTCGATGGGTATGTACTTTCTTGCTTGTGATAATGAGTTGTACACCTCGATGGGTATGTACTTTCTTGCTTGTGATCAGGAATTGTACACCTCGATGGGTATGCACTTTCTTGCTTGTGATAAGGAATTGTACACCTCGATGGGTATGTACTTTCTTGCTTGTGATAAGGAATTGTACACCTCGATGGGTATGTACTTTCTTGCTTGTGATCAGGAATTGTACACCTCGATGGGTATGCACTTTCTTGCTTGTGATAAGGAATTGTACACCAACGGGTATGTACTTTCTTGCTTGTGATCAGGAATTGTACACCTCGATGGGTATGCACTTTCTTGCTTGTGATCAGGAATTGTACACCTCGATGGGTATGCACTTTCTTGCTTATGATCAGGAATTGTACACCTCGATGGGTATGTACTTTCTTGCTTGTGATAATGAGTTGTACACCTCGATGGGTATGTACTTTCTTGCTTGTGATAATGAGTTGTACACCTCGATGGGTATGTACTTTCTTGCTTGTGATCAGGAATTGTACACCTCGATGGGTATGCACTTTCTTGCTTGTGATAAGGAATTGTACACCTCGATGGGTATGTACTTTCTTGCTTGTGATAAGGAATTGTACACCTCGATGGGTATGTACTTTCTTGCTTGTGATCAGGAATTGTACACCTCAACGGGTATGTACTTTCTTGCTTGTGATAAGGAATTGTACACCTCGATGGGTATGTACTTTCTTGCTTGTGATCAGGAATTGTACACCTCGATGGGTATGTACTTTCTTGCATGTGAAAATGTAAATAAGTGGTAGATATAGCATGGGGAAGAGGGTGTTGCTGCATCATGCAAACCAGACCACCCTCTTTATCTGGGCTACAGTGCAGGTTATTGTAACATTTTGCATAATATACTTTATTTTCATATTATCATTCATTTGGGTTATTATGAAACATGGTGATTAAGGGTGAAACACAATTTAAGTGTAAGGCAAAAGGCAGATTTACTGAAAGGAATACAATGTATAATGGTATAAAAGCAAGGAAAACAGCTCAGATGCATTTAGTTACAGGTACATTATTCTTCTCAGACATTCCTTGCTAGGTGTACACAGTTTTCAAATAACCGACAGGGTTGTAATAGAAATACGTTTCTTAAACTGATAATGCTGTTTTGCAGAGGTATCAGGAAACACTAACACAACTTTCCTGTCTAGATTATATCACTTACCGGTACTCATCGATTTGTAAGGTTTATTACACACTTACACAATCACCACACCTAATCATGAATAGGTTTCTTAAAAGTACATTATCTCTGTGTCTTGAAAGTAAACACAACGTTGTAGATACTAGAGACAGGTGCACTGATTAAAAAGGTAAAACAATCCTTTTCAGCTTTGCAGTCGACTGACTTCATGTTGAGAAATTGTTCTTTTGGGAAAGATTAACCAAAGAAAGGGAAACGTGACATAGTGGATGAATATAATAGGCGCAAAGCATGACAGGTCTATTACACTGAACAAGGGGTTGGAAATAAATAGGACTATTATGCACAATTGACCTCTCTGAATACTACTAAACCTGATACTTCTATATGTTACAAGACACTTCGGTCATTGGCAGTTTAACTGCAATAAATCAGTCTTTCTTTTATAATAACTTCTGTGGGCCATAAACCCAATGAGTGTGGTAGACATGTAGTTTTAACTGGTTACAAGCACAAACAATAATAGCATTTTGATGGATGTGTAAGTAGAGTACTAAAGAACACTATATAGGATGTACTGTAAAAAGATATGTATCCATATTTTAATAATGTCCAATACAACTTAGAATCTTAAATAACCTTGAACTAGGATATTGTACATGGCACAGTTCAGGTTTTAAACTTCATATTCCGATATTTCAGAGTTTTTCCTTTACAGTCACTGCCTGATTTCCAAATGATTTTATGTAGTTGGGGAAAGCAATAGTGAGAGTTAATTAAGTTGATTAAACATATACAATTGAAATACATACACATTATGTAGAGTACTGAATCTGTTATTTAATAATGTAAGCTCTGTTTGTATTAAGGCTTTACCAGAGAGGATAAACAAATCATTATGCTTTTCAAGGGAAACCACTGGCCTCTACATAGAACAACAATGTATTTTTATATGTTTCAGATTCAGCCTAATATCATCATTGAATACTAGCAAAGTGCCTGTGTTCATGCTTATTCGTTTTTTTTAGTTCTATATGTCCTGGTTGGCGGCTTATTTGAGAGGAATTATTTAAATGTGTCTGTCCTCTTGTTAACAAGAATTGAAATTGATAGACACAGGCCATGGGGAAGCTCCCAATTACTAAAATCCAAGCCGTGGAACAATAGAGCCATCGCTTTACAATATTGCTATTGTGTTGCCAACTAGCAGCACATTATTGCCAGTGATTCGCTCTTTTAAAAAGGTATCCAAGCATGTTTAATATACAGATCATATGCCCATTAAAACTTACGTTACTTAAACAGATTTGTATTATGTTTGTACATCGCTTGTTTTAATTACTTAGCAATTGTTTGAATCTGACAGAAAAATAAATGTATTTTGGATATATCGATTATTTAAAAAAAATATATCTTATGTATATATTTTACTGCGATATACTGCCCCAATACTAAATACACAATAAGCACAAATCATGGCCTAAAACATACATATTATCAAATAAAGATCTGGGACAACATGGTCAGGTAAGAACAAACCTATCGAGGTTGTATTCATCCTTGTCCAGTGATTAGCACTCCAGATAACTGTTGAGAAGGTCCCTACTAAATGCCCCTTAGAATCTCTCCCATCAAGAGCAGCCAAGCTTGGTTGCCAAAATAACTGCAAAAGAAATGTATGAGGCCTCATCATGCATTTATTAACACATAGGCCTACTGTAATTTTTTTTCCCCATGGACAAAATTGTAGACAAACTGCTCCCTCTATAATAAACTGCTCCCTCTATAATACATGTATTGTATGGGCAATTTTCCCACAGTGGTATTCGTGCCTCTGGTGCAGCAGCAAATGTCCGCTCACATCCCTCCAGAGGGAGGACCCAAACACAAACCCCTATAGCCTGGCATGACTGCCAACTGCCACACGGGGTGGCATGCTACAATATCAAACCATGTACAAGAAGACTGTAATCTATATAATAATACAAAAGAGATAACTGCACCCGTTATCTGGCATGACTCTTCATCACGTTGCATGGAAATGACCTTGCAATGGCTCAACTGTGTTATTTATAAACAACTTTAGAGCAAACAGGGTACAGTTTAACCATTTTAATCTCCTGTTTCATATGATTTTATTTGGTTTAAACAGTGTGACATCTGGTCTGAAGGTTTATCAAAGCCCAGACAGCTTAGCGCACTTATGATTAAATCAATGGGAATAACCAAACCCATGCAAACAATGGTAGAATAACATTATTATTATTATTATTATTATTATTATTATTATTATTATTATTATTATTATTATTATTATTATTATTATTATCCTCTTACAGGTAAAGATTACCGCTCACATTATTTACACTGTATATTATACTAATTATATTATCGGCCCTTCCCCCGTTGTCAGGGCCAAACAATTCTATGGCTGTAAAATGTTTTGCCTCCTGTACCATTAGCATGGTGTATCACTGCAGTGTAAAGGCTTGAACTACCTTTTTTTGGTTGTTCTATCCACTGTTATTCATTGTGTTGTTGATTTCCATAGCTTTAGACTACTTTCAGCAGCCACTAATGCATTAGCCGGTCTGTAAGCAGTGGGATTTATATGATTATTAATGAGGATTTTGTTAAACGGGTCAGAGAAACAGGATGCAGTTAACAAAATTGGATAAGCTTTTACAAATATTTATTTCTTTTTTCTGGCTTTCCCTTTTTTTGTGTGCTTTCTCGTATCCAAAAGAAAATAGAATTTGGATTCCTCATTAATAGCACAGCTGTTGGTCCTGGCAAGTACACTGCTTGATGTCAGCTCGCTGTTTGGGAAATGTAGAAACTATATCTGGATACAGTAGAGGTTCTGGCACATTGCAGTTCCCAGGACAGTAATCCATAGGTTAAATGAGGCAGCAGCTCAGTTCTACTGTATCAGCAGCAGTGATAGGCAGCTATTGTCACAACGTATCACGCCTGATCTTTCAGTCAAGTTCAAAGTGTCTAGCCTGTTATGAAACACTTTTGCTTAAATTGTTTTGAAAGCCAGAGGGGATTGCAACATGCACTTACTGTTTAGTTTTTTTCTGTAGTTAATGGTAGTACAGTATTACCCTCCAGTAAAAAATAAGTGATAAGCAGATTGCTGGTGTGCTGTAAACTAGAACATACCCCAAGACTAGAATGCATACCCAAGTCCTATTGGGTGTCTTAGCACCAGCTAGGTTATATCATTAAGACAAATAGTCATTCAAGACAAGCTCTTCCTTGTCATAGTAAGTGTTTTATTCAGTTGAATCCTAGAGGAACACAATGAATTGCTTAAACAGGTGACAATATCATTTTCTGCCTTCAGGCAGCAGAAGCCTTCAAAGATAAAATAAAGGAACATTTTATTCTTTGTAATTAGCTGGCCATTCGGAGAAATGACTGTGGCAAATCTCATAATAAGACAACTCATCAATACAAAATTATCTCTAGGTGACCTGGCAAGCGAGGTCCTGCATGAAGCTCAAAATGGTTTACATTTGAATCAGTGAGACTTTTTGAGACGCTCGCAGACAAGCTAATATCCTGTTGGTCAGACTTTTGCTTAAGGTTTCACAATGTGATATACTGCTACTAATTATTAGAAACCATCATATGACCTCTCTTGGGCTAGGTTTTATTTCTAGGCATAGCAATTAGATAAGTTTAATCAATTATTGATTCACACAGGAATGTATTTATACATACCTCACCCTCTCTCAACAGGAGTCCCCCAAGAGTGGGATTTGAACCGGGGACCTCCTGGTTACAAGCCCTTTTCTTTAACCACTGGACCACACAGCCTCCTAAAGGGTGTATTAATACTTGTACTGTGATTCTTGAAATGTATTTTTGTTTACGACTAAGTCGCCCTGGATAAGGGTGTCTGCTAAGAAATAAGTAACAATAATAATGCAGTACAGCTTGAAATGTACTTGAAGTTGGGACTTTAGTTATGACTTTAGCTATGACATCCACTGTGTTTTAAATGTGTTAAAACAGCATATTTGTGTGTAGTAAAATGCTTAAAAAGTCAAAGTTAATTGCTGCTAATGTTGCTCAAATGACCATCTGATTCTTGCTCAGTCTTCAGTTAGAAGCCCCCAGTTAATCAGTTAATCAGTTAATCAGTTAATCATTCTTTAACTGTTCTCACTTTCAGGAACTCACTCTCTCTTCCGCTAATACTGAATAATTAACCATTACACACACACACACACACAATGTGAAACTAATGGGCAGTGAACTGTACCTTATGCATCTTACATTGTTTACTGTGAAACTGATATGAAAGTGTTACAACATTGCTTCAATAAATTTCCGTTTCAGGCTCTGAACTCAATTAGCCACTGATCTGCATAATGCAGAGAAACTGGATTAGTATAAAATAATTAAATGTATTGTAATTATACTTTTTTCGTGGCGCATTTGTTTCTTATATCTTCATGCATTGCCACAGACATAATACATTTACTGTATGTGGGCTGATAAACAGACAATATTCAAAATGGCAAGAACAAAGGAAGTAAACTCACTGACGAATAAGTGTTCCAAGCTGTGCAAATATGTCACCATAAACACTGTTCCTGCTTTAACAAAACCCTTAGGCTTGTGGATAGGGGACCATCTTTCAACACTGTGGTGTGCTATTGTGTGGGCAGAAATGCTGCTCTCTGATTGGTCAATCACACATTCCACCAATTGAAAATGTTCACAATATCACCACGGCTTAAGCCTCATCACAAAATAGTGATGATTAAATATGACTCCTCCAGCAGTTAAACAAAAAGGAAAGTAAACAGGGACTTCATGCCCCCCCCCCATCCCATTCTAATAAAACATGTGCTACATCTTTAATGAACTAACTGGATTAATCCACTCATGTTTGTATTTTTATTATTAATGGGGGTCTCAGTTTTATGTAAAGCAGACATAGATTTGTTTACATTTTTAAATGATATTCCTTGTAATGTACTGATCCAGTTTGAAGTACATTTTTGTTTGCTTTGTAATGACAACTTCAGTATGCAAAATGCAATGTATTTATTGGCAATTTAAAAGCAATGAGAAGGCAAGCAAAAGACACTGTAAAATTACAGATGCAGATGTAAGAAAATGAGGAAACAGCGATGCATTGAACCCAAACACAGCTGTAGGCTTGGTAAACAGTGTGGCTTGATGTGCAATTGATGCCTATGGCCCCGTGCCACATAACGCCCTGTTGTGATATTTCAGCATATCACATTATCATCACTCTTAACTATAATATGGTTTTCTATGACATCCTACACAATTTACATTTATGTTTACAGTATATTTAAAATTCATTACAATGTCCAAATATATTTGGATATATTTTCAGAGATTACATTTGGATGCATATTTAATATATCTATTAATCTATAATGTAATGAGGCAATCTGTTCAATCTCTGCACTTCATGCAGGGTGACACCTGAAGACACCAAAAAGTTGAGAGGGTCTCATAAACACCCATATAGGCCTGTGTGTTTAAGATTCAGTTTATCCTTATTTTGTCATGAACAGTTTTTTTTTGGAGCACTGAGGGGGTTAAACCTTTCAGTAATAAATAATTCTTAAGATCACATTTCACTTCAGATTAGAATTCCCATCTAGTCAATGTACATAGTGTACTGTATATAGATAGTATTCATTCATTTTAATAGCTGTGGATTCCAGCCCATTCCCCTTAACTATGGTTGTGTAATTTCCTTCAGAGTTTAGACCACATTGCACAAACCTTTTTAAATGGCTCTTCCTCTCAGGAACTCATTTGAAAGGATGTATAGCCACTTGGATTCTCAAATCCGTCAGTCTCGATTTCTCTCACTCGCTCAACCTCTGATTCTTTTGGTCAAGGATATTATAAAACCATTAGGTTTGAATATTCTATCAAGCAAGGGAACTGAGTGTAAAATAAAAACATTGGGATTAAACGGTATTTGATTTCCACATGTAATTTCTGTTTGAGAAGGCGTGGCTCAGAGCTCGTCCTGAGAGACTAATTTTGACTGGAATCTGGGGGGTAGAACCGACACTGAATATTCATAGGTAAAAAGCCAATTGTATTTCAGTACTTTAGGAATAAGAGAGCTTTACCTGGCCTAATCTTGTACCATTCCTCTCACTTACTTATTTTTTATTTCCTTTCCTGTTTCAATGTACAGGATATAGATGGGCCTCACAGCATGGCCACCACAGAGCACACAGGTCATATGAAACTGTCAGCACTCCACAGGACTTTACCGTTACATCAGTGCAAGTCTGCTCCTGTGGATTTTTGTAAATGGACCTTTATGTGCTGCATGCCAAAAGCTGTCCTACTGAAGGTATGAAACTGGTAGCTTACTGTGTAGTCTGTGTCAGAAACACCTCCTGTCCTTTACTTAACCCTCACTATCTTCAAAACCCTTTGCGCTTCCGTTTGGTGCTCTTTTGAACTTGCAAATATTTTACAATTTTCATAATGCACAGTGATCTTGCTTGAACAATCCAGGTTTTAATAATAAGAGCACACAAAGTGTGATCAATCAGATGATCAAATCAGACTTACAGCTATGGCCAAAATCACATATATATATATATATATATATATATATATATATATATATATATATATATATATATATATATATATATATATACAGTGCCGTGAAAAAGTATTTGCCCCCTGTGGGTTTTAGTAGTATAGAGAGGGAGTCTGAGAGAAAAAATGACACCAAAGTTTGGTGCTTCTTTCATTTGTTTGGTGTGCAAGGTAATCAAACATGCAATCTTCAGGTGTGAAAAAGTGATTGCCACCCTAGTTAACTCAACCCAATTAAAGGGATAATTTGGGTCAGCTGTTTGAGTACTTTGGTTAACAACCAGGCCTGATTAGGGCCAGCCCTGCCCAATATAAATCTGACTAACTTTGGCCCTTACCATCAGAGTGAAGTTGTCAGCACACAGGTTCTAGAGGCACATCATGCCACAAACAAAATAAATTCCTGAAGACCTCTGGAAAAAAGTTGTTGATGCCTATCAGTCTGGAAAGGGTTACAAAGCCATTTCTAAGGCTCTGGGGCTCCACCGAACCACAGTCAGAGCCATATTGTCCAAATTGAGAAAGCTTGGGACAGTAGTGAATCTTCCCAGGAGTGGCCGTCCTGCCAAAATCTCTCCAAGAGCAAGGCGTAAAATCATCCAGGAAGTCACAAAGAACACTAGAACAACATCCAGGGATCTGCAGGCCTCTCTCGCCTTGGCTATGGTCAGTGTTCATGACTCCACCATCAGAAACACTGGGCAAAAATGGGATTCATGGCAGAGTAGCAAGGCGGAAACCATTGCTCACTAAGAAGAACATGAATGCTCGTCTCAAGTTTGCCAAAAAGCACCTAGATGATCCTCAAGGGTTCTGGAACAACGTTCTATGGACAGATGAGTCAAAAGTGGAACTTTTTGGCCGACATGGGCCCCGTTATGTCTGGCGAAAACCAAACACTGCATTCCACAGTAAGAACCTCATACCAACGGTCAAGCATGGTGGTGGTAGTGTCATGGTTTGGGGATGCTTTGCTGCATCAGGTCCTGGACGCCTTGCCATCATTGAAGGAACCATGAATTCTGTTCTGTATCAGAGAATTCGACAGGAGAATGTCAGGCTATCCGTCCGTGAGCTGAAGTGACAGAGGGCAGTATAGTATGTTCGTACTAAAACCCAATATCCATATTCATGCCATAACAAGCATCTTTAACTTCATTATGAAATCACAACAAAAGCACTTTTCCATGGTGGCTTAAGCAATTGCACAAGTATAGTTTATGTAGTTGTGTAAAATATGTTAATGAAGACATCTGTGGCCTGATCTGGCATTGTAATGTCAGCAAATAAAGACAAATGCTGATCAAGTAAATGGCAGACATTACACAATGTTACACAATGTGGTTTTCTGGTTCTTACTTTAAAGATGGGCACCTTATGATAACAAACATTATACCACATTTAAATTGGTTGAACATTTTGAATAAAAGCTGGAACTCTAAATTATTTTTAATATTATTATTGTAATTCATAATAATAATTGCATTAGCATACCTCATTACAGTGAAAAAATAGCTATAGTATAATACTGACCAGTTCCATCTGCCATTATCTGGAGCATAATGGGGACATCTTTGCTTCTTCTCTTTGTTATTCTGTGGCATTAATTGTAGTTTACACACAACAATATACCTTCAATAGTTGCAGTTTCAGTGATTGTACTCTCTTGTATTTCTGTGGAAACATGTGTTTTCTCAAGCTAAATGTGGGTCTGAATTTCAAATACAAATAATGAGAACCAGAGCATCTGTGGGAGTGCATTCCATTAACCTGATGTAAAGGAACGGAATTAAAAATATGCATTCCACTTGGAACAGTTTCAATGCATTACATTTAGGAAATGTATTTCAACAAACGTCTTAAGCTTGCTAACTGGAGGGGAAAAAAATCACCTCCAATTAAACATATAATATATGATTGAACTAAAATAACAATGTTTTTATAATTTGATTCCAACTTGGCTTTAATAGTGAAGGATGTGAGTAAAAGATGTTTTTAACCAAGAACCTCCAAGGCTACTATACTGAGTATCCTACCACATGCACTGTACGAGTTCAAAATCACTTTTGAAAAAGGGTCCTCAAACAAAGGATTTTTGAGAACCATGAAGTGCTTGGATTCATATTTCTTTAAAAGAACAGCTCAAGAATAACAATCTGTGAGACAAACGGTCTGCTGAAAAAAAAGGTTACAATCAAATTAAATTATCATGCTGTAACCATAGCAGTAGAATATAAATGAACATAATCAAAAAACATAAATAAAGCAAGCATGTGCAGTTATGTTGGGTAAAGTATCTAATGTCCCTGTTCAGTTCTTTGTACACTGGGCCTTGAACACTGAACTATAGAATGGTCAATCCAAGAGTAATACAAAAACTGCAGTTCAGACCCAGCTACAAACATGAAGATAATCAGCACACATATTAGCACTTCTTTGTTGGGCGCCCACTATAGATAAGTAGGGGTGAGGGATCGAAGTACCAGTGATCTAAATACCAAACATACTGTAGGTTTCTGAGAGCCAAGTGTGACAATGGAAGGGCAGCCCCCGTTGTGCATCATGGTGGAGTGCAAACATTCGATTATTTTTATTGGAGTCTTGCTTCAAGATGGAACAGCTTATATCTGAACATGATTAATGACTCTTACAACACAAGGGATTTGTTTGTTCTCACTGATAAATGAGGAATCATGTCAGACATACTTCCCAGTATTTCCACAAGGCTCTCTTCACCTTGAACGTTCGGTTGGTTGGCTGACATTTTGAATAAAACTATTCTGAATATATTTGTGTGATGGCAATTTGAGTGTGCAAGTCGTTTTTGCAGACTAGCAGTTAATCCCAAATATCACCATTAAAAAAATTGCATACTTGCAAACCTCCTTTTTATTTAAACCTTGACACTGACATGTGTTTCCGGGAACCTTCCAAAAGTGGTAAATAAAATGCAAAGTCTATTACAGTACATGAGATTCTAGACAAATATCAATATAATGTAGGGTATGCATTATAATTCCAGAACGTTCTAAAACCAATACATTAAATTAATACATAATTCCCTACAATATATCGATTTACTGCAAGGTTAGTGTACCTTATAAATCCAAATTGAAAATTAACAACAATTCATACTTCCTGAATGTTGCAAGACAAATCAGCTTTAGATGTCTAATAGTTTATATATATATATATATATATATATATATATATATATATATATATATATATATATATATTGATGAAAGTTCAGTTTGTCATTGGTGTCAGATAAATAAATAAATAAATAAATAAATAAATAAAGAGTCTCGTCTACAGCCCTGTGATTGATTCTGGACTATTAGGATTCTGTAACCTAAAGGAAAGTGATGCTATTGATCTGAAAAGTGAGAAGGGTCATCTTTCTCATGATCAGCATTTGGGATGAAAGGTAATGAATCTGAGAAAGCACTGTCTACTGGAAATGAATCAATGGCAGAGCACTTTTGTTACCATTAGAAATTAGTCAATGCTTTTCAGCTTTAACATAAAGTATATTTATTACCATCAAAATATGGTTGAAACTGTAACAATGATCATGTCTAGTTTGCACTGAATAACAGTGGCAATATTTAACTATTTATTCTAAAAATATTAACATTATTGTCTTACATTTCAGTTGCTTTTATTAATGGACAGTAAATGTGTTTTAAATATGCCACTAATTTGCTCATGTACTGTAAGTATTGGCAGACACAATATGGGTTTAGATATTTTCTATATCCAGTTCATAAAGTCATACCCATGATGTTTTCTGATAATTTGTAATAGTCAATTATATGTATTTGAAAATTTCAAAATTGGGCTGTTACCGATAGAACTAGCTTATCCTTATAGTGAAAAAATAAATCATAAGTTTAATAATATCTAATAATGCCAAGCTTTTTACCAACTATAGCTTCCAATGACTCAGCCAAACAGTTGCCTTCACCAACATGAACAGTGCAGTGTTAAAAAAACATTTTGTAACACATAGCTTCAAATTTTGGTAAGCGATTCCTTAGAAATACTGTTTGTTTACACAGGATTTTCAGAATCTCAAGCACTATTTAATGTTAATACCAAGTTTAATCAAACATACAGACAGATGTTAAAACCTTACAACACCTTTAAAGTCCTCTAGGAGACATTTCAGTAAGCATTTGGAATACAGTTTTTTGACTGTTTTTCAAATCTGATATTGATTAGTTCAATTAAGTAATTGAGAACTCAGTTGGAATGAAAACCAGCAGATAAAGAGGTTCCCCAGGACCAGGAAACCCTGCACTATATATATATATATATATATATATATATATATATATATATATATATATATATATATATATATATATATATAGTATATATATATATATATATATATATATAAAGTTTCAAAGCTTTCTGAAATGTGTTCGTATAGACGTCATATTATACCGAAGATGTGGATATTTTGATAATCCTTGGCCTGAAAGTCACATTATGGATATGTAGCTATCGATATCATTTGCTGACCTTGTGATCTGACTGTCTGGCAGTAAATAGAGTAGCTGCCCTCATAGGCCCCTGTGAGTATGTGGACCATTTATTTCCGAAAGGTCACATGGGTGAGAGTCATTCTCTGCTGCTGTTAGTCTTTTCATAAACCAGGCCTCCTTCAGCTTTCATTGACATGTAAGAATGTGTTGGAAGAACAGCTCAACACTTGTTGTGATGTACAGTGTGCAAGAAAAACAAACAAACAACAAAGCCTTGTGAAAGGACAGCACACCCCTGAAGGTGACCTTCTAGTTATTTACAGTGAGAAAGATGCCTCAGACAGTATACTATAGAAAATATAAATGACTGATTCCACATGTCCAAATGCCTACCGATGCTTCCCTTAAGGTACATTAGGTAGAAAATCGGAAAATTGTCTCATGAACAACCTTACAGCACTTCAGATTATGAGAAAACTATTAGCATGCATAATAGTTAACGTTAACTGCATTTTACACTAACTTCACCTTCAGGCCAATAATGATTTACTGTGAAGATACGAATCAAATGTTGGCACTTAGTGTCAGTTCAGTACAAATGCTTGTGTGCAGTATAATAAAAGCCAGATAATGTAAATAATATATTCAGTGCTGAGGCACATTGTTGTAATTTACCATGGCATGTATGAATGCAAGCCCTGCAGCAGTGCTCTTGTGTGTGTAATTTGCTCCATTGCTCCACTGTCTAAATACAGTAGGAGCAGCAATACATGAAGTAATTTAAGTGTAAACACCAAGTACTGTAAATATTAATTGACTGCAAAAGAACACCATAAAATGAAGACAAGCAACAATTACATATACAAATACAGTCCAATCATTTACTGCCACAAATGTGCTCTTTAAACCCTAAGAGACATTGTGATTTTCTGAAACATCTGTGACATTCTGTACTTCAAGCAAAGTCATTTGGTCAATTTTAATTACCCAAACAGTGATGGATCTTAATACCAACACACTAAAATGAATAAACCTGACTGTCCACATATCTGTATGGTTATAAATAACATACAGTTAAAGAATGGTGGTATATACACCCAGAAAGTCATTACCAGAGCGCTGAAGCTTGATATACTTAGCATTATGCAGCAAGGTTTTGTAAAATCCTAATGGTCCTTTGTGTGTTCTTGTACTCACACATAATTTCAATTTTAAAATTCTTATTTTATTTGAAAAACATTTTATCCATGTTTAAATGTGAGTAAAATGCATTTTTTTATACTAATGGCATGCTGTTTATTTGTTGTTTTCTTAAAAAGTCCAATATATTAAATATTAAAGAAAAAATGTATACAAATAAGAAAATATATTATTTACATTAATTGTAAATAAAACAATACAACAACAAAAATGTGACTGCTATGTTTTCTCTTTAAATACATGTTGTTAGAACCCATTTCTGGTTGATTTCTATTTATTTTAATAATGCATGTTGTACAGGAGATTAAGTGGATAATTGTGTTAAATAATTTCCTTGAAAACGTTCACAATTTGAATAACAGAGCCATTACTCCCATGTCTCCTTTAATTAGGAGCTGAAAAGTCTCCATTTTAGCATTGCTACTCAATAGTACTACTGTGCACACATCAGAAACACTCATGCATATTTATAGGAAGCTATTTAGCTTTAATGAGCTGTTGTTTGATGTGAATACATGGCACGGCCAGACCCAAATTAGCCTTAAAACATTGAGTGGAACCTTCAGTTCTATTCAGATCAGCACTGTTTACAAATTGCATGTGCATGGTAAATTGCTGAGGGTTGGGGCTAGATAGCAAAATATTTCATTTTTGCATAAAACTGCCTGATCTTAACCCTAACCCTAACATTAGCAAACCAGGTATTTCAGCATCCCATTAATTACTGTAGCTCTGCCACTGTTATAATGTTTCCAATTTTAATAGCAATTTTCATAATTTAAAAAAAAACATGAGTATGCTTCTAATCGCTGTTACTTTCGACACCCAACAAAAAAATAAATAAATGGTATTGTGCTAACTGTTCTGCTTTAAAACAATGAAAACATTTGGAAATGTAAATTCAGTTGCATTTATTTTGTTATTCTTTTTTTTAGGATTTTATTGTTCTCCTCTCCTCTCTGAGTTGTAACACTTGTTACAACTCAAAAGGTCACTTGTCCTGCATGTTTCTTATGTTTGTCATATACAAGACTCAGATCAGCCGTATATAATGCTTACATTATATCCATTTACACTGCTGTTCCTGTCATACTTGTGCATAAGTAAACTTTCATTATATTTTCACAATGCATTACTACACTGTACTTTTACCATTGGTTACATAACCCATTAAAACAGTGTACTTTTCTGTACCTTATGTTGCTCTTAAAAAATAGCACTGGATTCATTTAAAGCTTATACACAGGACCTATTCCACCCCCTCTTCCAAATGAAAACAATTTTCTACTATGCATCAGGGATTAATAGTAGCATCCTGTTGATGGCTTTAACAGCTGGTAAAAAGGCAGGCAGGTATGCAGGTATTGTCCTCCCCAGATTAAAAGTCGGTTTATACTTCTACATTTTAGTGACACGATCAACAGTCTAAGGACAGTTGCATTGCTGTCTGGGTTTTATTTATCTTCATTTTACCCCCCACCCCATCCCATGTGATCTGTGAAATAATTTGAATGACAGTAAGATTGACCTTTCTTGGTCATCACTTAAAATCATGTTTAATAATCTTCAAAAAAAAGAAACCACTAAGATCTCACAGATACTGAACCCTCTGAGCAGAAGGCAAAAACAAGCTGTCTTTATACAGTTCTGAAAGGGCTATAAACATGCAGTATACCCTTTCCAGTGACTGTTCTTTATTCACTCTGAAAGCTAGTTTTAATCATGGGGTTTCCATGCAGGTCAATTTACATGTGAAATGGCGATGCGCGTGAACGTTTGGGAAAATTACTCGGGTAAATCAGGTTTGTGGCCGAAAAAAAACGGCCAAAGAGAGGGATAGGGTAAATCTCATTTGCTTGTGTAAATGACAAAACACACAGGAAAATCCACGCCCAGTTTCACATGGAAACCCACATTTCACGTGTAAATGTTAATGAGTGTGTTTATCCTTAACTATTAATATTGCACGGGAGCAGGTCAGTCACTGTGGATTCCAAGACGGCAGAAAGTAGTGGCTGATGGGTGATTTTATGGTTAGCAGTGGTGTAGTTCACCTTAATGATAATGCGGGCGGCATTTTTTTATTATTGTTTTTTGCTGTGTCTGGTCTGTCATGTTGTATATATCTTGTGGGTTTACGGTTCTGTACAAAACCACTTACCTCAAACTGTGTTATGCATTTGTTATAGTATTAAAGCAGCTGTTTGATAATATCCTTGCTGTAAAAACTACGCTAAAGTTAAATACAAAGAGCAAGTGAGCTGCTTAACTGAATTAATTTCCGTCCTTTTTTTATCCCAGCTATGTCCAAAGACAACATGCATCTGCCCTCCATGTCAATAGTTTGTGAACTGGATGTCATGAGCCAGCTAGATTGCCCAAAACAGCGCAACAACATCCAAGTTGTTGATGTCCCCTCAGAACTGACCAAATAAAATTGCAAATGAATGTATTGATTGTGTTTTATTTGTTTGCATCATTAATATTTAACACAGCAGTAAATCCAACACAACTTAAAAGAAATGAGAGCATCTCTGACAACATGAGCCTCCTCAAATTGAAAAAAAATTTGGTCAAGAGCAGAAAAGCACATTATTAACCAAGCAGGCACAGGGTATTTAGCTTTATTACAGCAGCTTAGATTCACTCGTGTACCAGTTCTCTGCGCATGGAAACCACATTTTCACAAAATGTCACTAGTAATCTTCAAAAACAGCATAAGTACTTTACGCATAGTTAATTTACATATCTACCTCCACCTTTCCCATTCACTTGCATGACGTAGAGCGAAAAGCCCGGTTTACTCGAGTAAAATAAACTGAACGAATGGAAACCCAAAAAAGCATTTTACATGAGACATTTTTCTCATGTAAATGTCTTGAGTTAAAAAAAAAACTTGCATGGAAACCCCATGGTTGACATTAGAAAAAGCTGAATCTCAAAAACAGGAACTGCTCATTCCCTTGCTTAGCACACGTTGGTACTAGCTTGGTAGTGGTAGAAATTAGGGCACATTTCCATTGCCCGCACTGTGCTCACTGAGCCCTTGATTAAAATGAATAGGTCCACCAGCTGTAGGACAAACACGTGCTGAAGTACAGTACAAACCTGTACTGAAAAGGGGAAATTACATGCAACATCCATGGATTAGCCCAACTACGTAGAACACACTTGAGAAAACACTTAAAATAATGCTCACCAAGTCAGGGATAAATCTGCCTGCAGAGTAGGAGACCCTTAGGGTCCATTCGGGCAAAATGTCAAATTTAGCAAAACAGCTCCATGCCTGCTTCCTACAGTACTTGCATGCCATCAAATGGTGTGATAGCATAGCAGATTCTATCATGTTCCTCAGTATAACTTTACTTGATGTACTTCATGAATGTGCTGTACCAGTTTCTTTTTCCAAGAGATATTTAATATTAAGGCAATGACACTCGCATCCTTTGATCAGGGCTTTTTTGTTGCTTCTAAGCTTAATTTTGCTGGGTTGGTTAGATTTTCTTATACATGTAGCAACTGAATGATTACTGCATACCAAACAGATCAAATTCTTCATCAAGGAAATGTACCAGTTTTTATTTTCACTTCACACATACATATAAATGTACAATACAAAGCAAATCCAGTAAAGAAGCCAGGAACAGCTTTTTTGAAACTATACAAGACACATTTAAAACAATCCCGTCAGTTAAAAACATGTTTATTAATGTTTATTACAGCTGGCAGTTAGCTCCCCGCTCCCCCCCCCCCCAAACTAGGCTTTTAAAAGGCATCACTCAAATATCTAAGACTGAATACTGAAATTGGATGAACATTAGTTTTTACTTCAAGTATGCATTGTATTTTCTTGTAATGCTTATCAAAACTGGCTTATTCTTAAATATAGGTAATCTTAACAAAACTTTATATTTGAATCAAACATTCAACTTTAAGGATGTACTTTAGCATTTACAATCACTCTATATAATATGCTAGAAAACTGTTCAGTTTAAACACTTCAACAAAAATGTAAATTCCTGAAGCTTAAAAGAGGAAAATGCTTGAAGCATTTGCTGAAAACACTCATCACAATTTTGCGAATGTTTAATACTGATGTTACTAACTGTACCATGTGACAAGTCTTTCGCTCTTGCATACACAAGTAAAATCAGCTCACATAATACAAACCTTTAATGCCCCTTTGGTCAAAGACTAATCAACAGTAATAATGTTGCAAGAAAACATAATGCATAAAGTGAACATAATCAGGCTCAAATCATTCCCAGAAGAATTCTTATGTTTCAAAGTAAATTAAATAGACTTTATTCCCATTTAAATGTGTGCTCTAACCACCAAATGCACTAATACACTATAAGTGAATGCTATTTTACTGATTAATATAATTAGAAACAATAACAAGAGGGACATCTAATGTGTTTTGCGATTTGTTGGTGGAAGGATGTATTGGCAATAATTAGGGGCTTAATCTTTTACAGTATTTCCACCTGAACATTTTGCATTCCTCTCAAGTCACGTCTCCAGATTTATATGCAGCCATATATTTGAAGTCTTTGTACAAAGTTAGTTAAGTTCATTGTGCAGTCTATTTTATTTTTGAAGTTTTGTTTCACCATGAAACTGCTTTTTTTTGCAGATATGTACGTGTTGATGTGCTGGTGTAAAAGCCTGGGCACACTGCTAAGGGCACTTCAAGCTGCTGACGATAGCATGGGCTACACATTAATGCATTTTAAGCTAGCACTTATGAAAATGTGCATGTTTTTTTTTGTGTGTGTGTGTGTTTTTTTGTTTTTTTTTGGTGTATACCTTGATCTGAAAGCGCCGGCTTCAATGAGTTGCACTCTGGGCTGTTTATAAGCTGAAGTCCTCGCATCTATCCAAACTATTACTTAAGCACCACAACATAAATAATTCATCGATTGCAGTTTATTTTAAAAAAAGGTACTACAAAGATAAAATAGATCTCACAAGAAATTATATATATATATATATATATATATATATATATATATATTTTTTTTTTTTAAAGGCCGCTCTTCACATTGCCAATGTAAAGCCTTTCACAAAAAGAGAGAGAGACAGAGAGAGAGAGAGAGAGAGAGAGAGAGAGAGAGAGAGAGAGAGAGAGAGAGAGAACTTCTAGAACTTTTGGTTAAGATTTTGTGGGTTATAAATTATCTTATATTTTCATGTCAGTTTTAAGCCTGTTGCTCTCACAGGGAAACCATTCAGACATCCAAACTTACCCTCAAAACACCAACATACAAAACCTTTCAAATCTGTGCTACCTTTACCATGCTTCCATGAACAGGGGCATACATGGCAGGACTGCCCAAGTCTAAATCCTAGGAGATCAGTGCCCTTAAACTGTAATTAAACGGTTACGCTAAAACAAACAAAAAATATATACTGTATGCCAAGCAGTTTTGCATGTCTCAATTGATAAGGCGGTAAGGTATAATTAAGTTGTGCTTTATGAAAATAGCATTGGCAGTTGAATTCAGAATAATGGTTCTTTTTTTATATAAGTTTCAATAACTGGGAGGCAATGGCTATGTAAATACACATGAGTATGAACATCAAGTTGTATTAAATTATGTAAACATATACATCTTCTGAGGTCACAACATAGATCCTCTTGTTATAGAAATTTTTACTGGAGCATAGCCCGGACGGCTTTTGGAGTGGTCTCATCATTCAGGTGCTTTGTGGTGAACCTGGAAAAAATGAATGAGTGATAGTTATTTCTTGCAAATAATAATAATAATAATAATAATAATAATAATAATAATAATAATAATAATAATAATAATATCTTCACAGATTATGAAAACATCTATTTGATGTAGTATAAATGACTTTTTGACCATTTTAGAGGTTTGGTTTTCAAGTGCATCACCATACAAGATTGCACATATTATACATGTTGTATGTAAAACACAGTCACATAGTAATTGATCTGAAGGAATTAAAACAGCTAATGATTGAGCAATGGTAATGTATTGCTGTCACAATACCGTCAGTGATGTCCTGCCTGCCCATACACTCTACTGGCCATGTTAATATAGTATCAGCTACTTGCCATCATATTTATTAACCTATTATGTGTTCATGTTCCAGAGTAAAACTTATACATCAGTTGGCAGAACACAACAAAACCTACTTGAGGGCATTCACAAGACCTTCCACGTTGTCTGCAGGTTGTTCTTTCAGAACTTTAATGCATCCCTTCATCTGTAAGAAAGACGTTCAACTATCAAGCAAAGAATATCACAATATCAATATCGTGTCGTCTGAAAGACTGACTTGGACAAGGGTATTTTCTTTTACATACTTCTGAAGATAGAAACAGTTTCTAAAAATGTCTGTCAATTCACAGGTCTAAAGGGGACATAACTATTGTAAGGTGAATTTAGGCGAGATGTGCATATTAAAAACAAAAAACACAAAAATGGCACCAAGATACTAATCACAATCACTTGTATAACATCAATAGTTACTTAAATCTGACTGGTAACATTTTAACATGTAAAATTATACACATTTTAGCAGCTTTAATTTATAGGTTTGGCTACACTTTTGTAATCAACGTAGTGTTTTTTACAGGGAGTAGGGACAGTTCTGCCAAGGAGCTAAACATTGATCGAGAGAGTGAGAAAGCATCAACATGCTTCAGAGCCTTGCGTGAGTGACATCCAATCCACTGAGGTATAAGGGCAATATGAAAGACATTGCTACATTTAAAAAGACACGGCAATCATTTTACAGCCATATCAGCTACCCTATGGGATCTCCCTTATTAAATCCTGAAAGCTGTACATTCATCTGATCAATGCTGCTGTTGCTAGGATCAAGTGGCTTACTTACTTTACATGGTCACCCTATTTTACAAACCAAAAGTTGTTCTTACGTCAATTTTCGATGCTTTTGTGAAGGCACCAGCAGGATGCACATGATCATACAGGATAATGACCCCCACCATGACCCTCATACAGAAGAGCTGGGTGTCTTCACTGTTGAATCTACTTGTGTAATCCCTAAGGAAACAAAGTGAAAACATGCCATTATTATATGCTACACTCACAGGCCTCTATGTGTCATTGAGTTCCCTTTCCATTCGAAGATGACCACCAAAACATTATGTATGGGATATGCCTGCCTACTGGTAGGTATTTTCTAAGCTCTCTATACCAGAGCTGCCGCTAGGCCTCTTCCTGGGGTGACGCCCGCCTACAGAGGGATTAAATAGTCAAACCCCAGAAGCCATGTTCTCTTTTTGCCTCTCAAGATGGTAAGGTAAGACCCTCTGTGTTGGTATCTGAGCGTGTTGTGAAAAAGAGCTGAGTCTACTGCAGTTCCCTTGCCCTTCAGGCTGAAAGCTGGCTTGCCGCTTTCACGGAATCAGTGACTCCTTATTCAGCCTTTTTCTTTCTATCTTTCTTCAGCAACCTGTGCTCGCTCGCATTACAGGCTGCTGCTTTCCTATCTGTGGTATGTGAGTCGACTGCCTGTGCAGTATTGATTTAAAGGAGTGAATGTTGTTGTTTTTTTTCCAGCCTTTCACCGCTGTCGAGCGACTATGCTAGCTGCCGTGTGGCAGTTTAAATATATATAAAAATATATATTTGTTATTGTTGTTGACAAAAATTCCTTCCTGGCACAACTGCAGTGCACACGCGGTACACCCGCTTGCCTATGTTGTGCAGCAGCTAGGTTTAAAAAACACAAACACAACAACAGCAGGCCTTGTCCTCCACGGGGCTGTATTTTTACTAGACCCTCTGTAGAGTAGACCTCGCTGGCTGCCTCTGTCCACCCACCACGGTGCGTCAGTCCTTCGAAAAATCCAAAAACAACAGAACCAGAACCAGGGTTGGATACTGAAGAGTGAGTAAGCAAGTCGAAACCGCCGACAGCTAGGCGAGTAGCCAGAGTTTGGTTTAGTAATGAACAGAGAAGATTAGTTCAGAGATTGTAGATCCCACCAAAGTTTTTGTACACAGTGTTGTATGTATTCCGTGCACTGCCATTGAGCTGTTCAATGTGTTGATATGTAAACGGTTCGAATACCATGTATCTTTCTAAACAAGGGATTTAGGGGAGCTCCCTAATAAAAGCTGAATCTCAAAAGAATAATTGTGTGAATATAGTAATTGTTACAGCTGTGTGTAATGGGATTTAAAACAGCATTCATTGATCTGCCTTTTTACATACCCGCCCTTACTCTGGTCCCACCGCAGTTGGATATATTTGTAATACTTTCTGTATATATGTGTAATGTTTTCTATATTGTAGATATGCTTATGTAGAATCCCTTTCAAACTATAGATTCTCAAAGCTCTTTGATCCAAATCATCATTAACACATTTTTCAGTAAAGAAAAAAATTAAGTAACTTACAAAGAAGCTTACAAACAAAGTCTCAGGTTCTTTCTTATTCATTTTTTAAATTGTAATTTCCTTTCAGAAAAAAATAAAATCTATTAACTCTGGAGTAAATAGCTTACAGAATCTATCCCAAAGTGTTAACATTGCACACCAGTTACAACATATGGGTCAAAATGAAAAGTATAGAGGTGGTAGGGCATAGTTTACACATTGCACTGTATAATAATATAATGGGGCAACAAAAAACAGACCCAAAGATTTAGGGGACAAAGTAGCTCATAGTTCCGTACTCAAGTATTGTGGTTTCAAGTGTAACCATTAATCTGGTACTTCCAGACTGCCCCAACATGTTACAGACGACTTACAGTGAAATATAAAACCATGTTGCTAATAGCGAGGGAGTGGTTTTAACAGTTTTTAGCACCGACTGGAGCTAATTTAGAATACTCGGGTAATTACTGTTAGCGTTCAAGTGAATGCGTTGCGTATTATAACTATCTATTAAAGTCTTGGACTTAATACTTACGGTGTTTCCAACATAACTTTACAGACACTGGCCATAGTACTCAAGCAATCTGTTGTGTTCTCCAAAGGCAATGTTTTGTTCTAAAAAAAAAAAATAATAGGTTTATTTTTACATTTTTTCTTTAACTTTTAACAAATGTTGAAAGGAAGCTCATGGAAGTGGAAATTACCTCAAACACAAAATTTGTTGTGGCATTGCTGAGAGTCTTTAGCATTGGTGTGGCTTCAGCATAGAACAGGGACATTCTGTTGGCCATTTCATTGTTCACTTCGCTTTCAATTTCTATCTGTGAAAACAAAACCCAATCTCATTACAATTATGGAACTGAATGGCAATAAATAACGCTGCTCTATTTTGAACGTATTTAAAAACTTACGTTCATGTTGTTTATCCTGTTGCGACTTATTGTTCGTCTGTAATAACTGAAGTCATTTTGAATGGCTGGATTTCTCATCTGTGAAAACCAAAAAAGAGGAATATTTCACTTTAGGAATGGATAGAAATACTATTTTTGTGAGTATTTGAGTATTCTGTGAAACAATAATAAGGGGCAAGGTAGCTTAGCAGATTCAAACTGAATACCCATCTTACTACAACTTAAGTGATGTGCTGAAAGATGTAATTTCCAGCCATAGCTTTTCAAATGTAGAGGACGGGACACATTTGAAAGCCAGTGTGAACAGAGGCTGTGCGACAGACAGCGAAGGAATTCAAGCTGTAAATCTCCCTCCTGACCAGAAAGGGCGCTGTGTAAGGTTAGTGGTACGATTCCTCCTAGATGGGCAGCCTCGATGGTAGACAGAAACCGGAAGTAGCTACACGTACATGGGAGGACTCCCTTGCAATCAGCTACGGGGCAGACAGCAATTGAAGAAACCATGGCGACGGATTGATTGCAGGGAGGAGTTTTGAGATACAAAGGGGAATCAGCTACGTCAGTACCAGGCCTTGCGCTGAAAATGTAAACATGGCCGGAGCATTGTTGTTGTGGTTACATATTTGTTTGTGTGTTACAGAGGAGGAGTGCGAAACCCAGGAGTTGCCGCCACAGAACCAACCCTGAGCACGATCTTCACTGCACAAGCACAGCACAGACACAAGCACCACTCCCAAACCACTTTTCCGTGGGTTTAAAGAGCACAGTTACGTGCACGAAGGATTGTGGTTTGGGAGTGTATTTTGTTTGGGACTGCAACCTGCCATATTTGCTTCCCCTATACCATTGTTGGTATAGGGGCGACTGATTTATTATTTATTGTTTATTAAATACAGACGTTTTTCATTGTGAGTACTGTCTGGACATTCACTTTGTACACTGCACCACTCACATCCTCTTCATAGGCTGCCTGTGCCATATGAGACATGACACAATACACTCCACAAGCACGCTAAAGTCATAATAATAATAATAATAATAATAATAATAATAATAATAATAATAATAATAATAACCTTGAGCTCATCAAATCGCAGTGTAAAGTGGAGAATCTCTGCAAACTGCTTGGCCAGGGCTTGCTCTCTTTCCAAGTGCTGGGTTGGAGTGTAGGTTGGACATGTCAGGGACTCCAAGAGACTCTGCAAGGCCTTCTCTGTGTGATGGACACATTGAAAACATTGAACACACTGACCATGTCAACAGACACACTTCTGACACTTATTAAATTATATAAATATTACAATAGGTTATATAGAGTTGACTTCCATTTATCAGCCAGACATAGGTAGAACGTTCTTTAATTCAAATAAAATTTACAAAAGCGTTTTCTTAAGTCCTTAACCTTCCTGTATTTTATGCTGATTAAAGCTTACCCAGTCTTAACGAGAATTCATAGAACCTCTTCAGTTTGATGACTAATGGACAAACAACATTCCATGCTCGTTCTTGGAGTTGGAAGTCACTTGGATTTTGTATTCCCTATAATAGAAAAAAAGAAAAAGAAAAAAAAGGATTCATTCTTGATGACTAAAAGTATCCACTATAGTAATGAACCTCAGGATTGGAATAGACTCGAGATATTACAGTAGGCCCTCTGAAAAGAACTTTAAGAACTGTTTAAAGGACCCATGTTCAACTGTTTTAGTAGCAGGAAAGAAGTTTCCATTTGTCTACATCCCTTAACACGCAAACCGCCGCGGTTATACTCATACCTAAAACTGCCGTCGGCTATTACATTTTAAACATCATCAATATTAAAATGAAAGACAAACTATCGGATACAACTCAAAAGTTTTATTCAAGCACGTCATATCAAACATCTGCACAGCCGAAACACTATTTAAATGAACAATTAAAACATAAAAGGGTTTATTTTTTAACTTGCCACATACAAAGCAAAAAATGAAAAACTATAATAAAATAGAAATTTCAAAAGAAACTAGTGTGTAAACAGGTATACGCACATACAAAACTATACAAACAAAATTAATTTAAAACAAAAGTAACACATTTTCTCTTGCGTGTGTCTTAACTCGCATCTGTAACTTATCTGCGTATTTATGAATGTACAGAAACAAATTGCATGCTGTTGGAAAGCAGTTTCAGGCCCAGTTAGAGTTCTCTTAGCAGTTGGAAGTTACCTATGGATGTTTTTGCAACTTAATTACAAGAGTTGACTACCCTTTAAAAGGAAAAAATAAATAAAAAATCCTGCATCTTGGCTGCCTTCCCAACCAAATGTTCAGAAGCCATTGCAATCAAGTGACTGACATGACAACGAATCTGAAAGACTAGATACACTTTAATGAAAACGCTAAAGCATACACATATACATGCATTTACATGATGGGTGTTACAGACCAGACTGGAACTTGCACACAACACATTGTCGCCCGAGTGTAAAAGTAATTTATAAAAATCTATATTAAATATAGGGCTGCTGAGTTTACACCCTTAAAACAGTGTGACTTTTCAGTGCCATGTGGGACCAGCAGCATAACATTCCATTAACAGAATCATAAAAACACTTGTTTCTACCACTAAAACATAAGCAATTTCTATTACACAAATAAAACAGCACACTTGATTAAAATGTAGTTTTAAAATAAGCATCTGACAACACACACATACTACAATTAACATGAATGGATAGAATTCTACAGCACAAAACCAACACATGATGTGGCTCAGCATAAGAGGACTGAACAGCAAGGGGGGTTCACATCAGGATTAGGGTGTGCTTTCAGATCTGAGGGGATGCTTTCATGGAACCAACTAGTCTAGGAAATGACAGACTATCTAGCCTAAGGCTTCCATTATGCATCTCAGCAGCTGGTCTGTCTGTATATGCAAGGTTAGGCGGTGACATTAATGCAAAGAATTCCTATGAATGAGATTCCTCTACCGAACAATACTCCAGTGAAAAAGAGGATTGGCTAGTATTGTAACAGTAGGTCACGTACTTCTCTTATCTCCTGACCAGCTCCCTTGTAAGCCTGAAGACCTAAAAGAATGCTTTCCGAATCCTGCAGCACTGCATTGACCTGGTTCCACACATCTCTTTCACAATCTGTAGGCTGTGCATCTAAGAGACAAAACAAGATTTAAGGGTCTGCTTAATCTGTAACATGAAATGATTAGATTACTTCATATTAAGATGTACAATCAAATTGATGTGCTCCTGTTTAAAAACCCTGTAGTCATGAACCACAGTTAAGAGACTGTACTATTAATAATTAAAATTAAGAGGTGGTGGAATGGGATGGCCTAAATGGAAGCCATGACCTTATAAAGGGGCACACTACTGATTAACAAGAGAGCATTTTATTGATAGAGTTACCCTTTATTTGAATTACGTAAGACAGTAGTACTATACAGTATTTTCAGTATATATATAGTACTATTTTCATGTTTTAATGCAGTTATGCCTTTATTAAGCCATTTATGCCCCACCACCAGGTATTAACATATAACACACACGTGTATGCGTGTTATATTACATGTATTGTTTAATTGTCTATTTTGTTGACCACTTGACTATTTGAAACACCAAATGGACACTAATTCTTAGTGAGACCAGTCTGCTGTGTGTATGTTTTTTTGTTATCCACAATAGAATAAATCTATACAGTTATAGCCCTCACTGCCTTATTTAAAGTTTTTACTACAGGACCACAAATCGTGATTTGCCGACATGTCAGGAATAAAAATAAAACTCCCCTGCAATACAGGGGGCTCTGTTTAAACCATAATCAGCAATTCCCTCGTCAATCCAGACATTTTAACAGCACATGGTAGAGATTTAACAAAACAGACAACCTACATATTCACAATACTAGTATTTATTGAAAAGTGATATCTTTAAGCTTATTCATTGAACTTTTCAATGCTGTAAATTTAATAACGTAAGTGATTGACAGAAGCATTTTTGGCTTCTGTTTTTTTTTTTTTTTTGATAGACCTAGGAGGAACTTAAACAAGTGTTGGCTTGTTTTTAGTTGACATTTGTTCTGGATTCACTTCAGCAACGTTTTGATTTGCAACACAGTAGATTCTGACATACCAACTTTTATTTCAGGGTCTGCTATTATACAGCAGACCTATTAGACTTGATGTATGTATATTTATTCATGGGGATAGAACTGCTGTAGGCAGGCAGCACCGCAAGGTTACTGAAAGCATATACTTTGTGTTTTATTAAACTTGTTTTAAGTTCTATACAGAAACATTTCAAGCTCGATTACAGTCTACACATGACAGTCATTCTAAAAATAAAGGTGGCCAATTAGGTTTTTCTGATAGAACTAGTATGAAACTTCACAAAAATAACTAATATCTGTATCTATTTGGCTTTCATTTGCTTCTGGTAGTTTCACAGGGGATCCCGGAGGCCATAAAACATTTTAATATGTTGTGAGTATGTAGTTTGATCTGCAACCTGCTAAGAAATACAGTCATTAAAAAATCTAATACACTTTGAATGTAAAATATTAGACTCAGACAACAGCACTTTACAGAATGCATGCAGCAATTCATAGGTAAAAATCCAACGCAGAGACACTACACAAGACAGACATTACCAGAAGAAATACATACAGATCACATTTAAAGAGTTTAAAGAGCAAATAGCTTCAAATTCTGTTGTTTTTGGTCCTTTCTTTTTAAATGTTTGCAATACTCAGAATGGTTCTGCAACTGCTCAAATATTTTGTTTTACACATTGATGTATTGCCAGAAAAACAGGAAAGTTTGATTCAAAGTGGCAGATCACTTGATGGTGCTGGCTCTAACTTCTATAAAGACACTTTGGATAACCTAGTGTATGTAATTCATAACTATGGCAAGCAGCTAAAACTGAGGAGCAGCTCATGAAATCACCCAAACACACTGATAAAAAAAATAAAAATATTGCATCAGAATGATTTTAAACAAGGTAAGGGTATCTGAAGAAAAATTGATTTAGCTACTTACTTCTTAAAAAATTTAATCATTTAGCCATAGTGCTGCAACACACAAACTGTATCCAGTGCACATACAGTACATTTTAATAATGGAACATTGGTATTTGACACTAACTACAGTATGCTCTACCTTAATGCTAATTAACAAAGCAAATTACCAATTTCTGAAAATTACACTTTTGGTTGGGATTAAACCTTGACCAGAGTTTGTTACAATAGAACACAACTTTGTTTGTGTGTGTGTTTTCTGGTCAGGCCTTCCTTTTTTTCTGGAGCGGTTAATCAGAAATGTTATAATAAGAAGACACAGTAAAAGAAAGTTGTATTTTATATATACTGTGTATATAAAAAGAAAGATGCATTTTAGAGTCATTTAGTCCAGATTAGGCCAAGCCAAAGCTGCATGATTAATTGGGCTATTCTGTAATAGCCAGCAATATTTACTGTATTAGTAACATACACCTTGAACAGTGGTACCAGAAAATAAATGTTTATACTTGGAAAAGAACATAAAGCTGCAGTATGTTAACAAAAAGGCATGCAAATTAAGGCAGTGGGGTATGCAAACAGCAAAGAAGATTACATTATAATCCATCTTCAAATGTCATGAGACAGGTAATTTATTACAAGGTAGGCTGATGGTCTATCTTCAAGAACAAGCACCTTTACTGATCCCTGTAATAAGCCTTCGGTTCCTCTGAATTGCAGCAGACAAGGTACCTTGAACGTAGGGTAGGGTTAATGACGATAAAAATATCGGTCGCAAATAAATTCATCGTTCCTTATTTTATTTTTTGGTCACCTCTTATCTTGTGCATAACACGAACTGAAAGTATTAAGCTTTTTATATGTGATGAAAATAAAGAAGCGGTCTGCTAATAGCACACGCTTCGGAGCACAGGACAGGGGTGGTATTGGTGAGCTGAGCTTAAATAATAATAGATATTCTAAATTGAGAGAAAATAATTTTAAAAAATAATTGCCGATTACTAAATTAAAAAAATAACTAACTAACTAACTAAATAATAATAATAATAATAAAACAACAAATACTAGCATTGTGCATTTTGATAAGGCGCAGCACGCTATCTCGTTGTAAACTGACCCAATTACTGCCTTTTTCTCATTCATGATGCTGTTTGGGACGGAGAATGTTTAAAATATCATGATACATTTTGTGAGGTATATTGCCCACCGCTACATATGGCTTGTTTATTAAATGAAATCATGTTTCTTTTTTTTTTTACGTTATGCTTTAAAACATACTGTTTGCCGACTAATACAGGGTAATATACTACTTATTTTTTTTATTTTTTTTTTACCTCCACTTAATACGATAACTTTTTGGCAAATAAACCTCTCCAATATGATGCTCTTCATGTTAAAAGTTTTAGTCTGACTATTGGAGTTAAACATCAGCATTTATAGGGAAGCAAGTGACTTATATGCTTTCCTCTCAATATACGACCAATATGAACATCTACCAACACCTTGTGCATTGTAATTTAAAAGCCCCATTTAGCCCTGTGATTGGGTAAAATTCATGGAGGGCAAACATTGACAATACAAGTTGCTTCCAGGAACATACTGTAGGCAGTAAAACTAGCACAGGTGGATGGTATAAAAAGATGGCTGCAGTGTTAGTGGAAACAGCTCTGTGATCAAATGTACCTGTTATTAAATTAATAATATATTGGCATAAAATTATATGGAGAAAAAAGCAACACAGAAATACAATGTGGTGTAATAAATACAAGTAGACTACAGTCAGAATATGTCTTGGACAAAATTCTTATTATAATAAAAATTTGTAAAGCTGTTTGCAAACCCCATTCATCTTCTGACACAGACACATGCATGTGGTTAGTACAAAGCAATCCAAGCCAGGCAAAAGCTCTGCTCACTTTCAAAGTCAAGGAAAAAGTTTGGCCCCTGATCAAGCTCAGTGCAAGTGAGAACTTTTAACAGGTTCCCCATTTGGTTCCTGAAAGAGAAAAAGCAAGAAGAAAGGTGTCTTGTGTTGTGAACAATACATCAAAACCTTCCACTGGTCTCTGCAACCACTGGTGTACTAGGAAGGAGAGAAGGAGTGTGTGCCAAGTGAATTAAACTAATTCAGTAATTCAGTCCCCCCGCCCCCCCCCCAATCCTTCCTTAAAACTTACTTTCAAAGTCCAGGAAAAAATGTGGATAGTTTTCTATATCCCTTGTAAGGACTTTAAGAAGATTACCCATCCCAGCAAACCTAATTAAAATATAACAAGAAATGAAATAAAAGAAAAGAATGAGTCAAAATAACGGTTCACACATTACAAACTAACAAAAAGAGTGCTGCCTTTTACCAGGAAATACACACCTTTCCCTCTTGCCAATTTGATTCATGAGCTCATTAGAGTGGGTAACAATATACAGGCCTTATACTGGACTCCTTTCTAATGAACTCACTCCTGCCATCTGACCTTTAATTGGGGACCAATCAGGTATTCAAAAGATGTATAGTATAGTAGTTCCTTAACATTTTACAATTAAATTAAGACTGCTGAAATAAATAAATAAATAAATGTTCATGGAGCATTTTATATTACTAGAAATGCAGCCCTGTTTTTTATACTGCACATTATAATATAAAAGTGCAGTTCAGTATTATTGACAATTACATCCATAAATTACAAACCACCTCATGTTCATAGTTATTTCATTTATATTTAATACATGCCTTTTAGAGAAATTGAGTAGAGTATTTAACTTTAGGTGGTTAAACCATTTTTATCTTTTGCATCTTTTCTGGAAATCACAGCCATTTAATGAAATTACCCTGTGGTAGCAATGTAACATGCCTGATAAAGTATAGACTATGCTCCACTTACCTTTATTCAGCAACTACAGCCTCCAATTCCACCTATTTATAGAACCAATATATGCTAGCGTGTTCACTCCCCTTACTTATTTGTGTATATCACCCTGAGAAGAATTATATGGTTTTAAAATTACTACAACATGTAACTGTGTATAATACTATATGTGTAAAGTATTTAATTGTACAGTATATGTAAAACGTATATTGAATATGAAATGCATTCGCCTACATGGTACATTAAGGCTACCAACTATTTGTGGCACTCCTATTAACCATATTATGATTCCCTATTGGTTTGTTGCATTCCTAAAGCTGGGTGCTAAATTCTTTCCTGTTTACACCAGCTTTTAAAATGCCTTGTACTACAGCATGAATCTGTTTCACAATTGCTGTTCCGATTCAGGACAAGTGATTTGATCCAACATACAACTTTGCCAAGGAATACACAACCACATTGGCTAAGCTTACACACTGTAACTACTTTCTACTGTACATACTCTGTGTGAGATGGGGAGCTCTGGACTGTGAAGCTAAAGATTAGCTTTATAGTATATTTCAGAACATTGTAGGGCAATATTTTTGTATAAATAATTTTACTGGGTAACAGTGTCCCAATCAACATTCTGAACTTTATGAAATATATGGTAGATAACCCAGTATTTCAGTTTTCTGGTTTTGGCTCATAATAATTCACTTAATTTCACTTCATTCAACGTAATTCTAAAGTGGAGATAAGTTTCCAAATGCTAAGTTGAGATAAAAAAAAAAATACACCAAATGTTTTACACAATAAGAGGCCCCAGTTGTAAACAGTAAAAAGATCATAATTGGTAGCATACGGCTGAAAGATGTTAAGCCAGCAACATCAAAAGCTGACTGCCAACACTGCTTCCTTGCAATATCAAAGCCCTTAAGCAGAGAATTGCAATGAGTCATTGGGTCATACAGTAAATCTGTCTCCACTGTCTGTCAGCTGGCACAATTCCATGAGCACAAAAAGGGTCTGCGCTACAGTCAATCTATTCAAACAGCAATGCACATAAAATAATTTGAATTAACGGTCTCAAATCAAGATGACACAGGATCTCTCTTCAACCAAAGGTTTTCAATGAGCGCTGTTTGTTTAATGACATGACCAAAAATGTTTAGTATTCTGGTCTTTCTCAAAATATTTTTTAGCATTAAGGTTATACTGGGGCCTATTTTAATGACAGCAGATTCAAATACTGGCTTACAGGGATTCTATGAAATACTCACTATGACAACCGGATGCAATCTTGGCTTAATAAATGGGCCCCACAAAATGTTGCATGATATTTTATTATTTGTTTATTTAGCCTAATATACAGAAATTCTGCTTTAATATTAACCATAGTAGAGATGTGTAAATTCTAGTTCACAAAAATACCCACACCGACATCACGGTTTGCACTGTATAGCATATTATATAAAAACTGTGAAAGAAATAGGATTAATTTCTTCTTGTGCAGCAGGTACAGTATCACAAACCCACTGAAAACTTGATGCTCACTTTGTAGAACATTAAAATGGGGCTCCTAATACCCACTGCACAGGAAGTGAATCTACAGTGCAGCAGTGTGGAGTAGTGGTTAGGGCTCTGGACTCTTGAGTGGAAGGTCATGGGTTCAATCCCAGGTGGGGGACTCTGCTGCTGTACCCTTGGGCAAGGTACTTTACCTAGATTGCTCCAGTAAAAACCCAACTGTATAAATGGGTAATTGTATGCAAAAAAAAAAAAAAAAAAAAAAAAAGTGATATCTGTATAATGTATATGTGATATCTTGTAACAATTGTAAGTCGCCCTGGATAAAGGCGTCTGCTAAGAAATAAATAATAATAAATAATAATATAGTGTGGTTGCAGAATAAAACAGACTTCTGAGAGTCCAAAAAAAAATGATAAGGGACTAACCGTAACCCTAAAATCGTTTTCCTTTCAACTTAAATCCCTCTCATCAGTTGTGGTACATTTCTTTTACACAAACTATTTACCAGGTTATTACGGTCCAATTATTTTTTTTGTTACACTATTTTTAATGTGAACTTATATCAAGTTTTCTCCTGTGTGTCTTTAGCAACCCTGGTTACTGCAAGTGCTTACTCTGCACATTTCAGAAGAAAATGAAAGACCTTTTTAATATTTCAGAACCAGCATGACGCAGAAAAATCTGGCAGATCGCTGTAGACCTCTTCAGTAGTTTAATTTTAAACACATGGAGACTGCCTCCATTCTAGTTTTCATTAGCGAGAGAATTTCACTGCATCACAGCACCAACAACACTGGGCAGCAGTAGCACAAAAACATTTAATTCAAACCACATCAGCCCTTTCCACATTGCACATAGTAAATCTACATGGTAATTAATCAAACAAGGAGCACGCCGTGTTAAACACACGCCATTGCCTTTATTATGCAAGAAGCACTCCACTACAGAAGATGCATTGTGCAAAGAAGTCATTGTCCAGTAAGACGACGGAGGCCAAATACCTACATGAAAGTGGACATTGTGCAGTTGTTTTGACAACCTCACATTGCAACTCGTGGATTTCCTGTGCTGTAGACATTTCACACCAGCCTTAGACATGCTCTTATTGCAGGATACTGAGACCACAGACAGTAGAAAGCTGTTTTAACAGTGATACAAAGTCAAACACTGCCCTCTGGAGGATCTTTGCTGGTATGACATTGGCTCACTCAAATACTGCGTGCTTGCAGGCATTTACAACATGTTATAACTACTGTGCCTGAAGCATGATAAAAGCTAGAAACTTAGGGCCCTTTCATACCTTGTTCATTTAGGGGGGGATAATTTGCAGTAGAGTTCAGTTAACACCCGAGTTCTGTTTGTTTTGGCACTTGTTCCATGTTTATTATATAGTAGATATGTTCACTGTATTGAACAGCTGTCTGGGCATCAATAGCCAGACAGCATTTTGTTCAGGTGCACATATCCAGATGATTACGTTCACTTGTAAAAAATTCAGAGTGAAAGCAAACAAAGTCTGGTGCAATTACAGTAAAACGAACCGGAATTCACTTGCAGACGAACTGCAGTCTGTTTGAAATGTTCTGGTGTGAAACCAATCAAAACAAAATGGCAACATTTTAGTTTGTTTTCAAGTTTTTTTTCAAGTCAGAAATGGGAGATTGGAAATAGGCCTGTAGTTTTTAAGAACACTGTTTACAATATTCAAAACTGCAGTGTATTTTAGGGAATACGTCTTTAAAAAGTGAAGTGGGAATAGGGTCTAACGCACATGTTGTGTGTTTCATCTTTTTAACTGTAGTAACCAGATCCAGTTCACAAAGCAAGGAAAAATGCTCTAAAGTTTGTGAAGTTTGTTTGGGTGCTGGATGACCAAGGGTAAGAGTATCATTATTATTGTTAGATGACACATCTAAATTTGGTATGCAGTTAGGTATCTGATTTCTAATGTGACTTTCTTGTTTCATAAAGTCATCACAGCATTGATGAGCACTTGATAGAACAGACTCAATGTGGATTTGTTAATTTTGCTATAGACTGAAAGAGAAATCTAGGATTGTTCTTGTTTGTTTCAAATAAGGCACTCATCATTTCCATGAAGCAGAGTAAAAAACATGCATCATCCTTGCAGACAAAAGTGTTGAAAGAGATGGATAATGCGCTCACAGAGTTATCTTCCAGAACAAACCTGCCTGAAGCTTCCCTGTCGCTCAACAGCGGACTGAAGACTAGAAGTATTTGAAGTTATTCTACTGTAACTGTAAAGGCTCTGTACTAAAGGATAAAGCAATGATTGCTATTAGCAGCCTCTTGTGGCTGAAGGAAAGAGTTTAGAAGAATCAATACTGTCGGGTGGGACAACAATTTATTGATCCTAGAAAATGAACAGCTTTTATATTGTAGCTGCTGTTAGATCATGACAGGCACAATAGATTCAAAGTGCATAACTCAGGCTCACTTCATCGTTTTATAATGTTCACTCATACCCTACACAATATGTAGGCATGCTGAAGAATGCACAAAGATTTACAAATACTTTTCTTATATGCTTTTTGCACTTTTAGTACAACAATACCTACATACTGTAAATAAATTATATTAAAAAAAAAAAAAACTTGATTTCATTTTATACTTGGATTTGCTGAACCTGGAGGGAAGAAAATAAATAAATGGGGCAGATGGGTAATTTAAGTTTACACTAAAAATGCCGCCTCTGGAGGCCTGGGTCCAGCAGAAGGGTGTGAATTATTCAGTTCTAAAGACTGTTTAGTGAAGCACTGGAAGTCAAATACTCCTGGAGTTTGACGGTCATAAAATTACAACTTCATATTAACCATTGTCTCCAGGACTTGTGTTACAAATCCCAGAACACCTATAAAAGCAGCTGGAAGTTAATTCTGCTATATTTATTTTCTTTCTTTGCCAAAATCTATGGGATTCGTGGAAACACTTCCCAGATGAAGCAGGCAGGCAACTTTGTGTAATGAACATGATTAATTCCTGTGTTCTACAGTATGTTGCATATTTTACAGTTTGACAGAATTAGGCTTCTTCAATCCTGAGCTTTAGTGATCTGATCTTGTTGGTTATGATTGAATATTTCTTTCTTTATAACAATGCATTACCTATTTACTGTACATTTAGACAAACATGAATTTCAAATGTGGAAAAGGGAATGGTGCAAATCTGTAGAATTACTGAACTAATGTTAATAACTTTAAAAGAGTTTTTAAGCTTCCACACCTCTGTACAGTATTTGACCTATTCCACTTATGATAATAACTGTGCTCTAAAAGTCAGGCAAGACTGCCATATAAAAAAAAAAAAATAATAAAAAGGTGAGTTCACGACCAGGATTACAAGATCTATTGGAACACTACATAAAAAGGTCTTAAAAATAAAAATAATAATAATTTAAACCTGATAAAATTGTGTTTATCTTGCTGCTCAGGCTGCGTCTGTTGAGTTACAGTACAGTACAATAAAATAAATAAATAAATAAATAAATAAATAAATAAATAAATAAAATGTAGAAGCAGTTGTGGTCCCAGACTTAAAGGTTACACGTGGTAAACAAGTTAAATCGGCTGACGGTAAAAGAGCTAGCAACTCTCCAAAGATCAACATACTGTGCACGGTCTGCTAACACAGCTGCAGTCACAGCTGCAGAGATTAGCAACTGCATTTGCACACTAGCAAGTGTCAGTGGATGCTATGCAAATTGCAGCTGAAACGTACCGTAAATAGACTGACCACAGTATATTTTATAACTGGTTGCAATGGTGCACATAACAGTATTTTATATTTGTGTAATTATTATTATTATTATTATTATTATTACTCAGATGAGAAATGTTTCCTGTTAAACGTATTGGAATTAAACAGCCCTTTTGTTCTGAAAAAGCCTAGCTGTCCCTTCCTTATTTGGTCAAGCACACTAAATTGCAACCGGGATATGATAGTGCATCAGATAAATAACACAAATGTATCGCTTAAAGTAGAACAACAACTAAGATTACATTGCTTTTAATGAGGAGGTCCCAAGAATTAATGACGCGTAAATGTTTCTGATCCAAGATTTAATTTATGATGAGATTGTCTCTAGTAAATGAGGCTTCTGTCTCAAAAGGTTTTTTTTTTCCTGGTTAAAGAATTAATAAAGAAAGAAAGAAATAAAATTTTAAAAAAGCCAAATCCATTTATGAAAATCTGTGAGCTCTCCTTTTTTTAAATATGAAAGCACTGATTACATAAAACTGAACATGTAGTCAAAAAAGAGACGCTTGTGTCAAAACACTTCATTGGTGGAGTCCTAAAACATTAGTATTCAGTAAATGCCTTCTACATAATGTATCCTGACATTGGATAGAATTAGGATGCATTTAGAACCACAATGGACATTATTTAAAAGCTGGCACATTTTATGGAGAGGAATATATTATTCTAATGGTTTAAAAAAAAAAAAGAGTTCTATGTACTGTAGGAGTAGTTCTGTTTTTGTTCAGAGTAGTTTTTTCCACGTTTTATACAAATAAAATGTATTCTACCTAAAAAATACGCCTTTGCATTCTCTTTTCTCTTAGGAAGTACCCGACACACAATAGTGAGGCAGCAAGAATAATAAAGTGCAATGACATGTACAGAAGTAAACAGGATGTAATAGTCTGAACCCAACAGGAAAATGAATCCTAGACAGGAAGCTTTATATAGACTTCCTGTGGAGTGGAGTCCCAATGCCCCAGATATCTCCCTCCTATTTAATGCAATAATAAACCATTAAGCTTGTTTCCTGGCTTTTACAGTGTATCCCTACAACTATTCTAAATAATTCTCAAGACTTTGGCTTGTTGAAAATCCATTGCAGTAATGTGCATTTGTAAAGTGTTTCTGGAGAGGGCGATTCACTTCCCTGTTTATAAACAAAATGGGTGAAAATCAGCAGCAAAGTCAGTTCTTCAATTCAATTATGGCCCAAAAATTGCATTCCCTCTACTAATACAAAAACCTTCCCTTTATTGAATCAACCACTTCATGCGATCAAAATGAAGGTATACTGTACAAACACAATCACATGAATAGCTTCATACTCTATTTGCTGTAATATTGTAATATCCCACCAGAGGGTGCTACTGGTTTGCAAAAAGAAATGCATACTTAGTCCTGTCTACTGCAGGTCGTCTAATTTAACAAGGTACTGAAGCATATATAAAGAAGTAAACTGACTGCAGTGCATTCCCCACAATTCTGACATGCGGAATTCCTAAGCCTGCCTTCCTGTGAGAACCCAGTACACTGCAATGTGGATTTACAAAGTCACAAAGAGCCGGATGACTGATTCGCTTGAATTTAGACTCAAAGTGGAAGCAGCAAATAACCGACTTGTTCTTAAAATCCAGGACCTTAAATAGCCATGTGTGACAGCTAAAACTACATGCCGTATCTAGGGTACTTTGAGAAAACAGCCTGCCTCCCTCCCTCATATGAAACTGTCCTCCTAAAACATGGAGCATTTTGTAGTTATCGCACAATTAAATAATTTCTGTAGATCACCTTGTAAATAAATAAATAAATAAATAAATAAATAATCAAATGTGGCAAATCACTAGAGACCACATTCATTTTAAGTGGTAACCTTACATTACTATTGTGATGTATTCACAAGAACCAGAAAGAGAAAAATAACCGCTGAGACATTAAGATATATAAAATGACCAGTAACTGCATTCCTCTTGAAATGAATAGATTTATTAGGTTATATATTAACATTTGTTCTTACTCAGTAGATACACTAAAATCAAATCTTCAGTGAAATGTCATTTATTTATTGTCAAGATCAAATGGCATGACGTACAGTATACCAGTATGGACACCATGGTGGGTTTTGTTTTATTATATATATAATTAAGTGAGCAATTTGCACAGTAATAACTGGGATAATGGAGCCAGCATATTATCAGTAGACTAGCAGTTTTCTACTGTAAGTCACAAAGAATACCCTCTATTAACCGGTGGACCTCTGTACCGTACTGTGTTTTTTTTAGACACACTGATGTATTTAGCATTGCTAATTTATAATGTCCTGACATTAACAAAGCTACTACAAACGTAGTATAACAACTCCCTTTTTTTAGATATCCGATGGTTATGGTTTGACTGTATCACTCTCTGGATTGTCGCATCTGTTTGGCATAGAGATGAGATCTACATTTTTGTAATACAGTCACTGCTATTCAGTTCTCTTGTTCTAAAGGTATCTGATGGAAAAAATACTTCAGCAGTTGCATTTTGTGTGGTTTGATGAAAACAGAAGATATTATATAAAGCCGTTTCCTGTAAGTGTCTACTATTCATGTCACAAAAAATACAAACCTCCAATATAAAAAAAAAAGTAGTATTGAGACGTACTGCCTCCTAAAGCTCAATAGATGGGTCCTACGGTAGGTTTAATGTCATGTAATCCTGTGTACATACCATCCCTTCTGATTGGAGAACAACATCCCAGAGTCACTCCTAACGGGGTCTTCTCATTAGGAGTTTTCATTTAAAATGTTCAGGTTTAATTTTGAATTTTTAGTTGTGTGGCCAAAAAAAAAAAAAAAAAGAACCTAGGTTAAACTAGACTTGACTTCCAAACATACAGTACACTAAAAAGCAAATACCTGCATGGTAAAAAGGAGGTGTTAAATACAGACTTATACTTTCCATATACATACTCACACTCTGATAATCTTACTAACTTTAACTGCACTTCAGTCCATAACAATTTCCATCACTATTGCAGTAACTATTCTCGCATACAAACTACTAGACAGACCTTTATAGAGCCACATTTTTACGTACTTGATAATGTACTAAAAAATTAATAAATAAATAAATAAATGTGTTAAAAAACAGTTCCATTTAAGGGACAGGAATCAGGCTTACAATCGGAACCTCCTACTTGTTTCCACTGACAAACAACCTCAAATAACTTGGTCTTCAAAAAAAAAAAAAAAAAAATATATATATATATATATATATATATATATATATATATATATATATATATATATTATATATATATATATATATATATCTAAAAATCTGGCAGGTTTTTTTTTTTTTTTTTTACCAAAAAGCTGGTTTACATCGATACATCAACTCCACTGATTCTCTATGGGGTCCTCCATCATGCTGCGCTAAGGGTTGTGGGATACACAGCGCTCGGGAGAAGATTTTCTATTGACACTCAATGGAGTGGTGTTGGATTGAACTGCTTTGAGCTGATTTTAAATCGCTGTTTAAAAATTTTTTTTTTTTTAAACTTGGGAAGTCTATTTTACTCTTACCCAGGGTGTGCTGACGAAAAACATAACTCGTGGTAATGATGGCATACCTTAAGCTATCCAAAAAATGCACTTTTCTGAGCATGGGACCAGAGATGGCGCATGCAAAAAAACAGAGATGAGCGTTTCATACAGTACAGAGTAGACGGGTGCAATTATAAAACTTGGATTTATTGGTATTGGATGTCAGTTTTTATATGTTTTTACTTCTGTAACTTATCTGTAAATATAAAAACAATACATTAATTAAACAAGCACAATGGAAGTAAGGGCGGAGTTGAGAATCTTGGTAATAGAATATCTTCGGTGTAAGTGTGCGCATGCCTCAGACTCCTCCATTCCGTTGCCGTACCGACCTGTCCACACTTCACTGTTCCCAGTCATATCACAACTGTTCTGGTACGAAACTTGCTCGTGTCTGGGTTTGTATCGATACAGTTATAGGGTTGGTTTGTTGTAAAAGCTGAAACTTGTCCTACTGATAAATTACTAGTGTATTTTACTACAGGCATATTGCTACCACAGGTTTTTTCATTTGTTTTTTTTTTCATTTGTGTTATTGGCATTAACAAAAGGTACATGACAAAACTACACAAAACAAAAGAGAGGAAAGGGTTACCTTTTTCACTGACTGGAGAACTCTTGCTTCTTATATCATCAGCGTACCCTTGTTTTCTACAAGAAACAATCAAAACAATAGGTTCAGCTGGGTTTTTTAAAATTATTATTAGTACTTTTAATAATAATCATAATATCAGTTAGGGGTTATGACCTGAAATGTTTCAATGTGATACAATTACCAAAAATCCTGACAACACTGTTCTGTTAAAAAAAAAAAAAAAAAAAAAAAAAAAATTATTCAGCCCGGCATCCTGGGATTGGAGAGGCCACCTAGGAACATATGGAATTAGAAGATCATTCAGGCAAGAGGGAACCAGATCATGTAAAGCTTTGTAGGTTATGAGCAGAATCTTAAAATCAGCCCGAAGCCAATGTAGGGCTGCCAATACCGGTGTAATATGGTCATACTTTCTTGTTTTAGTTAAAATCCTGGCAGCAGCATTTTGTACAAGTTGCAAACGGGATAAAACTTGACTTGGAATGCCAGAGAATACACAATTACAATAATCAATTCTAGATGTTACAAAGGCATGCATCAGTCTCTCTGCGTCTTGTAGTGACAATATTTCAAAGATGAAAGAAATATACTTTAGTTACTCTCCTAACATCGAAAGAATGAACTGGGTCAAAAAGTGCAACCAAGCTTCTCATTTCAGCCTTCAGAGCAAAGGGAAGATGTTTCCAGCAGATGCACAAAGGTTGGTCTTACTTAATTGTTGTTTTGAACATAGCAAAATTACCTCTGTTTTATCTGAGTTTAACAATAGGACGTTTTTTGACATCCATAGCTTAATGTCAGCGAGGCATGAAGTCAGAATATTTACGACTGCAGTGTCACATGGTTTCAGAGATAGGTATAGTTGAGTGTCAAGTGAAAGTTTACAACATGTCTGCGAACAATACTGCATGAGGGTAGCATATATGCGGGACAGCACATGTGACTTCAGATAGAACATATTGTGACCTATTTGAGAGACAGGATTTAAACCAAGACAGAACACTTCCAGACAGTCCTATGAGGTTCTCAAGACGTTCAGTCAGAATTGAATGATCAATAGTGTCAAAAGCTGCACTTAAATCTAAAAGAATAAGAACTGAGGGGAGGCCCATATCTGAAGATAGCAGCGAAAACCTGGGCAAAAATCTGACTGAAATTTATCAGAAACATCATGTACGGCAAGAAATGAGTTAAGCTGGTTCGCTACTACCCTCTCCAAAACTTAATAGATAAGAAGGGGAGATTGGAAACGGGCCTATAGTTGTTAAGAATGTTTAGGTCTAAAGTAGTTTTTTAAGCAGGGGTTGTAACACAGCAACATTAAACGAATTTGGAACAAAACCACATGAGAGGGAATTGTTAATAATGCTTAAACCGGTAGTATGAATCATAGAGAATGCTTCTTTAAGTAATTTTGTGGGAACAGGATCTGAAACACAGGTAGTAATTTTGTCTTAATAACCAAGTCAGATAAATAACTACGGCTGATTTTTTTAACTTACCTGCGGACGATGAGGCAAAAACAGAGCAAATGGTTTCTTAATGTTATAAACAGCATTTGGAAATATCCAAAAGACAGTCAGGAAATAAACCAGACCTTGTTTATAAATTAGCTGCTGTGTTGCTGCTACTATTTCATGTATTATGTTACTATCATGTATTATGCACTTTCCACTGTATTTAATGTATTCTGCTTTATTTTTTTTTACTGTATATCATGTATTATGCATGTCTCTGTATTTAAAGTATTATGGATTTTCTTCTTGTTACTGCATCTTGTAAAGCGCTTTGTGATGGTGGTTCACTATGAAAAGCGCTATATAAAATAAGGATTGACTGACTGACTGACTGACTGACTGACTGACTGACTGACTGACTGACAGATTGACTGACAGATTGACTGACAGATTGATTGATTGATAGATAGGGCTTCTGTGTCAACCAAAAAAAATATATGAAATCGGTGTTTAGCCAATAAACACCGGAAAAACTCTGGAAATGGGTACTCAAATCACGTTGACTTCACCCCTTTCCCATTTAAATAAATAAATAAATAAATAAATAAATACATTAAATAAAATGTCCCTCCTTCATGACTCTTATCTATTACTGATTCATTCTGAATACTTTAAACCCATCCCAACTACTGAGTGGCAGCAAATTTTACATTTCTATTGGAGACTCTTCTTGTGAGATTTAAAAATGCAATTACAATTACAATAGAAGGCTTGTTTGCAGGATTTAAAGCTGTATTACAGTTAGATAGTGAAAACTTAAAAAAGAATTCTAAATTGTGGCAAAATGTGAAAAAATGCCTACACTCAAAAAACCCAGAAGAATGTGCCCGTGACCATAAGGATTTTGTTGTGGAAGACAGCAAAGGAAAGAAGGTACAACTAAGTGTGCAAGTACTGTGGAGTTATTACTATTGTAACAGAAAAATAAAACGGCCAAGCATTTTGGAAAGAAACCGAAAACAATCATTTAATATAGTATATAAAATGCGAAAGCCCTGAAAAAAAACGATTTACATAAAACTCGAAAACAGCTAAAAATAAGCACCAAAAAATGAAATAAATAAAAACAGAAGCCCTATTTATAAACCAATAACCACAGGAAAAAACAAACAAACCAACAACTCTGTTTGATGACCATTTCAGCCCCCAGAGCCGATTGGACTCTGCTGTCATTCTTTTTAATGCTTTATATTCTATACTGTATGTTGTAAATATAAACAATTAACACTATCCGAACAAGTATGCAACATGACTTAATTAAGATATTCCATTCAGAATACAATATTTTTTTACCAAAAGCAATCATTTTTGTATTGTAGGTTTAAAAAAAAAAAAAAATTTTTTTTTTAAAAACCCCACACAAACCACAATTTGCATTAGCAGCTACTTACTGTGCTATAGTTTCTGATGCAATATATACATTCTACATTACCCATGAATATCCCCTTCTGTTCTTCATTGTTCAGCACCAATTCTAATTTCACTGAAAATCTAAAAAAAGCTGTTCTGACCAATCAACCGACTTGTTCCCATCTGCCAAAACAAATACTCCCAACTGATCTCCCTTCCCTTCCCCCCACCCCAATACAACACGCATTAAAACCCTGAAATGGTGTTGGCATAAAAGGATGGTCTGGTGACAAGAATACTGCCCCACTGGGACACTCGCAATGAATGGACTTTCCTTATAAGGACATGAACTCTCTCCAATAAGCAATGTGAATGGTCTTTCCTTGTGCGGTCAGCTGACTAATTATACCTTTTCACTAAGGCATCCTATCACAGTTCCTGGATTTATTACAGGGTGTGAAAGAATGGATGGGTTTGCTCATTAACCTCCGGTTTCTAAAGCACTGGAAATATGACACTCCCCATTCAAATATGCATTTAAATGTTGCCCTGGAGATTAACCCACAAATAGGCCTAAATCACAAATAAAACTAATTGTGGATTAGGTTCAGTAGCATGGCTTGTGTGTATTTACAGTGTATTCAGAATGGAACAGTGACTGAAAAATATATTTTGAGCGCTCTTCCAATTGACCATCAATTCACATGAATGTACTGCAACACTAAAATGCTTTTGCTAACCCCTTTTCAACCAAATGGAAAAAGACACTTTCTGCACAGAGCAAAAATGATTGACCATGCCTTTTCCTTTTAACTGAAAATCATAATGCATTAACATAATGTCCATTACATGTGTTACAAGAAATTACTTTCAAATCTCTCACAGAAAACATCTCTTAGATCTAGGTCCTTGTGAGATCTAGAGGGCATAGAACTCCAAGGACCAATATATAGCTAAATACTGTAACAGTTAAATTACTAGAGCAAAGAATACAACACTATGGACACAGAACTGACACACAGGTCTGAATGTAAATCTCCTTGTGAACTGGCAAGAACCTGCCCAGCCCCTGGGGTATACCATGCTTTCCTGATTCAGTACCTTGGGATTGTCCACCTGCTCACCACTTCTTGCTTACTGTAGTTTGCCCAGTACTCCTCCCTCACCGGAAACTTTTCTCTTATATTGTGTCCTTTTCAGTTTCTCATTCCTCCGCTCATGCTGATAGGTCTCTTGTCTGCCTGCAATTCTCTGGCCACCCCCATTCTCACAGCAGCCAATAGGACAGAGAGCTGCTTCAGCCAGCCACTGAGCCGCTGTCGTGGTTTCCTTGGTAACTAAAAAGCTAGGTCCCTGCAGACACTGTAAATGTGATTGTACAGTACACAAGGTTGGGCAATAATTATACAACCATTTCTATTATATTAAGAGACACCAAAACCTTACACTGTGGCCTGCGAAAACAAACAAATCAATTGGTCGTTACTGTGTTGCCACAACAGAGGTTTCCTGCAATATCGTACAGCATGTTTCTAGACATCAGAGCTCAAATTGCTCAGCATAGCCACCATTTACAATGCAACAAAGCAGCTATGAAAGCTGACACAACAGATGGAAATTAAGGGACGACCAAGCCTTTAACCCTTTGCAATCTTATGTCGGACCAGGTCTGACATTACAATTTTCCCTTTCCGGTCCAATGTCGGACCCTGTCCGACATCATCAAAAAGACAAAAATGGAATTGTCTTTCTCCCCTTTCACGGTCTCCTTGTCTTTTATGATGTTTGCAATTATTCTGGGTGGTTCTATTACAATTACTTTCATACTGTTTTTTTTTTGCGTCTGTGTGAAGATGCTTTCATCAGAGTTTTACAGCTACTCTTTAGTTCTATATCACATCTAAGACAACCAACTAAAACTAAAAGGATCTTAGCAACAGAAGATACTCACTTTTTAATTTCCTCTAAAAGGGAGACACAGTCTAGTACAGGACAGCAAGGCAAGACAATCTGCAAAACATGGACAAGGTTTTATTGACAATTTGCTTAGTTACACCTTTACAGCATACAAGAGGGAACATGTTTGCCATCCTTTGGTCTGCTGCAATTTTTTTCTTTTTCCCCACTAGAATATATTTTTTATATCACTGCTGTTGAAACTAAGGCCCTCAGACAGCATCACCAGAACTAGTCATCCCCCTTAAAACAAGGTAAGAGAGCTTGGTGCTTCCACCAGGGGGCAGCAATCTCCCTGCTATTGCTGGTTGGTGGACACGACTGCCTAAACTCAGAGTTTGCTTTCAAGTGTGTAAAATAAACAAAACAAATAAATATAATATTTACACATATTGCCTTTTGTCAGATGTGTGGGATTACATATTTATTCTAATAAGAAAAAATGTTGTCATGAGAATGGAACATGTTCCATTTAAGGAATGTTCGTAGGCAAAATACACATTTCAAATCTCCTCAGTAATTTAGTAATTCAACACAAACAGATGTCAGTATTATTATAAAAGGGAAAAATGTTCCTTAATTTATTTAAAACACAATATTGTAACACCATATACATGTCTTTAGTACAGTAACCCTAAATCTTAAGAAAACAAAGGGGTAGAGGGCTAATCTGAAGCATGAATAGTGTGTTCTGTTTTTAGTGCCAGAGGACATTTTACAACTACAATATAGCAGATGTGATCCAGCATAAAGCGTTCTTCAGTCACAAAGCTCTTTGAAAAGGTACTAGCATTCTGTCAACAAAAAGCTGCTCAGTGTGCGTACCCCAGCATGTGCTGCAGCTCTCTTGTTTAATTGATAGAAAGGCAATCTCGCCGTTACATTTTCTCACTGTGGTTTTTGCAACCAAACGCAACGCCTGCTAATTCTTCTCAAGTTTCCCTTGATAAATCGGCTGCAAACAAGCACACCCTCTTTGATTAATTATTCTGCTATCCAACATCAAGAATCTCCATGTGCTGCATTCCACTCAGCCTATTCCCAGGATAGCAACAGCAGGGTAAACACACTCTCCAGGTTGAGTGCCAACATGTACTGTAGGTTTCTTAACTACTGTGCTGTTTTTAAACCTGCAAGGTAATAAACACTTTAAAATATTTAAATGTCACACTGCCTACCACCTGCCACACACTCACTTTAATTGCACAGATCTGCCACAAAGTTACTGCATACTATATACAGCAATACCCCCTACGCCGTTTCCATTAGGAGTTAATTTGGCTTTCATGAGCTACTGTAACATCTGCCTGATGCTTAGATACCATCAGTTAGTGTAATAAGATGAAAGCCCTATAAAACCCTGCAAACTCAGTACTGTAAAAATGTTAATCATCTTCAACCTTCCTATTTAAATAGTGCTATCCAGGATAGCAGTACTGTATTTTGCTGTACTGTAAATAAAAAGAAAAGAAACCCTCAACCAGCACTCCTCCGATGTATTTTCTTTAGGTTTACATGAATGTACAGCAATGTATATGTGGGGCTAATCCAAGATCACCCGACTAACTGTACATGTGAACCAAGCCAGTTCCAAACATTTCCATAAACAACTTTATTTATTCCAAACATTTTTAAAATAAAATGTTACTCGAGCTGTTATTAGACAACATTAATTGTGACATCCTGTGCACACACACACACACACACACCTTTCGAAGGTACAGTACTTTACAGACTGAAAAAACGAGCAGTTACAGTAGCAAAATCACACTCATTTTAAAGTGTGATGTTGATAATTCTGGGATGACGGCACATTGGTTTACAGAGGGCTTTCGGTTTTCTGCATCCATCATTTTTTCTAATATTCCAGTGATTACTTACAGTAGTATGGCGTGGGGTGTAGAAGTACAACAGTTTCAATGCAGAAATCAAAGGTTGTTTATTTTGCTTGTCACGCATACAATACTGTAATCAAAATCACCCTAGGGAATCATAAAATACAGTTGTACACCGAATGTCATTGCAATGCTGAAACTAATAAGATACCAGTAGTGCCAGAGTCATATCTGAACACAGTACTGTGTGTTTGTATTACGTCAAAACCCCAATAAAGCTAGGTACAGTACATCAATATACTGTAGGACCATTTTTGCTGAATCTACTTTAGTTACATTGTGCACGACTTCAGACTGCAACACTCAAATGATACCTTTTTATTAAATAAATAAATTAATAAAATATAATTACGTGGTAAAAGATATGTTTTACAAATTGCCAGTTGCAATCATACAGAGGGTTGTATGCTTTTCTCTATCTGTCGTTGGAAACACTGATGTCCTGAAGTTCAATGAAAGGCAGGGTAAGTAGGAAGTTGAAAGAACTGTGCAAATGATATTGTCCCATGAGAAAATTAGACAGGAAGGAACATGTGAACTTGAAAACGTTGTCTTACAGCTTTCATATGCAAATCAAACATTTACTTTAGGAACTGAAGTCTTACATACAGTACCGAATACTGTAGTTTTAATGTTTTACAGTATACTGTACTGTAGTTACAGTATGGATTTATTACAACGACTGCTCCAAGTATCTATTGAACTGAATATTTCAGCATTCTGTAGTTTTTTTTTTTTTTTTTTTTTTTTAAACAAGTTGCTACTGTATGTACGGTAAATGCTATTTTATTGCAGCCTATACAGTAATATTTGATGTAATATATTTGACTTTACTTAAGTTTAACGCACAAAACTGACTAGGTGTAAATTTGATTTATAGAATATTTAACTTCTAATGCCATTCTCGCAACAGGATATTTCGTCTCGTGAAAGTTTACACCACAGCATATTCATAAATTGGTTGAAAATAGTTCCTGTAAAAGTCATGCGTCTTATGTGTTACTGTAACAAGTGCGCAATACAATACTTTTTAAAAACTACTGAAATTTCAAAACAGCATTTCAAATCTCATACCCTACTTCCCCAAATCAGTGTCCAAGATAGAATGACAGTATTATACGAGAAGAGGGCAACTAATAGTACTTCTAAAAGAACACAATAACAAACTTTGGGGAAAAAAAAGTTATTGGAACGTTGAAACCACTCGGTTTAGCTTGCTACTTATCATTCAGAAAACCCAGAAGCTACTAACACTGAGCAGTTGACATGTCTGAATCATTTCTGCTATTTTGGATGTGTTTGTATTGCATTGCTATTACCTTAGGAGGAGGCCCATGCACAGTATTTGGAGATAATGTTGCTCGTCCTTCTCATTTAAAAACAATGTCAATAGTATGAAGCTGAAATTCAGATTAGTCTCCACTGCAGTACCGTAGTCTGTGACCAGTCTACAGTACTCTATCTGTTGTGGTAAACAGGCTTTGTTTGTGTTTTGCAACCACTTCAGGTATACCACCACAACCGGACGTGCTAACATTTTAGAACACTTTTTCTGCTTCTGGTGTTCATTCTTGAATGAGAGGAAGTTTGCATTTCACACAACACACTGCACAGTGTTGAGATGTGCATATGTCGATGTGAACTGAGCAAGAGAAAGTTACATTAACTGTGACAGAGGGCAGACATAGTCCTCAGACCCTCAATCTTCTCCCATCCATTACATTTATTTGAATTAATAAGAATCATAATAAACAGTTTAGTTCAATATAATATGTTACGACTGTGAAACTGACTGGAAACATATGAAGCCCTATTGTTGTGCAAGCACAACAGTCTGTAGAGAAGTATTTTTTAAAAGCAGTTTCTCGCAATAATAAAACAGTACCCTGATCTTTTTCCTGGATGAGCCAATAGTCAGACGTACTGATTTACAGTAATGCCCAATTCTTTCTGTTCCAGCAACCAAGTTGCAAGTTAAACTTCTCTATTTGGTATGGTTTTACTAAGGGGATCTTTTGAAAGCTATCATTTCTATGAATAAAGTACTGCCAAGTTAGACACTAGTTCTACAGAATTATCCCAAATTTATATTTGCACTGCATCTGAACTTACAACCTTTATCTGTATAGGACAGTCTCCCCATCAGAAAGTGATTCCCTGCACAAGAAATAAATCAATTTCACAAAGGACAGGCCATTAACACAATGTGCCCTGCATACATATGACAGGTGTTTCCAATATTTTGACCAAGTCCTGCAACTTTTGTATACCCCATTATTCTGCACAGAACAAGAGTTGTTTGCATGTTGTTGTTTTTTTTTTAACTAAACAAGACAAGCTTATTGGAATATTTACAATACAGAATTAATAAAGATTTCGTTTTTCCCTCTTAGACTTAAGCTAATGTGACTAACAGCTCTATTCAGCACTAAATGAGGCAGTTCAAGTTTTTGCCTTATATGGGCACAGGCACTAGGAAGTAACCGACCACAAGCACAATGGCTGCTTGCTTCTTTATTTGCTTTTCACAGTCAGCTCAGTCGCAGTGCAATGGCATAGGCCACCCACCCCCTCACCCAACCAGCAAGAAACAAATACAATATTGTACATCTATAGTAGGTTCAAAGCAGTTCATACAATTTTAGAAAGCTAGTGATATATTTTGTTAAAATATATATCCTATACAGTATACATACTGAACGTATACACTTGCTTACTTTTAATTCTCCAAAACACCCATACAATGGTTGATAAATTGTACTGTAGACTATATGGATGAAAACACTCGCAGGAAGCTATGGGCCATGTCATTCTGTTCCATTTGTTTTTCCTTTCCCACTGCTGCTGGCTCACATTTTCTATAGAACAGACAGTAGTTTGAGTAGTAAAAGCTATGAATTGCATACATTTGTGTGTTTTAATATGCATGCCATTGCTGGCATTTACTGGACAGCCCAGAAGTATAGATGCTATGTCCTATCACTGTACCTCCCACATGCTCGCATTGTGAATGGTACTTCTGTTTAAGGAATCTCTGCATCTCAAAGGAACCATAGTGCAACCAAGAGTCAGTTTTTCATGTCCAATAAACGGTTAATTTACCATTGTTTCAAGCGCTCTGTGACCCTGTGTGATGTATCACCCTTGCTTAACATGTTCTCTCAATATGCAATTTAATATGGTTTCTTAGCAACAGTATGCGTATACAGTGGCGTGTTAACCAGGGTGTGTGCACAGACAGTATCTTATATATTTATATATATATTTAACAAGGAATTGTTCAGGGCATTTATCATTCTCTGCAGGATTTGCATTAAGGCTGTATCCCATTTTTCTACTGAGAGAGAATTAATTTCATTTAACTGCAAGAACACTCTGATGCCCTAGTTTTTTTTTTTTTTTAACCATACTGCACATGGTACAGCAGCACTGGAAAAAATACTGAAATATTCAGAGGCGACATTATCATGTTTACTTTCAGCTAAAGCATCAAACACAATTTATGCAGCTTCTCTGAGCATTTGTTTTTAAAGTTTAAGTAGTTGAGAGTGGTGATAAAATAAACAAATAGCCGGGGCTGGCACATTCAGAAGTCTATAAGCTGCAGTACAATTGTCCAATATAGTTAAATTTTTTATGAGTGCAATTTGATTAAAAATGCAAAGGTAAGAACGTGAAACACCGAATGAAGTGGTTAAAAATATTTTTTTTTATAGAATTCGAGAATTTATCTGATTATATCCAAATATCCAACTTGTCGATAAGAGGCTAAGAGTGTATGACCACATTTTGGTGAAGATGGGTGCAAAATCAAGGATGCTATTGTGTTCACCATGTACAGCATGACAGACAGACGGACAAACACCATCAGCACATAAGGGTAGATTCGGGATGAATTACAAGAACTGGGTAATATCGTATCGAACACAAGTCACGATAAATAAGCTTCATTATAAAAATAATTCTCTTTCAAAACAGCTTAACAAAAAAAAAAAACACTACACCACAAGTTCAGGATCTACTTGGATATTCTTGGAGAAAATGGAGGTACCCTATGTGCACAATACGCTACACTTTTTTTTTTTTTGCAGCCACCACTGTAAACTATTCTATGTAAATTTAAAATTGATTTATTATTTCTTTATTGTGTGCAACGTATGTAAGGTACTGTATGGTATCATTGCTTGTAAATGTGGCAACATTAACTATTTTGTTGTTTTGTGTACTATTAAGTAGTTAGGTAAAAAGAAAGTAGGGCTGTAACGAAGGGTACATTTTTGGTGCTAATTTGCGTAATTTACCAGTGACATCACCATAGCTACAGTACTAGTTTATATTTGATTGTAATCCTATTAAACTTACAGGTAATCCATAAAAATGGAATAAAACACATTCACGTGTTTAAAATGTTATATAGAACAGTGTTTTTATAATTTAAATTTCCCCCTAAAATTTTGGAATCCCCCCCATTGGCTCCAGCATAGGGGGGAAATCCCTCCAACACACAAAAATGAAATTCAAGCCCTGATAATAATAATAATAATAATAATAATAAATCATCATATGAGCTTACGTTTGTCAATACAGCTTATGCAATACAATGCTATGCTGTCGAAATGGAGAATTAAGAAATTACATTTCTGTCTCTGGATAACAAGAACATGAGTGGGGGTTAGCATATATTTTGTAGGTTTCAGTAAATAAATACATAAATAAATAAATAAATAAATACTACTATAAATATATATATATTTTTTTTAAATTACAGCGCACATCTTAACCTAGGCTATAGGGTGGATACTTTATTTGGGCTTTATTGGCTATTTTGATTAGATCACCAATAATACTTCCACTAGTCAGAGGGTTGCATACAATACTCATAGCGATCCCGCTCTCTGTCAGACTGGTACACATAACAGGTTAAAGAAGCGCCGGACGAGGGAAAGAATGTGTCAGATATCAAAGTGGATATGAGAATGGCAGTGATGAAGCCAATTTGCTTGAAAACATTAAAAGTAGACCGGACATTTCCATCATAGGATTTAAGAAATCTGGAATTGATGATGCGATCAAAAGCCCAGAGGCAGTGTAAACAGCCTGATGCTGTAGTAGGAATGTTATTTTTTATGTTAAACATTTTTTTTCTTTTAATTTTTTTTTACAAGGGTTTAATTAAGTAACAAAATAAAATGTTAAACGTTTTGCACCATATGAAACTGAGCTGATTTTGCCAGTGCTTGCTAGTCTATTAACCAGTTTGAAATGATTTTGAAGCAAATAAAAGCATGTTTGCTTCGGCTTTATTGTTAAAGATTTCACACGTGGCAATATTACTGCATGGTAGTACTGAGATCGTTCCACTGTGTTATGTTGTGAACCAGAGTTTTAAAACTGAGAGACAGCAAATGCTTATCATAAATGTTTACTGGTTCTTAAAAAGGGCCATATAAGAACGATAAATACTGTAACTGATTAGAAGGCCTTCTTTGTTGTTCTCCAAGTTGCTGCAGTTACTTTGTAGATGCTATAACTGTTTTAGCAGACATTTAAATTAAGTAAACATTTATTTAAATATTTTTGGAATTAAAAGTATGTTTGTAGGGGGAGGAGGGTGTCAAGTACCACAGACAAGAGGAAGGGGGCGTGGCCCAAAAAAGTTTGAGACCATGCACTCAGCATTCTAAACTTTTAAACCACAACATGAGCTATAAAAACAGATTAATTTACTAAGTTAATATCATGCTTTGTATGTTATTTATTGACTTCTAATACTGTATGATTTCTAGTACAGTAAGTGTATGGTAACTACCTCTAATCCAGCAGGGAGTGAACTTTCTCTTGCACTCGCGGGCAAAGAAGGCGCAAGAAATGAGCTCTCAACTTGATTAAAGGTAGCCAGCGAGCACTTATACAAGAGGTCACAAGAGAATAAGCATCTGGCAAAAACAAAGACAAACCTATACAACAACTTAAAATCAAAAGTGTGGAATCATTTTGAGTTTTACCGAAGCACGAGCGTGCCACTACAGCAGCTGATATATAGCAGTAAGTATAAGAAGTGCTCTACAGGCCAAACATGGCCAGTTAGTGTTTCTCAAGAAAACCTTAAGTGAACAATATATATATATCTTATAATTTAAAAGGGGCTTAGGTGATGCGCCCACAGCTAACACTGAAGAATGTAAACAACTGTCAACACGATTTTCATAAAGTACAGAGAAGCTAAACTATTTATATTTTATTTCCCTTATTGACAATATTGAAAGATTTTTCTGGTGAATGTTTTGATTTTGAGGGTGTAAAGCAGGGGTACTCAATCATTTTAGTGAAGGTCCAGAATTCTTGGTTACAGTAAGGCCAAGGTCTGGAGCACACTGTCACTCCCATCCCCACACCGACAAACAAACACAGAGCTACGCAAATATAGTTTTTACATGTGTTGGTTTCAGAGTTCTTCACTGGGTTTAAAGGAGTTTTTGATGGAAATCAAAACTCTGTCTCATTTTTACTAGTCTGCCTTCTTTCCCTGCCATAACCATAGTGTTTCACCATTGCAAAAATAAAGCAAATTGTAGCAAACAAACTGAAGAAGAAAAAAACTGAACTGAAAAGAAAAAGCTGTGCTTTTTCTTTCAAGTGAATTAAAAAGAAAAACACCTTACAAATAATAAAGAATACAGTAATTTTACATTCAGTACATTATAAAATCAGCTAATACTCACAGTAAGTGGGAAAAGTGGCAGGTCCTCAAGAGCCTTGAGTTAGACGAGCTCAGCAAGAACAATACAGAGATGCAACGATTTGCATCAGTCAGAGCAGAGCTGTTACTAATATTAATAACGTTTGTCTTGGAGAATGAATATCCGCACACATAATATGATCTGCAGGTACTTAAGAAAGTAAAAATTTAACTGCATGTGTTGTAAGCCTGATTGGATCGCAGAATTTGACAATTTAAATCGTCATCAGCATACTTATTGCTAAGCTTTTCACACACACAGCACATTTTGGTGGATGGTGGAATGATGCAATATCCTTTGTGGCCGGGTTCTGTCCGTTGAGCTACCATTGCTTGCAAAGTGAAGCTTCGTACACACGGGTAGCACAGTACGGTACCACATTGTGTGTTTAATTAGCCATAGAGAAGGGATATATCGACGCTTACAAAACAGACCACAGCAGCCCACGCACTGAGTTTCACTTCATTTGAGCTGCTAATACTGTTGACTTGTTGTACATTGTTTCATTCATCGCTCGCACTGAGTATCTGCTACTTGCTATCACAGCGACACCTACTGTACCCTCTCATAAGAACCACACTCCCATAAGAACTATGCTTTCTGAAAAACTCACAGCATTTCCAATGTGAATGCAAGTAAAAACATAGATTGGCATATGACTTGGCGGTCCGGTCAAAATGCCTATTGAGTACCCCTGGTGTATAGTATGAGCATGTTGAATCCTTTCTCTCAAATGTAAACAATTATTTTCATTTATGTGTCATATTTATTAATATGTTTACAGGTAATGAAGATTACAATAATATTTTCATAAACAGATTGTTAAGAATGGCATGTTTTGCGGTTAGTAACTTTTGCATACAAACAATGCTGATATAATGAATGGATTATACTGTTGTATACATTGGAAATGTTTCATGCTGGCATATATTCAAGCTATTCCTTACACAGTAGTCTCTGGTTAAGAGAACACACCTCAGGAAGCACTAACAAATGTATTTATTATTTGTCATGACGCACGTGCATCAACATATGAAATTAACAGAATAAGTAAGAGAAAAGCAATAGGCAAGTGTATGTTAATAAACTATAATAATAAACTGACAAACTAAATGAACAAAACACCCCTACATACAGTAAAAATGCAGCAGCGGCTCCAACAGTAACTCTGAATAGAGAATGCATTTTAACACAATGGTTATTAACACAGCACCCCTTCACACATAAGAAATGCAGCAGCAGCAGCTCTACATTACTCTCGTGACGACAAGTCAGTTTTTAAAATATTTAATAAATTGATGATGATGATGACGATTACAAAACAGTACTGTATCAGTTTTTAATCGGTTGGCAACGAATCGCTAGCGGTGCCAAAAAGGTGTTCTTTTAAGCAAAGTTCCTGTTCCATTAGCCGGAGCATTTACAATGGGAAAAATCTGTTTCACCATAAGGTTGTTCCCTAAACCGAAGTGCTCTCTTAGGAGGTGTTTCTATACGTTGAGGCTACTGAACAAGTTTACCATTGTGAAAGCATACCAAAGTGTAATAAGGCATAGTAAAAGCATGGTAAAGCATAGCAAGGTATGGTAAAGCATATTAATAAACATGGCAAACCAAGCTGAACTACAGTACGCATAGTATAACCATGGGAAAAGCATGGCAAAACTGCAAAGATACCTTGGTAAACGTTTAGAAGAGATATTAAGCTACTTGAAATATTTCAGCAGTTGATATCACATTGTTTTGTACTTGTTTACATTACTACTTAAAAAAAATAAAAATAAAAAAAAACAGCAAATCAAATTTATTTTTGCAGGTTCACAATAACAAAGACAAACAATTTGCCTGTTTTATTATTTGTATTTCGATACACATCGTGTCATAACTCATGTATCAATTTTTATTTCAATTTTTGAAAAAAAAAAAAAAACTTAAATGCTAGAAAAATCTACTTGTCCTTCTTAAAAATCTACTTGCCCACTACCCGTCACACAACACACACACACAAAAGTAGAATATAACGTGCAGGATTTTGCTTTTATTTAACAGTGAACACAATCAATCAATTCGTGATTAACAGGGGCAGGTCTAGCCTTGTAGCTTGACTGGTTCACTAAATTCTTTAAGATACACAAAAGGTTCCCTGTGACCTCACCTCAACAAATGTATGCATAACATACTTTCAGGAAATATTCCTTTCAGTGCAGTTTGGAACACATTTGCTAGTAAATTTAAGTAACATACTAAGAGTACAACTATAATAAGCAATACTTGGGCGTTAATAAAATATAAAAATATCTTCTTCTGGGGTTTTTTCCCCACTTTCTCTAGAAGCTGAATCCAACTTCTGATGTACAGATATTTTACTTTGTTGCGTCACAGAAACCAAATCATTGCCAACTATTCCTGCTGCTTAATGGAATTCTGATTTTTCTGAAGTTTTCAGTTTTGTACCCGCTGAACCCCAGATTCTTAAAGGACTTGTGTATAACCTGTCAGCTTTCTCTGCATTCTTTACAGCTTTTCTACCAAAATGCCTTCAATACTTACACTAGGCTCCATCAAATTCTGCAAAGACAAAATAGTTTTTTTTATTCTTTTGTTTATTTCTATTATTTACATTTTTTTTTTGGTGGGGCAACATTCTTTCCTTGCACTACTCTCACTGAAAAATAAATACATAAATAAATGGATGAATGAATACATACACATTGCCATGAGATGTACATGACATGTAGTCACTGTCAATGTCCATTTCATTCATTTAAATGTAGTATCCTCTAAACTACCGCACAGGACTACAGTAACAATTCTTCATTCATTTACTTTTTCCCCCCCTTATTGATAATGTAAATAATTGTTCCTATCTTATAGCATTATTACGTATCCATGGCATACAATAAAATCAATGTATAGTGAAGCAAAAATTCAAACAGTCAAAACTAGTGTACATTTAAAACACAACTACTGTACCAAAGATCTTATAATGGCAAAGAAATTTGTGGGGTAAGAGACAGCTGCACACCCATATCAGGTCACTGAACTGTTTCTGTTGGATTAGTCTCAAATTCTGATGATTTTACAGCAACAGAAACTATAATCTTTGGCAGCCTGCCCCTTGATGACTGCAGTTCCATGCCGTCAAAAACATCCATCCATTTTCACTACTGTAGATACTTAGAGGGAAACTTGGGGGAACACTGTGCTCTTGTTATTGAAGTTGTCTTCCCTGTTCTTGAAGTTAATGCTTAAATGTAGAACTCTTATTTGTGATAAGCCATCTTTATAAATTCCTTTCAACATACTGCAAGCCCAGCTTAGCGGAAAACAAGTATCTTTGAGCACTTAAGTCTGTACTTTCTCCAAGTGATGCTATTCAGCTCCCCAAAGCATGGCACACAGTAAGAAATTAAAGTTTGCCTTGTCTGCAATTTTCAACATCCACTATTGCATTTTTTCTAATACCTGCGCTTTGTAAGACTGCAATTATAGAAGACTTACCTTGAAGAATGTGTCTTGTCATTTGATGTTGGCAAAGAAGAAAATGCTCATCATATTGCTATATACTACTTCCCACTTCAGATAACTTTTAATGTGCAATATGCATTGGAACCCATTGTGCATTACTTAGAGTATACAGTATCTTAGAAATGTCCAGCTTTAGTAATACCACAGTCAATTCCTTGTCCAATACAGGGTAATAAAGGACCAGGGATCACATAGTTTGGAAGTGGTTAAGATTAGAATGGCTGTTTTCAATGAACAGCTTTTAACAAGATGTCCACTTTAAAGTAATGATTTTAGATAAAAACAGACTTATCAAGGTCGAAATCTGTATGCAGTAACATTTAAACTGTCTTGACGTCTGACTAAGTTTTATCTTTTTTTTTTTCCTGTCCATATTAATTTTTGATTCATGATAAACAGCTGCATGATTAAGCAACTGTTCCACAGCTCAAAAAGGGGTCCTGTGCCCTTCAGTGCTGTGCTGCATATGACAAAACAAGGGGCCAGCATGATTACTACTGTACCCGTAACAGGAAAGCTGGGTCTGAGAAGACATTTCAAGCTGCTTGATAATGTAATTCTGTGAGCGTATGCCTCTGCTACTACTTAGGGAATGTTGCTGAACATTCAAGCTCTTTTATAAAATAGTTCAGGAAGCAAGACTGGAAGCAGGAATGTATCGAGAGGATATTTATGATCTTTACAGGAAACAACCTTGATACATATAATCCATTAGATGTACTAGTTACTATAATAAGTAGTGCCTGAGAGAAAAGTGTTTTGTTTGTAACTAATATGTAACACAAGAGTTTCAGCTAATGCTGCCTTCACCAATGAAAGCACAAGTGTACATGTTGCTCTGGCGTTTGTCTAGTTTCATTAGATTATGTGTATGAAGTTACGGGTGAACATATAATAATAAAGGGACGAGTCCTAGACACTGATGAAGACAGTGAGCACAACCTTACGAAATGCTTAAATACCAAGAGTGTCCTTTATTAACCTACAGTACAGAATGCATAAGCAAAAAGGTCTACATTGTAACATGTTGGTGATTTGTGAGGAAGACATGTCTTTACTCAAATTGTACCCCAATTTTCACACACATATTTTGGGGCTCCTGATTTTTCCATTCTTGGGAATGGCAAATTCTGTTTTTCAAAATGACCAATTTGGGGTTTTTTTCCGTTTTTCAAAATGACATTTTTTTATGTTTTATTTAAGTTTTCAGGAAAATCCTTCTTAAAGCAGTAACAATGTACTGTAGGTCAGTCAACAAATAAAGGTGTTTTGAAAAAACAGATTATTGCTGGCATTACAATACACAGACTAGTCGATAGGTTGTTTGTTTTTCCCCAGGTACTTTTCACTTTTCTGTATATACAACTCCAAAATGACTCCACAGAATAGAAAACTCACAAAAACAGCTAGTTTATTTTTTAAACAATTCGACTCACACAGCACACAGGCAGCGGCGCAGCAGAGACAGACAGTCCATCAGCACAACACCCACACCTGTTTTCTCATTATCCAATGATCCAAATAAACATACAAAAACGTTTTATACAAGCGTCATCGCTGGGCTTCTGGGTAGTGTAGTTTTCAAAGCAATCCATTATTTTTTATAGGAGAATAACAGCGGTAAAAGACGGTTTGCCCAGTTTTTTTTAAGGTGCAGTTGCAAAGCAGAATTCCATTCCCAAAATGCTAATTCCGTTCCCAATGCCTAATTCCACGATTCCGCCATCGTGGAAAATCAGTAGCCCTATAATATTTGTAAATGAAAAGGAGGCTGTTAAATGATTTACTAACAGGTCAAAGCACAGTAAAGGGAGGACTGTATACAAGCCAGCAACAGTAGTTCTTTTGTTGATAAATTGCTCGCTTGCTTTTCATTTCTCTTCAGTCTCAATCCCTCACTTCTGTCCTCTCTGTCGCCTCACTCTAAAGTGTAAACAGACATCATTACCCTTTGTCATGCCAACACAACAAATCCACTTTCTACTGCAGTACAAAATATCAAGAGAAAAAAAACTGAGACAGACTGGTTGATGTGGTTGGACAAGGTATACTCTAAATTGCAAACCAATTATTTTTAATTATGGCCCAACAATGTGAGCTGTTCTGCTGACGCAGGGGAAGAGTATTGGGAAATTAGCACTTTGATTTCCTGTCAACCAACTGCGCTCAGCATGCAGGTCAATACACAGTATCAGGTATTGGTTGGCAATAGCTGCAGGCTATAGATCAGTCTGCTATTCTTGCCTCCCTGCTGAAAACATTGCAGAGTTTCTGACTGATCAACAGACAACAATCTAAAAAGCACTCTAGGTTAATAAATGTCAAGACAGTAAAACAGACCTATATATGCCCAGGCCTATAACACACTGATTATTCATTAAAATGAATACAAAATTATGAAACAGGTATATTCACAAAAGGTCAGACACCTGGGCACAAAATTAAGTAGCCTATTTGTTACAAAATACTTACGAGGAGCATCATTAAGTGAATAAGCCTGTGGGGGGAAAAGCATCCAGTTTTTGTTGAAGCCATTTAAATAAATTTACCAGCGTAACCCACTGAGACCAAGGCATTGTTTTCAGTAGCATCTGGAGGGCAAAGGCAGCATTAATCAGACACTAAACAGTAACAGTAAGCAGTTTGCAGTTACACATGATCAGTCACAGGGAGGAGATCCCATCATCCAGATAAACGTTCTCTTAAAGGATCAACTGGTTCAGTAATCCTCATATGATTACAGATCTCAGTGCAAACCAAGATGCTAATATCAAGAATTGCTTGTCTACATTCCCTCTGATCCTGGTCTGCAATCAGGATTCTCTCTCTGTTAAAACCATGAGCTTCCTGTATGCAAACACAGTATTCCATGTGCCGTCAAAACCATTCTATTCTGTATGTGCCTGAAACCTCACATTGTACAGGTTATTAAGAACATAAGAAAGTTTACAAACGAGAGAAGGCCATTCAGTCCATCTTGCTCGTTTGGTTGTTAGTAGCTTATTGATCCCAGAATCTCATCAAGCAGCTTCTTGAAGGATCCCAGGGTGTCAGCTTCAACAACACTACAGTATTAAATGACTACTTGAGTTAAAACACACAAAGCACAGGAACTACATAATTATTACACTTGTTTGCATATGTGCTTCTGTGGAGGAGTAAAGAGCAAAAGCATGTGGCTAATTTGAATACAAGACATTTTTAAGCACACACCAAGGCCCACTTTCGCATGCAGTTAACCTTTGCGCTAAACAATGTTACAATATGTTTTTCATTAATGGCCCAAAATGCCATTGAGTCAGTATGCAACTGCAACAGAAAGAAACAAAATGAAGATAAATGATTCAGACAAGTCAAATGCTCAGTGAATATGGTAGATTTTCCAAATCATTACTGGTAGCAAATTATAGGGAAAGCCAAATAATAGCCACACTGTATAGTGGGTTCAGAGAAAGAAAGGTCGGTAGCATTTACAACATAATATAATACAGCAAGGATATTTCATGTCTATAGTCATTCAGTCTCCCAATGTAAATGAAAACATTTCACAGAAGTTTGTAATTTGTATTGCTCTTCCTTAAAATATTCCAATACCTTAATAAAAATGGGACCTTAATAGAAATGTTTTAATTGTGGGCTCTAGATTTTCTTTTTAAAAGAGTACATTTAATCTCCAACAAATGGCTTATCTTCACGATCGCAAAATGACTTTTTTGGGCGCCGCAAGCCAGATAGTTCTGGGTGCTTTGACACCTAAAACAGGAACCAGTCTATCTCATAAATCCAGCTGAAAGGGGGCGGAATAGTGGACCGATGGAGAACAAGGGGCCACGTCAGAATGAGAACAACCAATGAGTAACACTCCAAGTGGACTCAGGCAGCGCCCAAAATAGCCAAACTATCCAATCACAGAGGTAAAGAGAACATTACAAAAGTATGAACATGACACTCAAACAGCGCTCCCGACACGAAATCCAAGGTTCTGATACACAAACCCGTCTCTGAACTGTGACAATCTGGAGATCCAGTCTGCGACCAGCTGGATCAGAGATACCGTTTTCGGACACTCTAATACTAGATAACTATTGTAGTGTTTGCCTTGGTGTGGGAGTCCACTGCGTACGACGTCTAAAATCCTAAAAGTACTTGTAATCAAATCTCTAACTTAAAGAGTTGGATGAACATTTGAAGTCGACATAAATTGAAATATATTCAATTTATTGAGCTAGCAGTGCCGGAGTTTGCGGTGGAATATCCCAGACATAACCGGATGAAAAGTGCACGTGTTGGTGGAGGAATTGCTGTTTCAGTGGAATACCTAAATAGTTCATGACTGTTGTTCTTTGCAAAGACATTTGTTTCGTACCCTGAAGTGGAGACAAAACGAAAGGAAGGCAGACCCCGGAACCTGGACCTGTCCTTGCCAGCAGGAGAGCCTTCGAGCGTCTGTATTGTTGAAGACACAGATCAGCTGGAGGAGGCAGCGAACATCCGATAAGTATTCAATGAGTAGTGTTTTAATCCTCTTATGAACTCGAGAATAAGCAGACCTAAATTAATGTTTTGTTTTAAGTGGAATGCAAAAAAAAGTATTATTGCTTTCAATTCATGCTTTGAGTTAATGAACACTATTAGCATTTGTTTGTATGTGATATATACAAATTGGCAATTGTCATTCTGCGTTTGAAGCTAGAATCCAAATTTAGCTGTCTTGATAATAGATAATTCTTGATAGGTTGTCTGGACGCAAAGATCATCTATGAACCAAATCTATCTATCTATCTATCTATCTATCTATCTATCTATCTATCTATCTATCTATCTATCTATATATATATATATATATATATATACATACATACACATATACACATCTATACATCTATATATATATATATCTATATATATATATGAGACTGATTCAACGATGCTTTGATTATCAAATATTAATGAAAGTAAATATTTGTGTTACTAACGATACCCATTAAGACTAACCTTCGTCTTAAATAGCTGTCAGGAATGCAGCTGTAATCTTTAAGGGAACCTCCCATAGATTGTGTTGGATCGCTGATCAACCAGCGGGAGTGGGGTGTCGTTGTATATACTTTCTTTTCTGTACCGTTTAGTTTACTTAATTCTTCCTTGCTGTATTATTTTAGTTTAGTTGTTGCACCTTTAATTTTTCCTTTATTTAGGTTTCATTCCTAATAAAACTGTTCCTTTGTTTTCACTAGAAACGTTGTCTAGTCTGATTATTTCGATAGAGGTCGGGTTCTACATGATTTGAATTCAAAACAAGGTATTTTATTATTACAATTTAAACTAGTCCAAATACAAATAAACCTTGCACACTACATCCAAGAGGCTCTGTTACTGTACAACTTGTTTTACAGCAGCTCTTAGATTATTCTATGAAACATCCTGTTTTCCTTCACATGTGTATGGAATTATACAAGAGGCCTTGGTGGATTAACAAAAGATTTGACACACTTGCAGTATGCCAGCTTGATGACTACAGTACAGAAGTCTCAATACACTAAATGCTGCCAACAGCTTCACAGCCACTACAGCATTTTACGCTCTTCTTGTCCTTTCACATAGCCTGTAAAGACATTTACACCACAGCAGGATTTCTGGAGTTGCCAGACAAGGCTAAAGCAGCCATTCATTAATTGATTAGAGTCATTACTTAAAGCTTTTAGGCCAGGGACATGAGGAACATGAGGCAGGAATGTTTTACAATAAACAGAAAAACAGTTCTGCAATTTAAAAATGCATTATACCTGAAACACCTCATGATTTAATACAGTATGAAACTAGAGTAAATTGAGTAAATCTAATTATTTGTATGCCTGCTAATTAAGTGAGATGCAGTTATATAATTTGACTTGAATATTGTACCTTCATGTATACACAGCACAAGGAGAACGACATCTCAGGGCAGCAGTGTGGAGTAGTGGTTAGGGCTTTGGAATCTTGACCGGAAGGTTGTGGGTTCAATCCCAGTTGGAGGACACTGCTGCTGTACCCTTGAGCAAGGTACTTTACCTAGATTGCTCCAGTAAAAACCCAACTGTATAAATGGGTAATTGTATGTAAAAATAATGTGATATCTTGTAACAATTGTAAGTCGCCCTGGATAAGGGTGTCTGCTAAGAAATAAATAATAATAATAATCATCATCATCTCTGTTTGGACCAGCAGTTAAAACAATATGGTAGAAAGTGATAATTTTAACACCTGTAAAGGAACATGACAGAGAATATGTGTATCAGATATGAAGAAAATGTATCTTTTGTAGCCTGCAATCACCCAAATGTTCACTAGAATAATCTGATGTTAAAACATGAGTTAATAAATAAAGCAGATGACCACAGAGCAGCCATACTGGGTCACAGGTAACAGGTCACAGTGGGGTTTCCACAAAACCAAAAACACGTGGCCTTATACGGCCCAAAAGGTAAACAAGGTCAAATTAGTTGTTGATGAAGTTGCTGTTGATTTACAAAAAAAAACAACAACAACATGTACCTTGAATGTTCAAGGAACAATTGTTATTTTGCTAATCTACAACCAGCTACAAAGGAGGAAATCCCAAAAGGAGGAAATCCCCAGCTGCTTGATCAACAGAGAGCACAGTACAATGCTAGAGCATGTTGGTAAATTGTAAAATTAGATAACAGGGGCAGTACATCAATACATGCTTGTCAAGCAATGTTACAAAAAGTTAGAGAAGTAATTAAACTGTAAACTTCATGTCACAAAAATCTGAATTATCTACCCCTTTGTCCGGTAACAATTTAAAAGCTGTGTTTTTTAATTATTTAATTTCCTTGGGCAACTTAGACCGACAGCTGAGCACTGAAACAGTCTTCACCACACCAAAAATGCTGTCTGTTCTTGTGTAATCACAGTGTTTAAGTAAAGTGGATAAAACTAACTATTAGTACAGATTTTAAAACATTACCTCTATAATTATGCATTAAGGCAGAAGAGGGCATGGGTTGTGCCTGCAACCAACCAAGAAGTGACAATATCCAGCACAACCCATGCCCTCAGGTGCCTTACTGCTTTTATAAAACAGATTTTTAAACGTTTTATAAAAAAAAAAAAGAAGAAATCTATATCTTTTCTAAAGATTAACATAAATTAGGAGGCTGTGTGGTCCAGTGGTTAAAGAAAAGGGCTTGTAACCAGGAGGTCCCCGGTTCAAATCCCACCTCAGCCACTGACTCATTGTGTGACCCTGAGCAAGTCACTTAACCTCCTTGTGCTCCGCCTTTCAGGTGAGACGTAATTGTAAGTGACTCAGTCTCTGTAAGTCGCCTTGGTTAAAGGCGTCTGCTAAATAAACAAATAATAATAATAATAATAATAACAACATTTTGAGGTATAGCCTTCCACAACAGAAAACAATATGACCTAAAAATAATATTGAAGTAAAACATTTTTTTGTTTGTTTGTTTCAGTAAAAGCAACTATAAAAACCTTGTTTAGATGTGTTTCAGTTCATTGTTCTGACTTTAAATAACTATCCCTTCCTGCATATTCAAGGTAACGTTGTTGGTAGGTAATTCACTCCCATTGGCTCTAGCGTATACCAAACAGCACAAGAGTTTAAGGTGCTTTGTTTGCAGGGTTGGCAATTTTTTTGATTTAAAAAAAAAAGGTGTTTTTTTAATTTAAATTTGTTTATTTATTTATTTATTTATTTAAATTATGGCATTTTTTTGTAGTACCATAGTTGTACCCCTACAGTATCTTCAAACTATACATTTTAAGGATGTTGGAAATGGTGGTTTGTGAATAGTTACATACCAAACTAAATTACTCAATCTTAAATGAATACATAAATAAAGCAAATTAAATTATCATTGTTGCATCCTCTAAATGTGAACTACAATATGTGAACTATAACAATTTAGCAATGGAGTACGACAGAGAAAAATCCCCCTCACTCATCCCAGTCATTCTTTTCTTTTACTTTTCTTTCTTTGATTTCCTCTTTCTGTGTCAGTCCAAACACACGCAGTTGTTACTTAGGACTACTTTGCTATTTACAGTGTGTTCAATTGTTAAAGTTCCTGATTGCACCACTAAATAAACCTGGTTTCAGCGGGTCTTAACACAGAGCTCACTTGTCTATTTGGGACCCCATTGCACTGTCATCAGAATCGCTTCAGTGAATATGTTAATGATGGGGCAGGCGCTCTATAACGGGGCAAGACATGTCTTCAGAATACCATTTCAGTGCAGTATTTTTTTTTTGTCTTTGCTCCAGAATTGGGGGCAAGTGCCGTTCACGCTTACACTCGCATTTGTGCTGTGATCAGAATACAGCCCAAAGACATGGTTAAGACATCACGTGTATACTGGTTAGCAAAGGTGCAGTGATTTGCCTTTGTTCCCAAGTAGTTCCTAATCGTGACATTATACTGGATATTGTAATGGCTTGGAACCCTGATGGACCAATCAGCATGCAGCATTCTAACAATCCATTTTATAATTATCATTCTACTAATTGTTTGTCCTGATAAACCCCCTTCAAAGTTAAACAATTTTCTACAGCTTCTCAGTAACCAGACATAAATCTCATCTTATGGAAAGAAACCATTCCGTTTACGTCCACAGATTCACATTAAAATCAAAACTGTAAGGGGTGGGGGTCATGCAAGCATGATGGCATTCAATAAGAAAGCATCCAGTCAGTGCTACCAAAAGTGATGGAATTGAACAGCTTCGTACCAGTGCAACTGTCTGTTTCTTTTGAATGATCAGCCAACAAACCTGAAGTCATTAGAAGACAGGTTGTCTCAAAAATGGATTAAGGCTACGATTTTGGCCCGGTGATTTTTAGTACATTTCACGGGCGAGTTGCGGAAAAAAAACAAGAATTCACGGAAAGGTCACTAAATAATGTAGCTTTAGCTACATTAACATACACAAGAGCTTTTAAATAGTACACCAAAACCAGTAATATAAAGACTATTGCTTTTGACTGCAGGCAAGTTTACTGTTACTTTAGAGTACAAAGCTTAGTTAAAGGTCCTTTCACAACAACGCAACATTCTTTTTCTTTTTTTAATACTGTACGATGCAGGCTTTCACACCGGCCGCGTAGCGAAACAGACGAGGTCTGAAATAAACCGTGTTCCTATTTCTCTGTGCGCGTCCGGTGTAAATGTACATATATACAAAATCAGCATGTCAAATAACTTTTTATTACTGTGTTCAAAATGAAACTGTAAATATTGTTTCATCAATAATAAGAACAAGACGTTTCAATTGGTTGTTTTGGAGTAGCCTACAGAGCACTGCCCCTTTAAAATAAAAACAAACAAGAAAACAGAGTTGAAAAGTCAAATCACACAGGTAGGTACCATGTCCAAGAAACAGGCATCACAAAGATCAGAAAAAAAGACCAGAAATAGATAAAGCTCTTGTTTTATCTACCCGTTTGCTGGAAATAAAACAGATGTTCAACAGCAGTCTAAAGTATTTTGATTAACAATGTTTAGTTTTACAGAAACAGACTACTTGGGTACACTACATTACATGAAAATAGTTTCAAGAAATAAAATGTAAGTATTAATTAATATTTTTTGAAGATGCAAGCGCACTTTGTTTCAAAAATAAATTAAGCGCTGTATGTATGTGAAGATCACAACCCAGAGTTTACAGTAACATACGATCTGTGTTCGTTTACATGCTCGCTCAGCTACAAAATACAAATCTCATTCGCTGACCTACATAGCGACACGTAAATGCTGCGCGCATACACAACCAAACAATTTACAGATACTCGCAGATTTGTACTTTCAGTGCATGACATACTGCATTGTTAAAGGAAATAAAGGAAGTGCCTAACAAAATGCTTTTACATCCATTTCCAAGATTTCACACACTTTTGTTCAAATTCATGATTTTCATGACCTCCATGACAAAATCGTAGCCTTAAATCATCCTATCTTACCGTAGTACAGTACATTACAGATAAGAATGTTAATATGTATAAATGTGATGCTTTAATTAAGGAAATAATCACTTAAAAATTGGAAACAAATTGTAGGTGGGCATGGTGTTACATAACACTTATTTACTTCATAGAAATTAAAGGGCAGCCTTAAGATCTTTTTATAGCCTATTTCTGAAAGACTGAAAGTAATATAAACTAGCTGTGATTATTTAAGAGCGATCACAAATGCATATTGTAACACAGGAAATCTGTATGGGCAATAGCTGTTGAGAGGTGTACTATATACTGGGCGGTGTACCCTCAACACCTTTTCAATATATACAAACACCAGCTTCATTGAAGTGTGCTTGACAGCAGCAGCTACAGCTGGGCCTCTGTTGGTAGAAACCTTTCATTGAGCTCTAGCAAGCAATCTCTGCTTTCTTAAGCTTTGAAAAGCAGCTCTTACAATATACTCCTTTCGCGCATTTGGATCACAGGCAAAACTGTCGGAAACAAATGTTTCGGCTAACGACAGTGTGATAACAGCATTAGCTGAAATTTGGTTTACGTGCAACTTTAATCATTTAACATTTGCCTTTGAACAAAACAGTCCATCATTATACTAACCTATATTGTATTAAACATCATACAACGTAGCTCATCGCATGTGCAATATTGTGATACATATCGTGCCATTAAAAATAAACCTGTGGTCTTCACAAATCTGCCAGTATATGACGTGAGAGAGCTTTTAAGCAGTCATACAACAGGTGTATCTGATTTGGAATCCCAATAACTACCAGCAGATTCAAAGGTACTGTACAGTCAGCCAGCTCAATATCTAACTCAATATAAAAGCAGGAAGTCTTGCTACATGAAGATAAGGGGAACTTGGTTCATGGTTAGATCTGTTTATCAGATATTTGACACCTGGCAATAAACGTAGCACGTTAAAAAAACAACATGTTTTACTGTAGTTTGACTGTTTATAATCCGTAAACACTATACCTTTAAACCCTACTGCAATAATGAGAAAGAGGAACTTCCCATAATAACTTCCAAGCCAGAAGCCTATTGTTTGTGCAAAAGGGGCGAGTAAACCAACATTTAGCACTAAAACAAATTGACAATAAATGCTCTCCCTGTATATACAGATAAACAGCATGTACAGCAACTCAAATGTCAGCATAACTGTCGTTCTATTTAAGATCTAAGAGAGGTCTGATCAATGTTTGCTGTGGAGTATATTAGAGAAAAAAAAGCTATAAACCAATAACTACTGTACAGTAGGGAGTACATGTATTTTTTGTTCCTCTTTTCAATTGGAATATGACAAAACTAAGAGACTAAGGTACTGTAGGTACAACGCCCGTGTCACAATGAGGCATACAGGAACCATAGGGACAAAACTTCAAAACACAATAATTCTGCCTTTACAACAAGACGAATGAGGTGAATTTCTTAAAAGGAGTGTGTTCTGCATCTTTAAATTGAATACAGCTGGTGACTGTGATGTTACCCATGTGAACGCAACAGCGAGTGAAGTTTGATGGAATGACCCATTCACGTAACACCAAGCCATCTGGCTACATACTAAAAACACAGCAAGTTTCTGTATGTTTACACTTTTCAGTTGGGCCCTGTACTGTATGTAGCCTATACAGATTTCTCCCCAGGCCAAGTGACTGCCGCTGCCTTGCTGCAAAACTGGGGGCCATCTGGCTGAACAACTCGTTTTGCTGTTGCTACTGTGTCTTTAACATCAGTTATTGACAGCACTGCAAACAGGCTCAATCCCTCCTTCCCGATGGGAGACAAAAGAGCATGGAAACCGCACTGACTGACAGCTGCGTTGTAGTGTTACACCATGGTGGGGCAGGTTTCTGTTTTAAGCACTTCACAGGCTGAAACGTTAAAGTGACTTATAAAAAGAGAAATGATTATTATGGAAGAAAAAATGTGAAAATGACCATGAAAGTAATCAATCCAAAAAGGGGAACAAAATGTAGAAAGCAAGTAAGAGCAGCCCGCTAACCAACAGAGCAAAATATAGAAATATATTTTTAAAAAAAACACAATCTGAGGAAGCACAAGAGAGGCCTGTGTGTGAAAAAAGAAACCTAGTGCTGAAGGGCGAGTCGATATACCGGTTTTGCGGTTTACCGCGGGTTAGGTACATTGTAGTATTAATACCGTTCCTGTTATGCTACTCTGCAATTATCAGAATTACGGTATACAATGGTTAATGCTGTGCTCGTGTTCTTATGAACCAAGTGAAGGAAAAGGTTATTTTCATATGACCGCCTTTTTATTCAACATCCTGTACAAAACAAGTCTGATTACTACTCAGTGTTCTCACCGAGCCTCACACTTGAACATTCCATCCACTTCTACCTTGCTGTCAATCACCATTGTCACAGCCATTCTGCCTTTCCATTTCCCTGCTGCAAATATGCTTAACACAGTGTCTGAGGAAGATCTTTTTGTGAGCCGATACTGTATTTTGATAATGGTTTTGAAGGAAACTGTCAAGGACACAGAATACATGTTTCAATGTCTCAGTTAGCAGAGTCATGAGACTGCAACGGGACAGCCTACTTATTCTCACAGTAGTTTTGTTTAAACAGGTTTTTTTACAGTATTCAAACTTTACGTAACTGAAGAAATCTTTTTTGTACAAACTCCACGTGTAATAATCATTAGTAACTACATTGGAAGCTTACTTGTGCAATGTCACATGAACTTTAGATATAAATCCAATAACTTGTGTCTTAGCATTAAAATACATTTTTAATAGTGTTATATATGTATTTTATTTACCCGGTGCCAAAAATATACAACTTTTCTCTGCTCTTAAATAATAACCTGTATTAGTAAATGTTTGTATTTTAAGCAATATGACCAATCGTTTCCTAAATCTCTTTACCATCAACCAAACAAAGCACTTTTTTTATTTTTTTTTGGTACGTTACAATTTTTCTAACAAACAAATGGCAGCACCACGTTGTTTTAAGCAAAGGGCAGATCTTAATAATAATAATAATAATAATAATAATAATAATAATAATAATAATAATAATACATACTGTGGCAGTATAACATATTGTACAATTTCAGGATGTTCTTTCAAAGTATTCAAATTCTATTTCTGATTGACGTTAAAAAAAACTTTACAGTACAACTTATACCAGCAGTACTTTCATAGAGCTGATGCTGCAAATGCAACCGTTATGTTAAAATGTTCTCTCCAATACCAAACACTTTATTTTGGTTTTACCAAAACTCAGCTGTACGCATGGCAGGCTTTAGAGAAAAATATGTAAGTTTAATGCACAGAATGTTAGTCTTATTCTTTTAAATAGTCAGCATGCACTGTTAAATATGTGTTATAAACATGGAATAAAATGTGTTGTCTATTATTAAAACATTATTTTTTGTAGCAATGTTTTAATAATAGACAGCAAATTTTATTCCAAGATGGAAGTTTCTGACGAGTGTGCTACCAAACCTGTCTCTGAGGCTGTTTGACAAGTAAGAGTATGAGTAAGAGAATATACATACACACACACACACACACACACACACACACACACACACACACAGTGCTCCCTCGCTATAACGCGGGTCTCGGGGGGCACACAACATGAGCGTTGTAACCGAAGAGCGTTATAAATGGGGAAGGGGGTGCGGGGCACTGCTGAAAACGACACACATCTGACTAAAATACTAAATAAAATAACTCCCTCTCTCTAATGCACATATAGTGAAGCAAAAATGTAACTTTCCATGAATTAACCATGCATAAAGCACCATGTAATCAACGCTATATTTTTACAAAAAAACATTCCCACGCGTGGATAATTTTAATTAGAAGTTCTTAAACTATAAATAGCCTGGCTAAACGGCGGTCGGGAGTTCAGTTCAAAGCAACAGACAAGCAAACCAAGTGCAAGAAGGAGAGCGGGTCAGGAGAGGGGAAGGGGGAATGGGCTCGCCCCAGGTTCGGCTGCCGGAGCGGGGCTGAAGCACATCATCTCCAGGAGAAAGCCGCAGCTTCTCTCACAGCAAAAAAGTAAATGCATTAGGAAAGATAACCACGTAATAGGCTTAATATTTATTTAATTATAAAACAAATGCTGACTAAGATTTCTGTGTTAAAGTGCCAGCGCAGCTTTTCTTCAGTTCAGATGCTGTATCAAAAGGGAGAGACAGAAACAGAAGTAAGAAGTAAGTTGTTCACAGTTTGAACAACACCGGTACTGTATTTACTGTAGAAATATTGCATGAATCACTAGTATAGGGAATTGGGGGACATGCTGTAGGAGCGTTATATCCGAGGCGCGTTATAACCAAGAGCCTTATAGCGAGGGGGCACTGTGAACGTATGTGTGTAAAATATATATATATATATATATATATATATATATATATTTTATATAGCGCCTTTCATACTATAGTACTATGTACTATAGAACATTGATTTAACATCTCATCCGATGGAACACAAGGAGGTTAAGTGACTTGCTCAGGGTCACACAGTGAGTCAGTCAGTGGTAGAGGTGGGATTTGAAGCATTGACTATATATATTAGGGGTAAGTCCAAATATTCGAGTAATCTAAATAAAGTTACTACTCAAATACATTGATCAAGTTTCAAATACTCGTTCACTTCTAAAACAAATAGAAAAATGTGCAAACTTGAGAGGAGGAAGTTAAAAGTGATCAGACACTAAAATTGTCACCTCACTGACAATTGACAGGGAGGCTGGCGCTCTTCATTACCTAGCTCTGCTATTGGCTAAGGGAGTACATCAGCAATGAAAATGCCATCTTACAAAACCGCGTGGAAGTACAATATTTTGAAAAATGTTAAAGAAGACCACCGTGCAATGAATGTCTGCAGCACAAGTATTTCGTATTGTAAAAAAAAAAAAAAAAAAAAAAAGTTAAATGCTCAATCATCTCAATCATTCTTGGGAAGAAAACACAGAATGTCGCAAAAAAACAAACAAGCATCGCATCTTTTAGTTTTACTGTGTGCAGTGGTCGGCAATGTGAGGTGGTTTGATTATTATTATTTTTTTATTTTATTTTTTTAAGTTAACTAAGTTGGATTTTGACTGCAAACTACTTAGGCAATGTTGAGCCTTTGTTGAGCTCCACTCTTATTGGTCTACTGACATTGGCATGATTCTGGAATTATTATTATATTATGGAATCAGCAAGTACGAGTACAGTACATCTCATTTTTATGTTATATGCTGTATTATAGCATAGATTTTATTGAGCAAACACATTTTGTTGTGCTTTGTTAGTAAGCTCTTGTGTTGTGTGTTTTATACGAGTTGTCAAAGGGTGTTAAATGCAGTTGAAAGTTTTGAAGATCCTTTTTAGAAAGTTCTCCGTTTCATAGTTAAAACCTCTCTGCTGTGTATTCTTATTTCTTCTAGTTTAAATCATGTTTTACTTTGAATACATTAGATCAGGGTTGGCTGATTTAAATAAAGTCAATTTAAATCATGACTTAAATCATGATTTAATCACTTGATTTTTTTATTTTTTTAATCATTGATTGAAAAATATTTTTTTCATTAGCACAAACATCTTAAACTCTTACTGTCTATAAACTAAAACTCTCAGGGCTGTCTTCTGATCACAGCGCAAATGGTGCTTGCCCCCAATTCTGTGGCGCATAAATGGAGCGAAGACGTAAAAAATAAAATACTGCACTGAGATGGTATTCTGTCTTGCCCCATCATTAACATATTCGCCGAAGCGATTCTGATGACAGTGCAATGGGGTCCAAAATAGACAACAGAGCACTATATTAAGACTCGCTGAAACCCGCTGCTTTAGACCCGCTGTCTAAAGCAGCAACGAAGTGTTCTAAGATTTACCGGATGTTCAGGTAAGCAATGGGTGCACAACAATTTGTCCCTGACAATAATAATAATAATAATAAAAATAATAATAATAATAATAATAATAATAATAATAATAATAATAATAATAATAATAATAATAATCTAAGCCTTAGTCTAATCTATGTATTAGTCAGTGGTATATGACTGAGTTTAGTACAAATACCCTCAATGTTTGTTTTTTGCCAAAATTACTCTTTGTATTTTTTCATTATGAAAGTTTGTTGTTTTTAAACTCGTTTTTTTTTTTTTTACTACCATTTGATTTTTACAATGGAAATGTGACCTATATTTTATTTTTGTTTCAATTTGGGTGTGAATCACTCACTCAAACATGACTTGTGTTTATTTGAATTACAATTTCATCAACATAATAGGCACTGTATTTCTTTTTTGTTGTTTTATGAATGAGTAGGAAATCGCCTTGGTGGCCTTGGGTTGGGTTTATGTTTTGCCTTTTTGTCCCCTAGAACTGCCTTGGTGTCCCTGAATCTAGAAGTACTAGCCTATACTTTTTTGTTGAAATGTTAATTTCAAAATGCAAAGACATGTATGACATACATTTCACTAAAAATATTTAATTTGTATTCAAATGCGTTTTTATTAATCATTTTAAGGTAACACATGATAGTGTAGGCAATAGAGCAAACATTGTTTTTCTATTAACAGTGTTCCAGGCTACCTACATCCAGAAAGTTCTAAATCACCCAAAGACTTCAATAGCGACAACAGTTGGACTACTGTAGATAACTCCATACCAAAACCTAAAATTAGGCAATTATGCAACAGCATCATTTTTTACACCACCTGGAATGGGCTTAGTAAGCAATAAGGCACAACAGGGTGTGTGATATACTCCAATATCACCACACCCCGGGTGCGCTGCAAGTCACGAAGCAATATCACACACCCTGAAGTCCATTATTGCGCTTATAAAATGGGTAAAACTAACTAAATTGAAAACTGAGCTAAGAAAAAAGTACCATAGACCATTTAAAAAAAATAAATCCAAAACTGCTTTCAAAAAAAAAAAAAAGATTTATAGATGTTGAATTGAACATTGTCTCTGCAAGTGGAGTTTTTTCTTTATTTGATTCATTATACTTCTTGTAATTCTTGCTTTGTTCGTTACATTAAGTAAAATATTACTGCCAATTTTCATCACGACACAGCACAAATGAGTCTGCCTTTAAATCACGCAGACCCTTCCTCACAAGACGTGTGACAGTATCAGACGAGTGCTGTTTTTTTATTTTTTAAATCATCCTTCGTTATCCGGGGTAGTGACAGGAGAGGTATCTCCATACCACATCAGCGCTACCACTTCACAGTGGCGTATACGTTATTTGCATACCCAGGACATACCCGGTTACTTATCAAACTGACTTTGCAGTTTACGGCTGGACAACGTGGAGAACTACTGGGCCCGTGTTAAGAAACAATTTAAACCAATGCAGGGCACAGCAGACGATGTGGAGAGAAAGGTATGGCAGGTATGTCGAGATGCATTTCCAAACATTCTGCATCAGATCACACAGCTGTGCAGAGGGTGGAACCCGTAACAGCAGGCAGGGCAGGAGATGCAACCGACCAGAGGAGGAGTACAGACATCGACCGGGGCCAGCGGCAACAAAGCAGCTACTTAACCACCAAAGTCTCTTAAGAGGAACCCAAATCTTTCTTAAAAAGCTGAAAGTTTAAGATATAATTTTTTTAACGATTTCTTTTCAGAATCACCCCTTTTTGAAAAAAAGTGCCAACCCATGGTGATATGCCGATGAGTCAGTGTGGTCCAGTGGTTAAAGAAAAGGGCTTGTAACCAGGAGGTCTCCGGTTCAAATCCCACCTAAGCCACTGACTCATTTTGTGACCCTGAGCAAGTCACTTAACCTCCTTGTGCTCCGTCTTTCGGGTGAGACGTAGTTGTAAGTGACTCTGCAGCTGATGCATAGTTCACACACCCTAGTCTCTGTAGGTCGCCTTGGATAAAGGCGTCTGCTAAATAAACAAATAATAATAATAATAATATGCCATAATAGCAACACACCCATGTGACCTGTTTTAACCAATCAGGATTTAAAAAGATCAATTTCATAAAATGAGATATTCCACCTACTGCCATGCCTAATTGATTAATAAGGATTACGACAGAAAGACATCATATGATGACAGACTTCACAAAATGTATCCTTTCAATCACGGAGTATGGAGTGCAATACTAAACAGCATTCGTTAAAAATGAATTACACTATGCACTCAATTTGCTTTCATAATATTTACAACTGTATATTTTAGCAATTTATGGTGATGTATTGCAGATCTCCTATGACCCGCCAATTGATTCTCTAATGTGAAGCATATGCACAGTAATAATGGAGCAAGACATATTTGCATTGCAAATAATTAAAAACAAAAAAGTACATTATCCAACCCCAGATGTCGCACATTTGATTTTGATAATAGTCTGTTTCAGATCAGAGATTGCACTGTAAACAGCATACTAATCAAGGTTACTAGACATGAAATGTGTTTTTGAACAGTGGAAGCTGCACTAACCCATTAAGTAGGCCTACTAGGTACAGCAATTTTAGCCTCAGAATAAGTACATCATTAATAAAAGTACTTGATACTAAAAAAAACCGCTTACCTCATTAAACTTCTCATTATTTTTGATTAATGTATACCTTTTTTATTAATATCTCCCAGACCATTTTTCAGAATAACACATTCCATTTTTGAAGTTCGCTTTGCTGAATGTATGGTTCAGTGCAATAATACATTTACACATTAATTTAAAAAATCTTAACTATTTTTCATACAAACTAGAATACACAATGCTCCCACTTTACATTTTAAAATTAAACACATTAAAGAAAACAACAGTTACCGGTATTGTATTATTTAGACCACTTCCTGTGTAAGCAGCATCAAAGTGTTACCGTTATTTCTTCAAGATCTTGCACCCAACAGCTCTAAAATCTCCTTTTCACTTCTTCAGTCATGTTGCATTTCTCCTATAGCAATAGGATACCGTGCCCATCTTGCTATGTTATGGTCCCTTTAATTCGGATTGCGAGCTTTAGGGTTCTTAAAGATCATGTCCCATACATGTAGGTTATACTAAAGGGGAAACAAACTAATATCGTGATTGAAAAAAATTGTGGGACATATAGTGGACACAAAGTGCATGCTTATTTGTGTTTTACTGTGGTGCAGTACACTGTATTCGGATTAGAAAACACAATGTGAAGTATTGAAGCAGTTTGTCACAAGCTCTGCCCATGCCGTTTACAATTGCAACATTGAAGGAACTCCGCGGCCGTACGTTGTACATACCCATCTGAATCGCAAGATACCGATGCAAATATAGCAGCTGCGTTTCTAACTGTGAATAAGCTACTCGAAACAGTCGTCAATTTCTCAACTTAAAAACCTTGTCAAAGTTAAATTTTTGATCCATATTACAAATCGCCAACTAGGAATTAGCTGGTTTCCTTAATATCTTGGTCCAAAAAAATGTTACAAATTCTATAATCTGAATTATTCAAATGCAGGACAGTACTACTGCTAGGAGTATGGTTTAAACCAAACAGGTACTGTAACCCTGTATGATAGGAACATGAAATAAAAAAAGCTCCAATCTATGAATATGCTGTTTCAACAACAACAAAAAATACAAGGCTACAGTAACTAAGAAGCAGGCATAACCCAGTTCCTCATCATGTCAATAAAACTGAACCGGTACGATACAGTACAGTAGATAACCAGTTTTAGCAAGTATTTAAACAAATATTTAAAAATAATAATAATAATAATAATAATAATAATAATAATAATAATAATAATAATAATAAAGTGTTGTTTCATTGCTATATCCCATTAACAACTTGAAAGAGCGATTTAACAACAGATTGCAAGATATAAACCAAAGCGTTAACAGACACACACAAAAAAACGTTTTGTTGCTTACCAGCTAATCACTTCCTGTAACATCCATGTGAACGACTGACTCTCCCTGCGTCTCTACCACCATGCCATTGCAATTTGCATATATGCTGGTGTGTCTATACGGCGAGATTTTGTTTTAGAATAAATCAGCGGTTTGGAAATTGGAACTTACCGGGATGATCTCAAATTCTGGAATCTGCGTGTGTCCAATAAACAATTGGCAAAGTTTCAAAACGCCTTTTTAAAATGCAGAACTTACTGTTTTTCTTTCGTAGTTTAACGTACACACCACAACCCTGCAGTTCCTTTTTTTGCACCCCTCCCCAGCAGCAAGGCTTGTTAGTCCCGCCTTTGTTACGACATCATTGGACAGCATAGAAGACGAGCATGTTCAATCTACCAATAAAAAATCTATAATTTTTTCAAGAGAATTTTTTTTTTTTAACTCTGTGACGGGTGACGGTGTTTTGTTAGTTGCTGAGTTGACCCAACAACCCCATGAGATTTGACCCAGTAATGGCGGGAGATCGAACCGTGAATGAAATTTCTGTCCAACTACGGTAATGGAACAACATTTTAATTGAAACCGATAATAATTAAGACTTATTAAAGTTTACTGTAGTTAAATAGTAAAACGCGTAACAACGGTCTGTAAAGCACAGTGAACGCATGAGCACTGCTTACAGTATTAATGTAGACTTTAGTGCGGTTCCGCTTGAACCGTTTTTACAACGGTATTTTTTCTACAGTGTCTCAAAAAGTTGTAGGAGTTAAACACGTTCATTCATTACAGCATTACACATACCAAGCACCTCTCTACGGAGGAACCGGCTGAAGCAAAGAAAATAAACTTTTAAGTATAGTTTGATGGTGCTAATAATTGATTTCAAGTAATTCTCATACAATATAAGGATATTTTTGGAAAATACCAAATAAGCATAAAAAGTGAGCTTAAAAGTCACATGGTTCACTTCATAGCCATATTATTGAAACTGCCTCTAGAAACAATCATTTTCTGCAAAATAGTATCTCTAAATAATGAAGCATGTTATACAATCTATGTCATGTAACGCCCCAGAGGCTGCACAGGACACATAATTGGGTTATTTTGAAATAAGATTTGGGAAGCGTTGTCCTACTTCGCAATACTATAACATGTGTGCCTGCTTTTCAGAACCAGGGCTGTCTGCATCAGTAATTACCAGGGTCCTCACAGTCTTGATTTGAACATTGCAATTAAAACACAGCAAGGACAATGAGGCACAGCTAGTTAATGCACTTCTATTCACTAAGTGAAGACTACTGTAATCTTACACTCTCCTTTTGCGACTGCCTGAAAAGGTGTCCAGGGCTAACTGTACCACATATATGAATATGTTGATCAAATCCACCCCTATGGACTGGTTTGTACCCCATGTCCACAATTTGGTGATTTTATTAAATGAGCATTTTTCCAGGTTCTTTGTATTTAATTCTTAATGTTAAATAACATCAATAAATGTACATAGAGAAATTGAAGTTGCTAATTTGTATACATTTTATTCTCTCTACCATTTTGCTAATGCCTCATTAGGATACAGTCTGTACATCAGTGGTTTCAAAGCAAATGTCACATTTTGCCTACAAAGAAGCACTAATGCCCTCTAATTTGCTTCATAAATGAGCACAGTTTAGAAAATGCTGTGTAGTTAAATAAATCAACCACAATGGCTAATTAGACCTGTACTCAGCTTTTCTAGTTGGTTTCTGTCTAAGGTTTGAAAGAGTGCCATCTTGTGGTATGTATGCACAAAGCACATTTTCCTCCGATTCAACGATGATGATGGCTTGTATTATTCAAAGGCGAGGTTAACATGTGACAATCAGGTTTCTAGTGATATGAGAAAAGCAACTTGTGACATCTAAGCGGCTGATCACTACAAGGCACTAGCTCTTATTTCTAGAGACACTGGCTGACCTATTTACAAAGGAGGCTGTGTGGTCCAGTGGTTAAAGAAAAGGGCTTATAACCAGGAGGTCCCCAGTTCAAATCCCCCCTCAGCCACTGACTCATTGTGTGACCCTGAGCAAGTCAGTTAACCTCCTTGTGCTCCGTCTTTTGGGTGAGACGTAATTGTAAGTGACTCTGCAGCTGATGCATAGTTCACACACCCTAGTCTCTGTAAGTCGCCTTGGATAAAGGCGTCTGCTAAATAAGCAAATAATTATAAATATTGTGTAAATGAAATTTGAAGATACTTATTCTTTAATGCTAGGACGGGGTCGGCAAAGTTCCCTAGTATTGCAGTTTTTGTATGGTAGAAAGTCTGACTGTGATCTGGAAAATATACTTCTATACAGTTAAAATGTGTCTATAACATGCAGTAATAAGTTTAAGCAGACCATGATGTAATATGCATTTATCCAGAGACTAAAGGTATAGTGCAGTTAGATTACAGCAATAGAAGCTGCTAATTATTCAAGTAAAAAATGTATCCAATTAATAATATATGGTTATCCTGTCTTATACTGATATGGTCCTTGCTGGGTACTGTATGCAAGGGATATGCTCCCATACAGTGGCTTCCCAGATTGAAGACATCTGCTATAGGATCACTCTACTCAGGACAATGTATGAGGTTTATAACTGTAAAATACTTCTAACATCAATCAATCAATCTTTATTTTGTATAGCACCTTTCATAGTGGACCACCATCACAAAGTGCTTCACAAGATAGTGAGGAACAATGCATAATACATTAAACACAATGAAATACAGGGCATAGTACATTAAATACAAACAGTAAAAAACAATGCAAATACATTAAAATACAGGCATAATACAATATGCCTGTGTGTAATGTTAATTCCTCAGATCAAGATAGTAAGAAAACAAATCTGTAGGAATGACTGTGGATGTAACCTTCAAATCACAAGAATAAAATACCTTAGTCCCAAAAGAGCAGGTATGGATGTGAAAAACTACATTTGTAGACATATCCTTGTATGCACCAGACAATACCGAACTGGCTTTGTAATGCATTCCTGTTTTACAAATGGAATTAGAATCCTGGTGGCTAGCAACAGTCTCTTTAAATACAACTCATGAAAGTAAGTGGCTTAAACAGTTGGCATAGAACTAAAGGTTCCTGTGTCAAGGTATAAAACTCCATAACACATTTTTGTATCATAAAGCAAGATTATTATCCCTGTGTGTCACAATTCCCATTTTTCCATACAGTATATCTGGAGAACCACTCATTTCATTGTCATGAAACATGGTATTAATGTTATTTAGCATAAGTTATTGAGGATATCAAATTCTAGGGATATGTAGGGGTGTCTGTCCATAGATCTATCCATCTGTATGTCACATTTACATTTTTGCATATATCCAGAAAACCACTTATCCAAATGTCACAAAACTTCGTATTAACATTATTTAACACATATCATTGAGAATGTCAGATTATGGGGTTATATGTCTGTCTGTCAATACATCTGTAGGAATATAACGTTAATAGGATTCAGCATATAGGTCTGGAGGCAGCTGGCCTAGTCTTTATGACAGCCAGAAAGATAGAGTGTAGTCTTTTACTCTTTGTGTTTTAAATTAATTTTTAATTGTACTGAATCTGCAACATTTTTTATAAAAGAGGTAAAAGGAAGTGAGCCTAGCTTGGTAACCATAGCTACACCAATAAGCAAGGCCCACAGGCTCGACCAAGTTTGACTCCCTAGAAGTTACAGGTGTTGTGGCTAATTCAATATAGTTATTGTGAGCAATGAAAGATATGGTAAGTCTGGAAAAACTTCAAGGGCAACCAAGAGGCTGTCTTTGTTTTAGAGTGTTTGTTCAATAAGTCAAAGAAAAGGGAGTGTGCTATCAACATCTAGCAAGTAAAGTCAGAAAAAGGGATCTTGCATGTAACATCTTTAACCAACAGCTCCAAACAGCGTGAATGGATAAGTCAGAAATAGAGAGCAGGAATTAAAAACTGAACTGCAACGCTGCTGATAACACCCAGCAAATACCCACATGAATAACATGTCAGAGAAATGGAAGGCAGCATGTAACATTTTAAACTGCAAGTCTGAATAACATGTAGAAAACACCCAATAATGAATAAGCTCGAAGAAGGTTCAAAGATTGTTTAAAGGACATTAAAATACAAATAACTTCACTACCTGGGATCGTCATTAAAGAAGAGGACAACTAACGATTTAAAGACTCAATTAATGGACTGAATTGACCTGCCAAGCATGGTCAATTTTACTGGAAGAATTTATGTTTTGTTAAACAAAGACTGAAAGGGGGCACGGCTCTACAAGACGTCATACATGGTCAACACTGCATCAGCTTTGCGAAACAAACTGAGTATTGTCAATTAAACTAAAGAATAAAAAGATTTACAGAAACTATACTTGGAGAATTAAATAAATGTATATTTGCAGAAAGTTGATAGTGGCGTAATGTTAGTGTTAGAAATGCTAGTTTTAATCTTCCATGAACGTGAATTACAGCTAATAGCTAGAATTGCAAGGCGATCTATGAACTTGAATAAAGGGTTGTAACAGGAATGGCTGATCAAACCAGATTTATTAATAAACAAAAGGTTTGAACATAAAACATTCAAACGGCACGATGGCCAAAATAGACAGACAAACAAAACACAGCGAACACAAAACAAACAAGTATTGTGCTGAGCTATTTCAGCATTTCAGTAAGTGTGCATTACCCATGCCCAAATACAAATATACATTTTAAATCACCCGTGTTACATAACCCACACTAAACCCATGCACCAATACATACATAAATACAAAACATAAAAACACACAGGGGTACTGAATCTTTTTTTCCTTAAAGAACAGATGAATGGGTGTTAAAATGCATTTGTGCTGTGATTCTAATTAAAGGATATATATTTAACAAATGATTGATAAAGAATTAAGAATGATTTCGTTATATCCTATTAATTACAATTCACTGAATTCATATGTACAGTATACACTGACTCAAACAATTATCCTGCTTGCATATTCATATTATTGTATTTACTGACTTAAGAATATAATTAGTTCTTACACAATAGACAGATTATAGACAATTAATGTATTTTGCTTTCGCATGTAATTGGCATTTATACCGAACTGAGATTTTGCCTAACCATTATTGCTTACTGAGATTAATGTGCTTATTTATGCTATTTTGATATTAACTTTTCCTACTTTTATACTGCGTTATATTCACAAACTTTTGATAAAAGCTCCAAAACATATAATAGTGTTGTGTGTTTTACTGTACAATTGTTTCCTTGTGATCTTGAGTTTGTTTGGGAGAAATTTGTAACTAAGAGTGTTAACTGAATTAAACCATTACACACATTCATTATCTTCACTAGGTATTAAACACCCATTCTCCCCCCAAATGTTGCATAAGTTATTGAGCATGTCAGATTCTGGAGACATAGGGAGGTGTTTCTCTGTCTACATCTGTGCATCTGTATTTCACACTTAGAAGTATGTACATATCTGGAGAGTCACTTATCAAATTGTGATTAAACATTTTGTTTCTAATTCTCATTCTTACATATTGTTGATATATAGTATGGTAATCAACTTTTTCATCAACCATCCATGACAACAATACAGATTGTTCCATGTAAGAAAGACTGGTGACTGATAGGGGAATACAATAATTGAGAGTACATTGTGACATAAATCAATGAGCATAATAACCCACAAACTGAATGGAAGTAGTGAGCTTTATTGACCATAACAGGTTGAAGGGCATATATGCAGGATGGATTTTCACCAAGTTAATAAAGTACCACCTACCTAATAAAGTGTCCTCATCCTACTAATTGGCAAGTACCATAATGCATAATGCATGTCAAAGGTATCAATGGTCCCTTGGTTGAAAATGTGACTGGTCAGGAGACCTTGAATTGCTGTGAAACAAAAGTTTTAAATCCCATATCATCTCAAATTCAGGCTTTATAATTAAACAGAGAGCATTTACCAGCAAGTGAGATTATAGGCTAATGATCAAGGGCGACTCCTAAACCAGTCTAATTTGAAAATGTAATCTGCAGGAAAACATGAAGCAGGAAGAGTCCCTTTTTAGCACAGCGACCAGCAGGTGGAGCCCCTTGCCTATAAAGCAAGAACATCTTCTCTTGTTTGTAACCTGGGAATCTGAGATGGTGATGGTTCTTCAGTGTCTTTATTGCTTAGAAACTGTGGTAACCATAGATACAGTGGCAAAGGACCTTGTGGAAAATGTAGTGTTTATTACAATTATTTTCTGAAGAGAAAGAGCACTTTACGAGAAATATCCATTTAGATAATCACAGCATTTTATTTAAACTTTTTTTTTTGTTTTTTTTTACATGGATATTAGTAGGCTCAATGATTTGTAACTGCACTTCTTGTTCAAAGCAGCTGTTTAAAATACATAGCCCTAAAAAGCAGTTAATTCATGTAAATACAATTATTAGCAGAAATGCCTCTATCTCATCTAAATTGTGAGCCTTGCAGCCATGCAAGAGAACAATGTTCCCAGCTGGAAGCAATGATGGCTATATGGGCTCCCCAGCAGTGGTTATTGAAACAACTTTCATTATCACCCTGTTTGTGATATTTGTGATGTCTTGTGATGCTTTCATTTTTCCATGTTTTTTTTGTTGTCTCAGCTCTTTATAACATGGCAATCTGAGATATTAACATTGCACATTTGCAGTATATGATACTGATGTCCATGTTTTAGACTAATTCTGTCACTGCTATTTAAAAAAACAATGCTGATGTTAATTACACTCCAGCAAAAAGAGTGGTAATTTCATCCCCCAATCTTAACATCAATATTATTATTATTAGTATTATTTATTTCTTAGCAGACGCTCTTATCCAGGGCGACTTACAATTGTAAGCTTACATCAATGCTTACATCAATACAATATAGCCCATTGTTCAACATCCACACAATACAGCACTATATCCAATATAACAAAAAAAAAATACTGTTTGTCATTCCTTTTTTTACCAGCTTTTATTCAGATGTTTGGCAAGAGCTGCCTAAGAGAATCTAGCACAGTGCTGTTAAAGCTCTAACAGCTGTCTGCAGTGAAGGGCTCTGAAAAGAAAAGGATCATCATGCAGATCACGTTTCATTTTCATAACAGCCAAAGCTGGCTGTGTCATGTAGGCATAATTGTCCTGCAAAGGAAATATTATTTTCAGCATTACATTATTTGTTGTCAGAAGAACTGCATAAGATTTAACAAGAACAAATCTCTTCATTTGTTGATGGACAGCAGCATTTTTTTTTTTACTCTACCAGATCATCCAGTAAGAACACCATAACAAGGAGGAATGAAACCTGGCAGGTAGCATGAGTACTATAGACTATAGTGAGTACCTACAGACGTGCCTGAACAATTATGTGTTGTTTTTCTTTTTGCATTAGAAGACCAGAGACATTTACTTTAGGTGAATAAGACACTCAGTTGTTCTTCATCGGAGCCAATAAAGTCCATAGCAACTGCTGAATTGGACAAGCGGTTGATTAGATATATGCAAACATTGAAAGTAAAAATGTAAAGTGTCACTTAAACATGCCTGCCTCCACTATATCCCTGTCCCCCGGGCACCCAGCAGAGGATAATAATACACCAGACTGTATGTTGCTGCAGCTTGTATACAAATCAAACACCATCCACAAAACTAAAATACACTGGAAATTCAAAGTCTCCCTTTAGGCGTTCACAAAAAACAGATACAGCACATCTGAAAACAGGTCTACAACCACCGTCAGAACTTGTCAGGACTGGTTATTAAGACCTAACAGAAGTATTACAAAATATGAATAATCTTCAGAAGTATGTTGTTAACAATTTTAAAGCATTCCAAGAAAGATGCTTCTAAATTATTTTTTTTTCTTAAATAGAACATAAATATATGATTCATTCTAAATTAAACTGTACTAGTTAATAAATGACTCAATATTGTTCTCAAACTGTAAAACAGTTCACTTTTTAAATGAATGATACTCTGAAGTCAGAAATCACTTCCACTTATATTGAATTTCAATAGCCTGTTCAGCTTAGCAGAGGTTACCATATTGGCAACCAATCAGAACACTTTACAATACAATCCATAACTGGAGAAATTGAAAAAGACTTCTAGACGAAATGTTTGTCATTGAAATTAAGTTCAATTATAATCCAAAATAATTAGTGAAATGTATTAAAATGTGTATTTCTTTTTGGGGAACAAATACAAGTCTGGAACTGGATTGGTGACTAAAAATACAAATCTTGTTCTACAAGAACTGCAATGTGCAAATATCTATACAGTGAAATGTAATTCAAGATACAGATCTGTATCTGGAAAAAGGGAGATTTTTAAGCCATATAAGAACATAAGAATGTTTACAAACGAGAGGAGGCCATTCGGCCCATCTTGCTCGTTTGGTTGTTAGCAGCTTATTGATCCCAGAATCTCATCAAGCAGTTTCTTGAAGGATCCCAGGGGGTCAGCTTCAACAACATTACTGGGGAGTTGGTTCCAGACCCTCACAATTCTCTGTGTAAAAAAGTGCCTCCTATTTTCTGTTCCGAATGCCCCTTTATCTAATCTCCATTTGTGACCCCTGGTCCTTGTTTCTTTTATCAGGTCGAAAAAGTCCCCTGGGTCGACATTGTCAATACCTTTTAGAATTTTGAATGCCTGAATCAGATCACTGCGTAGTCTTCTTTGTTCAAGACTGAACAGATTCCATTCTTTTAGCCTGTCTACATACGACATACCTTTTATATATTAGAGGCCTCATGTATTACACATTGGTGATTTCTAAAGCCTTACCTCAAGATGTGTTTATGCTCTGATATGACTCTGTTGATATGGATCGCATATGGAAAATGTATGCCCACCTCTGAGTTTTGTGTTTCATTTTGATAAATGTCTGCTTATTTTTACCAGGTAGATTTTCTATATAGGAGTGTCAGAGTACTACCATCAAGATGTCACTGAGTACAGTGTACAATATTGTGTCTTTTATACAAAAATAGCTTTCAGGGGCTCCCGAGTGGCGCATCCGGTAAAGGCGCTCCGCGTGGAGTGCAGGATGCTCGCTATAGCCTGGACATCATGAGTTCGAGTCCAGGCTATTCCACAGCCGACCGTGGACAGGAGCTCCCAGGGGTGGCGACAATTGGCGGCGTCGCCGGGGAGGGAGGGTTAGGTCGGCCAGGGTGTCCTCGGCTCACCGCGGGCACCTGCGGGCTTGCCTATAAGCTGCCCGAGAGCTGCGTTGTCCTCCGACGCTGTAACTCTTGGGTGGCTGCATGGTGAGTCTGCAGTGAGAAAAAAGCTTTGGAGGACAGCGTGTGTTCGTCTTCGCCCTCCCGAGTCAGCGCAGTGGTGGTAGCGGTGAGCTGAGCCTAAAAAATAATTGGCCATTCTAAATTGGGAAAAAATAATAAAAAATAATTGGCAACGACTAAATTTATTAAAAAAATAATAAAAAAATAGCTTTGCCAAGCCAAGTAATGCTATTAAATAAACACAATCAAATTACATCTATAGCTTATGTCTTTTAAATTATTTATTAACAGTAGCTGTGAACCTGATTAATAACTCTAGTTACTGGGAACTCCCTCAAGCACTCCTGTTGTACAGCGTAGTGTGACAGGATAGCGTCACTGCCCAAGCTGTTATCAGCAGGAAGAGAGACAAAGACAAGGAAGCTGCAGTTTAAGCACTAGAGTGCACATAACAACAAATAAACAGGAACAAACAAAACACGGCACAAGGGCCAAAATAAACGGTTCAAACAAAAAAGAATAAACACTCGTAGGCTGGGCACTCACCTTCACTACCAAGTTACTACCAAGTTACAACAAACACACCCCAAACTCCTCCTCCAGACAAAGGATTTCTGGTTCCTTTTATATATGTGGCCACTCCCCAATTAGCACCACTTATGCTACATGTGTGATTGCTGACAGGGACAGATTAAACCCCATCCCTGCCAACCTTACATTCCCACACAAACTATTTACAGCAGCATTTTTTACATGATTGACCATCCGCTACTCATTCCTTACTTCTTCTGTTTAGACCACTCAGCAGTGATGTAGATTCAAAGAAACAGTTGTTTCTGCTTTGCATTCATTGACCCTTTTCGATAATGCTTTATATTGCGTGGCATAAATTAATATTAAATAGATATGCAACTGCATATTAAATTAATGTTAAATTAACATTGTAGTTAATAAATATGCAATAGCTGGTTTCTTGCTAAAAGTTAACCAAATGTTGATTGAAAATGTAATTGCATATCACGTCCATTTATATTACGTTTTGTTACCCTTGAAAATATGTAATAATTTCCCATTGTTTACATGTTTTTAATTGAGAATACAGTTAATCTGACTTAAATGTTAATGGAAAGTAACAAGGAATAATTGAATGTAAATTTAATATCAATTGCATATCTATTAAATATTAATTTTTAACATTAATTTAATGTGCAATTGCATATCTATTTAATATTAAATTATGCCATGTAATATAAAGTGTCACCCTCTTTTCTAATACAATTTGTAATGTACCCCATGTCATCTTCTTCTGTCTGACGGCTGTTTAACCATGTGGAAAAGTCCAAAAATCTGCTGTCATATTTATTTTAATGAAATTTTATCCTGTAATTGTTATTCACTCAGTGTCTGAAAATTACAATAATAAGCAACAGTGTATAGGCATATAACTGCTGACAATGTTGTGCACCTACAAGTAGATTCAATCAAATAATACAACCTTACTATATGCCATGTGTTATTAGTTTGTTTTATGACACAATTCAATTAGTCCCCTAGACACAGGTTTACACACATTAAAAACCCCACTGCATTAGCACAGCTGTCAAAAACCTGTTAACATTCTGTAAGTCCTTCATTTAAAACGCATCTCGCATTTTTTTCTGACACAGAACAGGGAAATAACCTGGGTGTTGTATGTTTTTTTGACCCCTCGAACCTCAAGTTTTATACTAGTGTCCTTCATGATTACCTTTAAACCCTCAAATTGAATTCCGTGGTAAACTTATAGGAAACTACAATAACTAGACAGATATTTTGGCAAATGTCTCAACACTGATAACGGCATTAGGCAAAAAGTGTCAAGTTTCACGTAACAAGAGCCAATATTGAGAAATACTGGGTTTTATTCACAAAGCTTTAACTCATGAATTATTTAAAGAATGTTTGATAGTCATTAAAACAGCTCTAGGCTGTTGTTGGCTTCTTAAAAACAGTCTAAAAGTGCTTCTTGAATTTCAGTCTTTTTGTATACTCTTTGAGATTGAAGCTGATTGAATGGTTCCTTCACCACCCAAGTCCAATGGCTTTACATAATCACCAAGCTGTAAGCGAGCAGTGTTCCACGTGGCACACATCAATGTATACTCCAGTGTGAAACAAATCATTCAATGTCCTGCATTTGCTATGGTTTCGAGAGCTTTTACACACAAAAAGATGTATCCTCCAATTTAAAATAAGCATTGGTATAAATATAAATTAGCATGCATGGTAAAAGCAGTTTATTTCAGGGCTCATTTTAGGCTGCACTACAACCCTGAGGCACTATAAATTGTTTGTCAAGGGTATATGTTTCCAGTAAACAAAATCATTTTTGTGAAAACAATCTAAAAGTGGTTCTATACAGTATGTGGTTTTGATGTATATGTTGTATATGTCTTCATGTCCATTTATAGCACAGCTATGGAAAGACACAAACAAGCCCATTGGGAATTTGATTTAATTCATAATGGCTTTTGGTCTTAAAAGGCAGATTTCGATTTTTGCAGCCTCTGATAAAGAACAAAGTTTTTTTTTTACATATTATACAAATACAAATTATGGATGAAAAACAAATGAATTTGTACCCGGCTTGAGTGAACAAATAAAACCCATGTTAGGCCCGTGGTAGAAAATGGTTCCTGGCATATTGACAGCAATATAATCTCCCTTAGCGACCTGATTGATCTGGTCTGCAGAGTGGAGTTATACACAGTGAATACTGATGAAGCAGGAAAGCATTGGCCCTCAGGGCTTCAGTGGTTGTTAAAAACACGTCACACCTTTCAGCCTGAGAAACTGTGAATTCAAGGTATGCTTCAGAAAAAGAACAATATGAATTTAAAAGGTTGGCTCTGCCCATAGAAATTGATAATTTAGCAGGGAGAAGTAAAGCCTGTTCACCATTCAAACAGAATAGTTGAGGCAAGAACAAGAGGTCGATAAATGCTTATTCTGTCCTTCATCCTGACATTGCCATAAATAATTCAATGACATTAATGAAGCAATGTTACCCAATATAACATTAATTGCCAGAGATTATGTTTGGTCAATAATGGGCCTAAAACAATCCAAAAAGGACACCTCCCCTGTTAAGTAAAGAATGTAACTGTTTTTGTTTTCTCTTTTAATAACATTTTAACTAACTGGGCAATGTCCCTTTTTACGGTCCAAATATTTTCCAACTCAAGTCCTCTCCTTAATTGTCCCTGACTCTATTAGGTCTAACAGTCCATCACAGGTCCAGCCTTTTTGATGGCCTTGAACTTCTCCCAGATCTGGTACGGAATCCAATGTCATGGCCTTCACTGGCGAGATGAGCATTTGGCTGTTGTGGTTAGTGCAATGGAGCCTCATCAGAAACAGATGTATGCAGTTTGCACCAGACATGATCTTGGTGTTGTCGCTTGCTGAATCACAGATCCATGGACCTGTTGCATTGTATTGCACACTTTCGTCTGTTATACTGACACACCTGACGTCACCGTCCACTTGTATCATCCCTTTGAAACTGTCTCCCCATCAACAGCTGCACTGGAGAGTAGCCTTGCTCTAGTGGCGTTGCTCGATATGCCATTAATGCTTTAGAGCAGTGGTTCTCAAACTTTTTCGTTCGCGGACCACCTGAATATTTTTTTTTATCTCGGCGGACCACACAATAACAGTATAGAAAAATAAGCACATCAAAAAATCACTTTAATACTAAGAATAACAATAGACTTACCTTTCTTTGTTTCAATGCGATGGGGGGCCTGTTTCTGTGAGCAAAGTTATTTTAAAATTGGAGTTTTACCGAGAGGGAGAAAAAAAAAACTTTTATTTTTAAATGGATAATTACAGCAGAAATTGATTTATGTGAATTAATAATCTGTGACGTTACAATACATCCATGAAGTTCCATCACAGTCCGAGCAATGAATGTCAGGCGATGATCTTAATTTATAAAACGGAATGTTGCTGTTTGATTACTGTACTGGTGATTGGAATATATTTTGAATGTCAGGTTATTGTGTGGGAGTTTATACCGTCCCTCACTTACTGTGGGTGAATCACGTTAACACAAACGCGCCCATACTTTACCATACTAATTCTCTGTTCGACTACACAATACAACATATTATAGGCCTCAAAGCAAACCGTGTAATAAATTAAAACAGGCTATAGAAAATACAATGACTACAAGGTGAGGGTTAAGGAAATTAAGTTACTTGAAAAATCTTGAATATTTTTGATTGGTTTGCCAAATGCATTGAACGGTAGAGATTTATAAAAAAATATTTAAATCCTTTATAGAGTACACTGTAGACGAACTACTTAATTTCCCTTTCCAATCACTTCAAGCGTTTTAAATGTTGGAAAATTAGGAAACCCATAATGATAGTGATTTTAAAATGTATTCCATCTTAGTCTTTGGGAGGATATCTATTATCTTAATGATCCTTCCAAATTATACTGTATAGCCAATGTTGGTTCTATGAGAAGATAATAAGTCTTCAGTACACCTCCCAAATTCTAATATGTTTTCCAGTGTAGCAAAGTGGTTTGCAGTGCGCAGATGTAGTGATGATGCAGTGCAGTAGAATAATGACCCAGCACAGTTCAACGGTGAAAAGAAGCTTTATTGTTGCTTAAATAATAAGACTGGCTATACACAGCAATGTGTAAAGCCTAGTCAAAACCCACAGGGTTTAGTCCTGAAATAATACTTATAATAACACTCACTTAAAACATATACACGATCACAATTCCAATAGTGAGTGCTCCTAGTGCAAGTGGTGAATTTACACAATAACGGTGACAACAGTAGTGCAGTGTAGTCGGGGGTTGGTGCTGGCTTTTAGCAACAGCTCCAGGATAGTTTACCCATCTATAAATGACAAACGTGCCAATTTAATAGGCAGACAAAACAACACAGAATGCTCACAGTTTGTTTTTCACTTGTACTCCTTTGCAGGTCCGTTTGCAACCATAATAAAAGGAACAGATTGTTTCGCCACATCCTCTGATATACCCTCAGTCACGCCCCCTTCGGTAACGAATGTAATCGCTTTTCCTCCAATCCGCGATTGCCACATCGCCTACCACATTAAGGCGTTGACTTCTGGTATTGTGACTCCACCCCCTTCCTGGATGGCCGTCCTGCCCTGGAATTAATTGCCAACCCTTCCAGTCCAGGACACCCTGTTTTTGTTATACAGCTCCCTCTCAGGTAGGGAGGGAGATTTATGACTTGGATTCACTCGCTCTCTGTCACACCAGTTTTAATTGAAAATGTTGCTTATTTATATTCTTAACATTGTAACCTGTAAGTAGGTAAATTCTTCAATATCAGATATTAATATCAAAGCTCTGGATGTCTTTACCTCTTGTGACATCTGTTGTGACAATGTCTCAGATAATCACTAAGGTTTTCAGGGCTATATCTTTGATGTCCTCGTTGTATTTCTAACACGTTAAGGCTGTTTTGTATTGAGATTTTAGTTTTTCCACCATGGGCAGCAACGTGTTTGCTCAGTGTTTATACTGTGTAATAAATAACGTCTCTAATTCCTATAGTGAAGCCTGGTCTTCATAATGGCCCACACATCAATGTTCCTTGTGAAATATCATCAATTTGTACAGTTCTGGATATGGAAGAACCTGTCAACTTAATGCAGAAAAAACAGAATGCAGGTGTTTCTAATTTTATATATTATTAAAGCTTCAGCTTCCTGATACATTTTTCCCCTTTTTGATTAATAATTAATGGATTTATGTTTCATAATTTCTAATATGTTTCATTTTTACATGTGTAAAATTAATGAGAAATGTGTGTATTTTATTACAGCAGCATTGAGTAATTTCTGCTATACAGCCAGTGCACTTGACTTGCAGGCTATTAAAAATCACATTTTTTAAAGCAAGAATGGAATGTAAACACAGGAATAATGTAAAAAAAAAATCTATGCAAATGAATTTAACTTTCAAAAGTAATGTTCTTTTTGAAGTTGGAATAATGCTAATCAGTAATAAACCCAAAAATTGTTCTTTTTAAATTAATTTCCCTGTGTGAAGTTCCATGTTTACAACAATTTTAGGCAACTAGAATGGAGCATTCTTTTTCTAGAATACTATACTAGAACGCCTTGGGGGGGGGTAGGCCAGTTCCAGTGGGTCAAAATGTGTCAAATTCCAGGGACAAATTGAAGAAGCATCATTTTACTGAGACAGAAATGCATTTACTTATCTCCTGTAATCTCGTTGCAAATATTGTGTTAAGAAATGCTTACCACATAACATCAGAACAAATAAAACAAGGGCCATTGAAACTCAGTACCAGTATAAAAATTTAAAAATCAATAAAGCCTTAGCTTGTGGTCTTTAAGAAAGTATTTTAATACAAAGGTACTTTTCTTATACTAATTATAGTAGTCGTAGCCTTTCTTTGAAAATTGTATTGGTTTGGAGTTAAGAATTGTATATCTTTATGACACGCATTTTGTATTAACATGAAAATCATATTGCAGTGAAGCTATTGATAATACCGGTCGGGTGGTTAAAGAAAAGGGCTTGTAACTAAGAGGTCCCTGGTTCAAATCTCGGCTCACTCACTGTGTGACCGTGAGCAAGTCACGTAACCTCTTGTGCTCCGTCTTTCGGAGTCTCTGTAAGTTGCCTTGAATAAAGGTTGGATAAAGAGTGATCCAGTTACAACTGTTGTGAACCCAATTAGGTGAGTACATTTGGAATGTTTCTGTATTATCATTCTAAAATCTTACTGTTATTCTAAATACCCTTTTTAATGCAATGCACGTTTCATTTATAGTACGGTTCCTATGATGCATGACATCCAAAATATTAGCATAAAATGACCTCCACTGGTGCTGCACATAGAAGCTTGTTGTAAACCCATGTCAAAACAGGGTCAAGTGGTTTTTTCAGGAATAATAGAGCTACTATCATAGCGTGCTGCCTCTGTTTTTGTTTTAAAGATAGCCAGTGTAACTGATTCATTAAACATGATGTTTATTGGGATTTAAAGGGTGGTATTTCCATCCCTTCTTCTAGAAATGATACTGCCAAGGTACTAATTATTTTGTGATAAGTGCGAGCCAATAACAGGGCATATTGTCATAAAGCCAACCCACTATCAATATACAGCACTGTCAATATTTGTAAACACTGATTGGAGGGATTAGTAGAAGTATAGCAAGTAAATAAATAGTCAAAGGAAACCCAAAATGCAAACATTAAGAATTACGATAAAGAATTACCGCAATAGAATCCATCCATGTTAGAAATATAAAATGTTTTTCAGTGATATGAGCCTGTGGCAGAAAAAAAACAGAAAATCATAACATTTATTTTTTATTTTGTTCACCAGACAAATACTATTATTTATTAATATTCATTTTTGTTTGCTTGTTTTTACATAGTAGTGTTCTAAATAATGAATGCTTGATAAAAAAATAAATAAATAAATAAAAAGATCAGGCTGCAGTGACTGTGACAAAACTGTCAACATCACTGAGTGTGATAGTGCTGATTGCCTGAAGAGCTGGCAAGAGAAACAGAGGGCAGTTTAAAAACAAAATGCAGATTTCTATCAATCTGCTTTCTAAGCTGGGGGTGGGCATCAGACATCTGAGCACTGAATCAGCTCTACTTATTATCTTGAGTAAGCAGCCCATGGTTAGGGGCATTATATACTTGGTGTAAAATGTAATTAGAGAGAACTGCAGAATTTACATAAACAAATGAAGTACTGATAAAAAAATATTTCCATGTCTATGCTAAATTCATCACAATATGAATTGCACAAAACTAGAGCAGCAAATATACTGGCTTATTGGAATTCTGAAACCTTTATTGGTCTCAAATTTGCTTTAGCACATTTTCTTCAGCAAATTACAAGAACTCAGTTTTGTTTTTTGCTTTCTTATTAACAGTCACACCAAAGCAGAATGTACAAAGCAGAAAAAAATAAATAATTCTAATGAAACTATTACCATAAATTCAGCATTTCGAGGATATAATTACCATGTTTCAACAAGCATTCGACTAATAAATATTGTATAACAAGTGAAATCAAAGAGAACAAAATATGTCTACCAGTAGATGAGTAACTGTTGTTGGAAATTGGACTTCACTACCTATTTTCAGGATATGGAAATGTGATGATTATGCTATCAATAATTGTTCTTAACTATGTATAAAGTGGTACTATGTGCTAACAGGTTATCATATTATATATATATATATATATATATATATATATATATATATATATATATATATATATAATATACTTCCAAAAAACTTTTGACAATGTGCTGCATGAAAAATAAATCCTAAAATCCTAAAGCCACAATCCGTGGGAATACAAGGATGTAGATTAAAGTGAATACATAAATGGTTAAAAGAGAGGACGTAGAGAGTACATGTAAGAGCGGCCATATACTCAGTGGGGTGCTGCTGGGCTCCATGCTTTGGCCCCTGCTGTTTCTTATCTACATCAGCAACTTATGTGCAGATGACACAAAGCTTGGGGGAGTGGCCAACACGCCTTCAGTCGAACACTTACAGAACTGGGCAGAAATGTTGCAAATTAAATGCAATGGTGAACAGATATAAAGTGTTACATGCTGGTCACAAAAATATAAGATCCAAATACCAACTGAACTGGAACAGGCACACCAAGAGAAAGACCTTGGTGTTGTGATAGACTTATCACTGTCAGCTACCACACAATGTGGGTAAGCAATCAAAAAGGCAAACAGAATGCTTGGGTGTGTAGCCAAGAGTATAGAGCACAAATCCAAGGAGGTTATAATGAGGTTGTATAAGGCACTGGTGAGACTGCGCTTGGAATACTGTGTCCAACTCTGGTCAATGTACCAAAGGGACATTGCAGGGCCTTGGAGAGTGTTCACAGAAGAGCAACTAGGCTCCCAGGACTTAAATGACTGAGCTACAAAGAATGCCTGAAAGAACTACATCTATTTAGCCTGGAACAAAGAAGATGACTCAGGGGGAACATGATTGAAGACATAGTTAACCCAAAGCATTACTTAAAGAGCAGTACAGAAACCAGTACCAGAGGAAATTAAGTGGAGATAGAATTAGGACGCAGGGAAGAAGCCACTTCTTTAAAGAGTGGCAAATGTATGGAATAGTCATGTTGTTGAGGTAGAATTACTTGGAACCTTTAAGACCCAACTTGACATAGTTTTGAGACCAATCAGCTACTAGAAACTGGACGAGCTTAGATCGGTCGAGTGGCCTCCTCTCGTTCATAAAAGACAAACAGACCAAACCACTATGCTTAAGTAAAATACATATGCATAACAAAACTCAGTAATGGCATAGTATAGTATCAATATGCATTGTCAGTTTTAAAGACGTTCTTTAAAATTACAAAAACTACTTGTGCAAGGGATTGAAAGAGTACAACCATGAACACTTTGACTGGCTGCAGACACTGGTTCTCCAGAGAGTGTGAATGTGCCAATTTAAACAACCCTAATATCCAATCGGTGTGTACAATAAGGTGTAGTCCCTAAGATTTTGTAACACTTTATTTGGTTCAGAACCATTTCCACTGGTCCCCATATCATTGGGCAGTTTATTTTCAAATACAGTTTCTTCTCTTAAAACGTTGGAAAGGAACAACACTGTTCAGCACAGAGAGCACTGGGAAATCGCATACAGACATGGAACTGTTCTATACTCTCATGCTTTTTATGGATGTTTGAAAAATAAGAAACTTTTCAGAGATTAAAAGTTTCAGGGGCTTAGAAAACTTCTGGATTTTACGGTGGAAATCTGATTTTCAATGCTACTGTACTATTGTTTATCCTATTGGTGTTAAAATACACACAGACGTGGCATACGCTTTGGGGATAGATTCACAGCACAGAAGCACTACATAGGAACAGATGACTAAGCAAACTGCAGTCTGCTCAACACCCTAGCAGTCAGATCAGTACAGAGGAAGTGCAAGGGAAGCAAGTCATGTGAGGCATGCTATCTGCAGAGAGAAGTACCGCTAGCCAATGAAGCTCCTGGAGTGCACACCTAAACTGTCAAACAGAGGAAGTGTGATAACATTGAACGGGATTAACAGCCATTGGGCCGTATTTTAACATAAGCCCTGCCAATGCTTACTTGTAATGAATGAATTTCATTTGAAGTGTTTCCCAGTGGTTCATCTACTAAAGGCACTGCTGAATGTAGTGAGTAGCGAGTCACGCGATTAGAGCTTTCTGGGTCCGTTGTGTTGCTGATCTTGGCTGGAGACCCATAGGGAATGCTGCAGTAGCCTTTGAGATCCCTAGGCTAGGGAGCAAGTTTGCTAGGGTTGGTTCTAACCATGCCACAGTTAGCTGGACAGACATCAGACATGGCTAGGCATAGACCAGTATAATGAAAACAGTTTATATATTTATTAGGAATGCTAATGAGATTAGGATACCGAGAGCAAAACTGTAGTAGTGTTTGCCTGCTACAATTGTATTCATCTACTACTTTTATTATTATTATTATTATTATTATTATTATTATTATTATTATTATTATTGGCTAAATATATGTATAAGCCAAAACATCAATTTGTTTTTTAGTGCACATTTGTTTTTCCCAAATGTTTTTCTTTCCAGTGATTAAGCAGTTAAGATGGAATGAGAAGAAGTGCTGGAAAGGCCTGAAAGGTGTATAAGTCAGATGGGGGCTGCATGTGTTTTGCCTTCAGCCCACGAATCATGATCCAGAATACATTGACGCACATCCTGACACAAGCAGTGTCAACATTATCCATGCATGGCAAAATGCTCCTGGGTGCCTGTAACTTTCACTGGGTGGCATTGTTTGGCCATGCTGCTCTATTGCTGAGATCTGGCAGCAAAAGCTTTTGTCAAAGCCACAGCGCTCTGGAGGATGGCAATCATGCACAATATGACTGTGTGATCTGCATAGCTCTGATCCAACACAGAGCAGCAGGAATGATGACATAAGCTTGTAAGCCATCTGATCTGATAACTCATGATATTTCTAAACATTGCTTAGACATAATATTGAACCATCCTTCAGGTGTAATGTTTTTTAATCACAGTGTGGTCTTTTCAATTGATCTCGATGGTGGCAGATCTAAATACATCAGTCATTTAATTTAAAGGGATCCTTCCTGGCATTTTACATATTTTGACAAACAAACATAAAGAGACGCTCTCACACTGTGAGATGATGTCTGATTCTCAGAACCTTGACAGACAAAGGGCTTTATATTCGCCCTTATAAAAGTGTAACAAAGTACAGTATAGTGAAAGCATGGTAAAGGATAATGATTTATAATGATTTATAAACCATTTAAGATTTGTAAACAGCTTTAATAAAAGTATTTTTAAAGACAGGTATTATCTTTATTGTGGGCAAGCAAATCCACCATATTAAAATGACTGATTTAATTAGATTTAATCAATCTGAGAGGTGTAAGTTTCATTATAATTTTCCTTCATGCACAACTTCAGGTCAAAAGGAATGAGTTTTCATTTTGATTTGTCATGCCAGCTGTACTTATTTATAGGGTAAGAATTTGATGTCACTATATTAAGATTGCATTTGAATTTCAGAATACTGAATATGGGTTTCCAGGTTTCCTTTTTGATGCATATTCAGTTTTGCTATCTATCTGTGGGATATTTCTGCTTTAGTAGATCAGATATGTTACCAGGCCAGCAATAACTGCATACAAACAGATGCCATGATGCGCATTTCTTCTGCTTTGATTATCTTAGAGTTTGGAAGGATGTCTAGAGGAAGCAAAGCTGAATGAGGATTAGACTTCTCAACACATTGTCTTTTCAGAACATAAGTACATTAACTTCAAAAGACTCACAGGCAAGCACTGTTAACACTAAATTATTTGTGAAATGTATTATTTTCATATATTGTTGCTACATGATCCCAACGTCCCACTGAGAGTTACAAATGGGATATTAGCCTGATGAAAAATAACAGACCGCTGGCTGAGAACACAGACTTCAACATCATAGTTTTCAGATATTAGCATTTAGGTTTTAATGTGAAAATATTAATCAGCCATCAGGTGTTTTGAATTTTGAATTCTTCTGGTATAGATTAAAGTTGATACAGAGTAGATTGCCAAATTCACTGAAATTACAGACCAGTGAAATGTAATTCAAATCATGAACCGCTTCAAAAAATAACAGCAGGTGGGGTGAAGTTAGTTTGAGTTGGAATTGGAAAAGAATAGCTGTTTTTGTAAACCAACAAAGTACAGAACCTGGCAACGCTCTTAGGACGTGTGGTGAGCCTTCTGTGGTGTTTATCGGAAACAACACAGCCTATTCCGTTATTGCCCAGGCAATGATGGTGCACCAGTATAAGAAAGTTACAGTACATACTGTATACCAGAATTGAAAAAGAAAGGCCCTAAATATAGGCATAGCTATTATTGCTGGCACATGGAGTTAAAAGTCATTCAGACATCACAAGATAACATTTAATGTATTACACAGAAGGGTTGAAAGGATAATTTAGAAACTTTACTTAGTGCTATCATCACACAATTTGATTATAAGTTCATATTGGTTTTTAAATAAATAATACAGAAAAAAATGTTGAGACAGTAATATCACAGTAATTGATTATTGTCCCAACGCTATATATTATACATTTGTACTGGTGCCACAAAATCTTTCATAACTCCAGTAATCTGGGGTTGTATATAACCTCAATTTGCAAAGCAGCAAAACATTGGATAGGTGTGTAGATTGAATATAATTGCACTCATTCAACATGTATTCTTCTAGTTTTTACAGATTGTGTCTTTATTTCTGAAGCTGCTTGAACAGTATAGACTGTTGCATACACAGTCGATTGTGATCTTTTCCAGAATCAAGAAGCAGCATTGTCTGGAGGCAATGCTGATCTTGATGTCACTACATGGAGACGTGTTGAAGAAATGAAAGATGCTACTTTTAGTTTTCATAGATAAACTACAGCTAATATACAGTTATTACTGTTATTGTACTCTTTCCATCCTGTCCAGTTTATTTTCGTTAGTTTTGCCTGGCTGATTATTATTGTGCACTGTCCATCGTCTCATTCTGTTTCCTTAGCCTAGAAGTATCCTGATCTTACTACTTAAAACAGTGGACCTACAGGAGTGGTATACAAACACCGATAATTCAAAAGTTGACATCAAACACAGACACAGGAATGGTCACAGCCAAGGAACAAGAATCTACAGAATGTATTCTTAAGAATTTCAAAGTCTAGACATAGCTATTTACTTTTATATCATATGTATTTTTTATATATTTTTTTGCCTTCAAATTACCCACTTTAATACTTTAATATTTTTGACTTGGCATATTAAAAACAAGTATGAATGATTCTCTATTGCATAGTTGATTATATAATCAGTGACAATTTAAAGACCTACTGAATTACCAAGTCAATGCATAACCCAGGGCTGTCAACTGACCAAGACATAAAATTCTAATTTGTGTCTGTTGATTTACAAGGCATGAGAGAAAATCCTTGTACAGATGCCTAGAATTCCAGTACTGCTTGGGAGACAGCTGTGAATCTGAAAGAGGCCATGGTAATATTAGGTTACAAAAATGGCCCATTATATGGAAACTCTGCACATAAAGTATTTGTTGGCAGAAAAAATGGTGAGCTGTGATGCTTGTGCCATGCTAGGACAGGAAGTACGACATCCAGCAGAAGGACTCCACATACAGATTTTTAATTTTAATTTTAATTTTCAAATTAGACCAGTACGGTTGTTGTGTAAAAACAGGAAAGTTCTGTTAGCAAGATAATTACTTGCAGTTTTACCTTGATAAGAATAAGGATATAGAGGAATAGCAGTCAGTGTCAGCACTTATTTGGCTGCATTGAAAATGAATATTTGAATTGTGTGGCTTATATATTTCTATCTGAAAATTGACCAGATTAGATTTATTAATGATGGATGTTAAACACTGAGCAAGAAAAGTAACTAGCATTCCTGGGGCCATAATACAAAAAATGTGTTTGTGAATAGGAAGATGGTTAGATAGATATAGGAAAAGGTGGTCTAAATCATTGGTTTGATCAAATATTAAAATATGTAGGTGCACAACTGTAATTACTACAGTAGTACCTAGTTTATTTCTTTGACTGAAATATTTAAAACATTACATGGCAATCAATTCATGTTTTTTTGCAATACCTTTTAATAGGAGGAGGCTGTGTGGTCCGGTGGTTAAAGAAAAGGGCTTGTAACCAGGAGGTCCCCGGTTCAAATCTCACCTCAGCCACTGACTCATTGTGTGACCCTGAGCAAGTCACTTAACCTCCTTGTGCTCCGTCTTTCGGGTGAGACGTAGTTGTAAGTGACTCTGCAGCTGATGCATAGTTCACACACCCTAGTCTCTGTAAGTCGCCTTGGATAAAGGCGTCTGCTAAATAAACAAATAATAATAATAGGATCAGGATAAAAAATCTAAATTACACTTTCACTTTTGAGATAACAAATGTCTCTTCTTCAGATGAAAAGTGGAAATGGATAGAGTGACTCACACAAGTATGGTCAGAATTGCTTAAAAAAAAGCTGGATCATTGCCTTGACAATTTTGATTGTAGCCACTAAATAGACAGAAATGGTATTCCAAACAATGGCACAGTTGAACTTACAAAATAAACAGCAGGAAAATCTGAAAAAGAAAAAGAAATGACAAAAGTAGAGGATGCGCCAAGTTACTGGTTTTGGCTGGGGGCTCATAGAACCAGAAAAGGCCATATGAAGACCATCTGAACTCTCCTCCAAAGTAGCTTTATTATCTGCTGCTTCGGTTTGCTGGAAGCAATCCTCTTGACAGCAGGAACAGTTCAGTCCCCCCCCCCAACGCTATTTCAGTAGGTTGGTTACGGTAGTGAGGAGGCATTCTAATTGGAGTGAAGGCAGGGGTAAATAACTGATTGGACAATTTAGATTTTTTTAATTAATGATACAAAATTATAATAAATAGTAATAATAATATAAGGAATAATGTACACCCAACTGTGTATAACAATGTAGACTGTAATTTTATGGTTTCTGGTGACCTGCACTATAAAACCACGATAGAATTTGTCTTTTATGTACAATTTTGGTGTATATTATTTGTTATAATACCTAGTGACATAAGAGACAGAAATTGTAGAAATAGCAGTGTTTATTTTTAACAGTTGATGAGAAAGTGTTGATAATAACATTGGCAAAATGTAAAGCTTTTTTTTTTTAATAATTCATTTCAAACTTCAGTATTTCTTTTATTTTATTAACATTTTTGGGGGGTCGAGGGGGGCCTGGGAAAATGACATGTATTATTAGAAGAATCAGAGTAGAAAATTCACTTGGCTTTTTTGGGGGTGGAGTTGGATGGTTTCATCGTCACTCAAGAATCTCTGTTTTCTAAGGACCGTTAGTCTAAACTGTCTAATATTCGATGGAGGGCATGTGTCTGAAATAATTTCTAACAAAATACTTATTGTTATTCTACTCTTCCACAAATTTATTTTACAGATACAACTTTAAATCTGCAGGCCATTGTTTTTTTTGTTTTTTTTGGTATTGATGTTTTTTGTTGTGTTCATGTACTGGTGGAAGAGTACTTATTTTTTTAAAACTGAGGTTAGCAGTTTTATCATTAACCTTATCATACACAGGCATTCTTCTCATACACAGGCATTCTTATCATACACAGGCATTCTTATCATACACAGGCATTCTTATCATACACAGACATTCTTATTATACACAGACATTCTTATTATACACAGGCATTCTTATCATACACAGACATTCTTATTATACACAGGCATTCTTATTATACACAGGCATTCTTATTATACACAGGCATTCTTATCATACACAGGCATTCTTATCATACACAGGCATTCTTATCATACACAGGCATTCTTATCATACACAGGCATTCTTATCATACACAGGCATTCTTATTATACACAGGCATTCTTATTATACACAGGCATTCTTATTATACACAGACATTCTTATTATACACAGGCATTCTTATCATACACAGGCATTCTTATCATACACAGGCATTCTTATCATACACAGGCATTCTTATCATACACAGGCATTCTTATTATACACAGGCATTCTTATTATACACAGGCATTCTTATTATACACAGGCATTCTTATTATACACAGGCATTCTTATTATACACAGGCATTCTTATTATACACAGGCATTCTTATCATACACAGGCATTCTTATTATACACAGGCATTCTTATTATACACAGGCATTCTTATCATACACAGGCATTCTTATTATACACAGGCATTCTTATCATACACAGGCATTCTTATTATACACAGGCATTCTTATCATACACAGGCATTCTTATTATACACAGGCATTCTTATTATACACAGGCATTCTTATTATACACAGGCATTCTTATCATACACAGGCATTCTTATTATACACAGGCATTCTTATCATACACAGGCATTCTTATCATACACAGGCATTCTTATCATACACAGGCATTCTTATCATACACAGGCATTCTTATTATACACAGGCATTCTTATCATACACAGGCATTCTTATTATACACAGGCATTCTTATCATACACAGACATTCTTATTATACACAGGCATTCTTATTATACACAGGCATTCTTATTATACACAGGCATTCTTATTATACACAGACATTCTTATTATACACAGGCATTCTTATTATACACAGGCATTCTTATTATACACAGGCATTCTTATCATACACAGGCATTCTTATCATACACAGGCATTCTTATTATACACAGGCATTCTTATTATACACAGGCATTCTTATTATACACAGGCATTCTTATTATACACAGGCATTCTTATTATACACAGGCATTCTTATTATACACAGGCATTCTTATCATACACAGGCATTCTTATTATACACAGGCATTCTTATCATACACAGGCATTCTTATCATACACAGGCATTCTTATCATACACAGGCATTCTTATTATACACAGGCATTCTTATTATACACAGGCATTCTTATTATACACAGGCATTCTTATCATACACAGGCATTCTTATTATACACAGGCATTCTTATTATACACAGGCATTCTTATCATACACAGGCATTCTTATTATACACAGGCATTCTTATTATACACAGGCATTCTTATCATACACAGGCATTCTTATCATACACAGGCATTCTTATTATACTATTATTATTATTATTATTTATTTCTTAGCAGACGCCCTTATCCAGGGCGACTTACAATTGTTACAAGATATCACATTATTTTTTACACACAATTACCCATTTATACAGTTGAGTTTTTACTGGAGCAATCTAGGTAAAGTACCTTGCTCAAGGGTACAACAGCAGTGTCATCCACCTGGGATTGAACCCACGACCCTCCAGTCAAGAATTCAGAGCCTTAACCACTACTCCACTACTTACACACTACTACTTACATACTCCACTACTTACACACCACTACTTACACACTGTGGTCTTGGCCACCACCGTGTGTAATAAAACTATAAAACAATGAAGTTCATATTATAGTTTACCATGTATAATAATAATAATAATCCATCCATTATCATTAACCACTTACTCCTTTACAGGGTTGCGGTGAGCCGGAGCCTAACCCAGCATACACAGGGCGAGACTACACCCTGGACAGGACGCCAGGCCATCACAGGGCACCACACACACACTCAGAGGGCAATTTAGAGTGACCAATCAACCTGGACAGCATGTCTTTGGACTGTGGGAGGAAACCAGAGTACCTGGAGAAAACCCATGCGAACACAGAGAGAACATGCAAACTCCACACAGACAGTACCCTAGGCCAGGTTTGAACCCAGGACCCTGGCGCTGTTAGGCAGCAGCGCTAACCACTACGCCACCGTACATAATAATAATAATAATAATAATAATAATAATAATAATAATAATAATAATAATAATAATAATAATAATAATAATAATAATAATAATAATAATAATAATAATAATAATAATAATAATACTACTACTACTACTACTACTACTACTACTACTACTACTACTACTACTACTACAAAGGAAGTGCTATTCATGAATAATTAAATTGTAGTTGACCCAATAGAAGTGACCTGTCATTACAATACCACTGTCAGTGGAGGAGCACTATACACGGATTTGCTAGTTCTTAAATTAATAGAAAGAATCTATTTTTTGTATCTAGTTTGAATCACGTTTGTTATAAACATTAATTATTATGTATCAATGTTTATTACATTATTTATTATCTCAGGTGCGTTTTCATGACCTGTGGTCATCTTCTACAGTCTAGTAACAAATTCAGCATTTGCACTGCTTGCCCACTTTATTAGGACCTGTACATACTATTGTTTTGTCTTTTACAATCAACAATAAACAGCTAAATACATGGTTGTGTCATATTATTCTAGTTCTGTATGGAGAAAAGGCCCTCTGTAGTGTAAATTCCCCCATAAATGCCGCTTTGAAGGTTGTCTTTGATAAGCACCAGTATTCATAAAGCTGCACTGCAGTGAAGTGCGGCCGTGTTCTGAATACTAATAAGGGAACCCCAGGATGAGATGGAAGTGCTAGCGGAATACTGTGAGGTTATAACTGTAGCTAGCAACAGTACAAATGTGTACATCAAAAAGGACCGCAGATTAAATATCAAAGCTTTGCTTGAATGTATGCAGCAACACACTATTAAAACACACATAGGTTGGTCTTTTTTATCCAGCTGGGGAGAAATGAATAACCCATAGTTATTATTGTTCCCACTGTGTGCTGTATTGGAGTCAGCTATATTTCACTTTAGGCAATGTATTCATTCACTGATGAGTTTCAGTCAGTCCCTTAGTGTGCCAGCACAGATAAACTGAAAGATGTCCAATCCTGCCTCCATCTTACTCGGTGTTAGTCGATGCAGTATCATGCACATGTTCATGCAGTATCATGCACATATCAATTGTTATACAATCAAAATTAGCTTTTGTCTCTGTCAGCGTGCAATTAACAGATTTCTTTAAGTTAGTAAGAGATGCGTTAACATGCATTAAAGGGCATGTATTATAGCACAACTCAGTAATTGGCCCCCACTTTTCATGAGCTTTTATATCAATAAGTTATTCCACAAAATATAAATTTTGCACCATGTTCTACTTTTTAATAATATGGCACCCTATTGGCTGAGCAGCTGAAGACTGAAAACCGATTGTCCAAATTTGAATAGTTTATCTACAGAATGATTTAATGCAACAATTTATTTTTTTTTATTCTGACTTGTTTTCAGGCTCCCAATGCTTTGTAATAATCCAATGAAAAATGTATACAAAACAGATGACTGCATTTGCTTACTACCTACTGCTCCTGTGTTTATATTGAAACACAACGGTATTGTGCAGTTTTAGCTTAATGCATATTGATTATTTGCTGCAGGCTCCAGTGAATTATTAATTTCAGGGTTAGAAAGGGAAGTCAAGGGGAGCAGTCATGACAACGTGTTTTTTAAGTCTTCTACAAGAAACTAAAAATGAAAAAGGTCAAGGATGCGTGACTGAATGAAACCTCCTTTTATCTAGCATCACTGGAATGAGCATTCCCTCCAAGTCTTGTATAATCGTATTCCCCCACTGAAATCTCCTGCGAGGGGAAAAAACATGCTTTAAATAACTTCAGACATGAAGCCTTTTTGAAAGTGCAATTCTAGAGCAGGCGTCTCCTCTAAGTTGGTAAGTTGGTTTGCACATTTTAGAGCCCCTCTTTCTATATAACCCTGTTTCCACACTTTTGACCAGGTTCGTCTTTATTGAAGACAGTACAAATTTCAGATTTTTCATTCCACAGGCTATTCTAGACCTGTCCCCGTCCCCATCCCCGATTTCCTGAAGTATTTAAAGACAATTATTATTTGGCAATGATCATGTATACCAGAATAATCTAAACACATCCAGTCACATTGAATAAGTGCCTTCTTGACTTCTCATCGTGGCCTTACATAAAGAAAAGCTGTGATTTTTCTCATCGCATACACTGCTGTATATGGAATTTTAGCAAAATCTGTGGTAATTATGCTGGATACACTGGCTGATTTTGCATGGAATAAAAACAATGGAACTTACTGAACTGCTGCATAGAATTTATATTATGACAAAGACTAAGACTTAATGGCTTACTCTATATGCCACTGTGAACAGGCTAGCTGTAGGGGTGACGTCAGGCCAGAAAGAATCACACACACAGACAGGCAGTATTGGGGTTGAAACTGAGACACTGCGGCACTCAGTATGTTTAATGAATGAAACAAATAAAAGATTTACACAAAAAAACAGCACACGGCACTTGAGGCCAAAATAAACAGACAAACAAAAGAAATAGACACTAACAAACAGGATGGACGAACGCTAAACACAAAACAAGTACCGGGCTGGTTCTCCAGCACGTAGTAGCAGTTGTTATTATTTTTGTTTCTTTGAAATAGTTTTTTCCTCCTCCTTTCCACACCCATTCTCCACTCACCGAACACACAACCCTGAGTGAGTAAAACGTGCATCAATATATACTGTTGTGCCGGGATTCAATTACTAATTAATTATTCACTTGAATCCCACCACGTGAACTAATTTGTGCAACCGCGTGCTCACATACTATTAAATACTTTAAATGCACATGTATTTGTGCCTAAATACAACTATATATTTTAAATCACTTGTGCTACACAGACCCATTTATATCCCGTGCACCAATATCTATACACCAACATTAACACACCACACGCAACATCTAACACACAAATACACACAGGGGCGGGGCACATTCCTACAGCCACATATACCTCAATAGATATTTGATGCATGTGAATACCTACTGTATCTATAGTAGTTATATTGGGAAAGCGACATTCATAACCTGATGAGTTTTTGCTGATGAAATCAAATTTATACTGTACTGACAAGTGTCATGGCCAGCACATATCAATATGCAATGCAGGCCCAAGGTCTGAATTAATACATATAATGATTTTGAGCATTTGGACATGTCAGCATTGCCTTGATTAATGTTATCTATTCACTATGAAACTGGTATCATCAACTGATTATAGTAACCAGGGATGCATGTGAGCAGAATGCATGAATAAGACATTCTATTTAGCAGCCCTGGCAACCTTCCTCAAAGCTGTAGTGGTGTAGCTCATTACGATTTGCTGTTTTTTCAACTTGGTTGGATGCCCTGGAGTTCATGCTGCTTAATAAATGAAAGAAATGGTTTATTGAATTGCACGCCTGGGCCTGCAGCAGTCTTGAACGTTGTTGTGTACCGATTTTCTTTAGACTACAAAGGATAAAAATGAATTTGTTAATTCATTTAAAGAAGTATGACAGAAACATACACCCCCTGTCATGGCTGTAAATATGATGACCCCCACCCCAATCAGCCCAGAATCTAATATTCTCAATAATTTAAGCTGCAGTAAGATAAAGTATGAACGCCTCCACTATATCCCCTTCACAGGATATTTTATAAGGATAATGTTGTGTATCATTTAATATTAAAATAATACAAATAATATAAAGCATGCAACCTTCACTCAGATGTTTCCGAAACCCATTGCTTGCTGTTATTATCTACCTCCAAGTAAACATGAAACCTGGTATGAACATTATTTAGCAGGAGTTTTTGAGAATCGGTCTGTCTGTACGTCACACTTACATGCTTGCATATATCTGGAGAACCAATTACCCAACTGTCATGAAACATGGTATGAGATGGTTTGTCTATTTTCAGAAGTTTTATTACTACATCATACAAGCTGCATTTTTAACTTGTACGAATTGAATTGAATTATCTATTGTATTTTCAGAGGGCATTACATCTATTTTGAATGTGGCTTTGGTAAGCCTGGTCCAACTGACCACATTACAGGTTTTTCAAGTAATGTTATTGTTGCCGCTATGTTTAAAACGACACATTAGCAGTGATATTAAATAATGTAGGTGTTCACGCTTAGGGAATACTGCCAAAGCCTATTCTCTGTCTCTTTTTTTTGTATGAAGGTTACATTGATGAGTCAGTATATTTGCATACATTATGAATGTGAAAGGCATGATTAAATGTTATAGAGCGCCGTTTGCCTGTTGAAGTGTGGAAGTCAATCAGTACCAACGCTACTGTTCTTGTTTTGTACACATGTACTGAACTAAACCCTTTATGTAATTATTCCCCGCATTTTGTATGATATTTCCAGACATTGAAATGTATTTAAAATGTATTAAATCCATTGGCATGAATGATATTTCATGCTGTTTCTGACAAATTCAATTTTTAGGAATTTCCTCCTTTTTTAATGCAATCCCCTTTCTTTCAGTTTGCGTGTTCTAATCTGCTGCTCTTGCAGATTGATTTTTGATAGATTGCCCCCTCTTGCAGATGCACAGGGTAAGAGCTTGCTATGATGAAACTGCGTGCTCAGTCAGTTTGCAAATCCAGGCGTGAGGAACTCAAGTGAACAGCACAATAGGGATACATTCCTGTAACTAACAGCTCCCGAGTCCTTTCTCATCTAAACCTATCATACTAAAAAATACCTTGTCTGGTCTTGCTATATTTACACTTAATTAAAAGTCAATAATAAACATTGTCAACCATGGCTCCAAGCAGTTGCTACAGTAATTATGTGTTATTCTATGCATCAGAGTTTAATCAAATCCAAATCCATGTGAGAATATGGAGGTTAAAATGAAATATCCCATTAATGAATGATTAATGTAGGTTGGATGAAGCCAAAGTAAACTTTGTCATGATAATGTGTAATACTATATATATATATATATATATATATATATATATATAAAATTGTTATTAAATTGTTCTCCTGAAGATTTGAAGTTAAAACTGATTGCATCTTGTCAAATCTATACTGAAGCTGTGTAGACAGCTTAAATTAAAATCAAACTATGTGCCCTTCCTTCAGGCTTTTAGAAATCTATTTTTGGTCAGTTTGGGATTTTCCAAAGAAAATTAAAATGAAAATGTAATTGGTTTATTAAATGTATATTTTCATGTCACAATCAAAACACTATGTATGCAAATAGTTATTGCTTTTCTCTATAAATTGTATGTCTATAAATCAAGAGGGGTTTGTTTCTCTAAAATGAAAAGTGATGTCCTCCCCTTTATTTTTGAAATGCACTTATAATTGAATTAAACCCTAAGATAGAAAATAATATATGTCATTCAATAATTTTTGCTGTGCTGAAATCAGCTGCCCTTTTGAATTACTCATTAACCAACAGTCAACCTTGTAAATAAATATAGCTTCTTATCTTGGTCCTCCGTTTATGGTAATTTTTTTTTTTAGTCAGAATACAGGGTTATAGAGTATTCATTGATTAAAACGGTGACAGATCTTAAAGTGCTACAGAATAGTTTACAAGACATGCATTAAATTAGGTTTGCTGTGTCCCGTGTTGTCCGTATCGCAGTGTTACTGTATATTTTTAAACATATTGCCTACTCTTTTGAAAATGTAATCGCACATCATGGATCATAAATCAACTGGGCAATAAACTTGTCAACATTCGCCAGCATTTGCCAAGAGAATACAAATCTAAGGATTGCAGTGTATCTAGATCATGCAATAATGCTGGCTTTCTGCTCCCACAATATGTCACTCTTTTCAATCGGGGGCAGCATGAACTGAATACACTGCCATGTTTAGATGAAAAAATATATTTCTCCTGGTGGATGCTTCTGAGTAAAAGGTAAGGAAAAATAGAATTCCCTAGTTGATTTACCTACCTACCTCCAGCAGCAGATCAGCATTTTACTGCAAGCTTACAAACGTCACTTAAAATTGTAATGGTTTTGTGTATTAAAGTGTACACTAGTAGTATGTTAATTATATTTGGCTGTTGGAATTGAAATGAAAAGTAATTGTGAAGTGTGTGGTTTCAGATGGATGGAATAAGCGAGTAACATGACATTTTAGAAAATGATTAAATAGTTTTAATAGATTCCATGCAGCATTAAAATAGAGTGCACAAACAGGTTATAAAACATTAGAAACTGCTCAGGATCTTTCAACCAATCAGAGGGCACATTCTGCCTTCCTGTATTACACAGCACATCATGGAGAAACCTTATTCATGACATCAGCTGCCACTTTCAAATTTTACCGTGCTGTATTCTTCATAGCAGCACAGTTGACGTCACCTCCCTTAAACAATCATACGTGAAGCAGCTTTCTGAATTCCATTCAATGGACAAAATAAAGATTGAAAACAAATATAGATGGATGTTTTATTTGTGGTCCAATTTAATATTTCTTCTACGACTATTTTAACCTGACAAGGACCAAGACATTTTATAATAAACAATTAAACAGTTTCAAGTTAACAAGCCCTGGGACTAAAAATCACCTTAGCAAGCAATGTGACAGAACACACCCTATTACATGCACCTTGGGGAAAGCTCCAGCAAAATTAAACCTTTTATTTGGCTGAAATATGAGTTTGGTTACATGTACAGTAATTCTTATTTATAAATCCTAATTAATTGTTATGTACTAGTTACACTGAAAGAGGCAATTATTCTGTTACTGTTCCAGATTTTACCGCTAAACAAGTATCCTTAGTATGAGAAATACACAAATGATCATAATCACTGTCTTCATCAATGTTAGAGAACGTTAGGTTATTATTATAACCCTGGTTCCCTGAAATAGAAATGTAACCATTACCATATGGGTATTTACCTTGTAGAGACCCGAAACCTGAATAAGATATACCAAAGCTCCTCAGGCAGCCTCACAGATTTCAGTGTCATTTTTCCTAACATAACATTCCCTTTCAAGTACAAAATATAACCATTACCATATGGGTGAGTGTACAAAAGCTGTCACAAGGGCAATATTGCAGAACGACTGGAATGCTACAAGGCTAAGCCATGCAGAACCCCAGTAACAGTAGCTAGGGCAAAGCAATTGAGGGAGAAACTCACCTCTACGCCTGTATTGTAAGGGTCGACTGGGAAGCCATCCTTAACACTCTAGTTCCAAAACTAGGGTTTTGAGGATCCATAACAATCTGTCTGTAGAACCTAGTAAAGGTATGGGGAGTGGACCACACTGCTGCATTGCAAATGTCCCAACAGATGCACCCTGGAATAAAGCCCACGAAGTTGCCATGCCCCTGGTGAAATGAGCTTTTCTGGAGGGGGAAAGTTGGCAGCTCATAGGCAGTCCTGACTGAGTCTGCTATCCACTTGGACAGCCTCTGCTTAAACAAGGCTTGACCATGGGATTTCAAATTTTTGTCCTGTCAACGTAGTACGCCAGGGCCCAAACTGGGTGGAGCGTATGAAGCTGTCGCTCTCTGTCAACCTGGAAAGAAAGTGGATGGAAAGCCTTGAATTCCACAGACTGGTTGACATGAAATGTCGAGAGAGTCTTCGGCACGAAGGCAGGATTGGAACCGAGGGCAACCTTTGTCCTGGCCTCTGTAAAAATTAAGCAGGCTTTTGCAGTAGAAATGCCTGCATCTCACTCACCCGCTTTGTGGAGGTGATTGCAAGCAAGAAAGCTGCTTTAAATTATAAAAATGTCAGCTCAGCTGAATGCAGGGGCTCAAATGGAGGCTTCATGAGTGCATTAAGCACCACTTTAGCCTCTAGTGAAGAACACTGTCTTTCATAGGTGATCAAAGCCGCCAAGCCCCTTTCAAAATTGCTCTGCCAGGAAGTCAGCTCCTGGTAACCAAGTCAATTTTGACATGGCAAGCTGAAATAGCTGCGAGATAGACCTTTAACGTGGAGAGGAATTTCCCCTCATCATATAGGTCCTGCAAAAATTGCAGTATTATTGCCTTGGGACAGGTCATGGGGTCAAACCCATGAGGCAGACACCATGTCTGGAAAACACCCCACGTGTACCCATACTGGGCACACGTGGACGGTGCTCTGGCATTCCGCAGGATGTCAATAAGGGAAGTCCCAGATGGCTCAAATGCAGCAGTTCAGGGGCCAGACCCAGCTCAATGGGTCGGGATGCCATAAGGTCCCCTGTGCCTGACTGAGCAGGTTGCGGCGCTTGTGCAGTCTCCACGGCTGGCTGCAGGAACTGCATCAGGGTTGAAAACCAGAGTCTCCTGAGCCAATAAGGGGCTACTAGAAGCACTTTGGCCCAGCCCTGCCTGATTTTCTTCAGACACAGCAGGACCAGGGCGAGCGGTGGGAAGGCGAATAACAGAAGCCACACGATGGAGATTGGACGACCTGAGGCCGCACTGGTGGTTGATGTGAGCCACCACTGTGTTGTCTGTAAGGACAAGCACATGTCTCCCTCGAACCTCCTGCAAAAAATTCTGCAAAGCCAGGTAAACTGTCTGCGATTCTAAACCATTGATGTGGAGACCCTACCAAGGGTGATAACCTCCCTTCTGTTGAAACTGCCCAGCGCTATGCCTAGGCGTATATGGGCCGTCTGTTTCCACCAAGAAAGTGCCTTTAGACAGCGGTGGTACACTGTCAATAGGCGGTTGTGTTTCAATGCAGGCTGAAAAACCCTGGTGTTGAACCAGGCCTGGAGGGGGCGCATGGCAGGAGACCCAATGGAAGGGTCTGGGAAGCTGCTGCCATCAAGCCCAGAAGTTTCTGGAACGTCACTAACGTGAGTGCTCTGTTGAGCTGAAAAAGCTCCAAACAGGCGGCTATTCATTGCACTCTTCAATCTGACAGAGTAGACAGTATGACCCTGGAGTTCAAGCACAATCCTAGATAGGAGGCTGTCAAAGAAGATGTGAGCTGGCTCTTCGCTTGATTCACTGTAAGGCCCAACCGTTGAAGGTGTCCGGTGACAAGTTCCATGTGGGCCTCTGCCTGTGCTGGAGACTGGGCACAAATGAGCCAGTCATCCAGATGATTAAGCACTCTGAAGCCTTTGAGTCTCAATGGGGCCATGATAGCTTCCATGCACTTCAAGAAGGCACGGGGAGCTAGGGAGAGGCCAAATGTCAAGAAACGGAACTCGTACGCTGTTCCCTGAAAGACAAACCACAGGTACTTCCTGTGCACTGGTTTTATGGGGATGTGGAAATAGGCGTCTTTGAGGTCCACCACGGTGAGCCAGTTGCCTGGCATGATTGACTGCAACAGCTGTTGCATTGTCAACATTTTGAACCTCCTCAGATACAGGTTGACCTGTCTGAGGTTGAGGATCGGCCACCATCCCACTTGGCCACTAGGAAGTACCTGAAGTAGAACCCTTCCTCCAGTGCACTGGTGCACTGACACCAATACTCCAGATGGCTTCCTGAAAAGGGGCCCTGGGCCTGTGGCAGAGATGGTAGGCACATCATCGAAGATAGACTGCCTTGTTTCGCCTTATGTAGGGCAGGGCACTTGCAATATTGCAGTGGCCCTCTTGATCAGCAGCAGAAGCTCTGCCGACAAGGAGAGCTTAACTGCAGTGGATGTGCTATCAGACTCCACATGCTCAGACGGGAACGCCAGCTCCTGTTCGCCTGCCTCCTCAGAGTCGCCGAAGGGCAGTATGTCCTCCTGTGGCCAATCTGCGCTCGTAGCCCCCTGGGGCTCCAAGGGGACAGGCGGGGCAGGCGGCGCTGAATGTTCCCGCAGCAATTCTGCAAGAACAGTTCCTTGGTGGGTAACAGATGCCCAGAGCTTTTCCCATTGTTCCGAGTCTGCCAATTGCTGAGAACGGGGGAGGAGAAGGAGAAGCAGAGGAGGATGAGGAAGACAGTGAGGACAGCCTTCTGTCTGGGCTACTTTCTCGGGTGCATCATCCGCTCTCCCTTGGCACAGAGCCCTGGGGTGATGACGCAGCCACCGCTCTATGAGAGGATGATGGGGAAGAGCGCTGAGCAGGAGTAATGGACGCAGAGTGCTCTGTAGAGCTGCGGGATAGATGTTTCTCAAGCATGCGCTTAGAGAAAGGTGCACAAAACTTGCAGAAGCTGCGGTTCACCAGTGCCTCCTTGGCGTGCTCTGGCCCCAGGCAGGAAGAGCATCTGCTATGCTTGTCCTCAGTAGACAGACTGGCCTTGCATGTTACACAGGGATAGAACCCAGTCATTATGCAAGAAGCAAGCAATGCAGTGTACAGTATACAGATGTACAGGTGTTGCCTTAATCTGCTTATCGACTGGTCAGGTCAAGACCTGAGTGGGACCAGTTTTGTACCGGACTGGTGAATTGAGCTCCAGTCTGTAGCAGACTGGAAGCAGATCGGTACCAGTTTGGTGTTTTTTGTACCATGTAGGAATGATGTTTCTGTGTTTATGTTCAGGGTGCTCGTGACTTGTTTTTGTTAAGCCTTTTTATTTAGCTCTGTGAGCAGTGTTTTTGTTGATTTGTTTGTGATCAATAAATGCGCGCCCCAGCGCTTAAAACCACAGTTCCTGAACTCTGAGTCTCTTTCCTACCTGTTGACCGCCTTAGGCACCCGACTACCCTGTCACATATATCTTATTCAGGCTTTGGGTCTCTACAGTAATGGTTACATTTCGTACTTGAAAGGGAATTTAATCTAAATATGATAAGTAATATGCAATTCACAGTTAAAGACATTTGCCTTCAGAATATTTAAATAACCAGACATGAATTTTTGGAGATGAAGAGCTGAACCAAGGGAAAACTATTATTTTTTATTTATTTATCAACATACTTTACATATGCATATGTAAAAGCCTGGTGTCTTCAGAGATGGTAGCCTACACAGCAGGCAATTTTTGTTATGCAACAAAATATCAAGTAGGACAGCGAGGGCTGGGTAAGTTAAAGTAGATCAAATTAACGATACCTTTATGTGGCAGGGTACACCCAGCCCTTGTGCGTATTTTGTTTATCTTTGTATTTGTGTTGTATGGTTATTATTTAAACGTATGTATTTGTGCACGGGTGTTTTAGGTCAGCAGGGAAAGATTAATTGCCTCCGCTGCCTAATCACTACACGTGTAGAATGTGGCTGAGTCCGACTGAATGATTAACAAGCAATCAAGCTCAGGCACAGCTGTATAAAATAGGCAAGAATCTCTCTGTTTGCGTTGGGTTGTTCAGAGGAGGAAATGAAGTAAAAAGATCTACAAAATATAAAATAATTTAAACAATTGTACAATAATTGTCTGTTTTGACCACTGTGCCGTTTGCTTTTGAAAAGTGTTTTGTTTTGTTTAAATCTTTTATTTTGCAATCAGCGCTTCAACTTGCAGTATTGTGTCTGTATTTCCTGGTCTGACGTCACCACCAAGCCATCCGTGTGACACCTTATCTAACCATATCCCAACTAAAAGACTAAAGTGTTATCTTATCCCAGAAACACCTCATGGAATTATATCCCAGTGGTTAAGATGCACCTAAAACAATAGTTGGACTACATGGTTACTCTACTGTAAAAAGGCATGTGCTTAATTTGGTTGTGTGTATGTTTTGTTACTCTTAATAGAATGTTATCTTCTTTATATAATAAAACAGTAGTGCAGATGTAAATATGTAGAATAACAATTGTCTCAATCTGTCAAACCTGATAAAAAAAATGCAGCAATTTGCAGGCATTGCTAGGCAACAGATCCATGCCACTATTTGATGGAAGATAAGAGATGTCACATTAACATAGATGCATTTGTGACTGCCACATTAATTATTAATGTGCTCTCCAGAATCTGTAAATCTGTCTGTAAAGCTTTTACATCCGATACACCACCAGTTCTGTATTACAGCATTGAAGAATGAAGGATCAACAGTAATACCATATCATATTATATCATATTTCAAGTGTAACTGTGATTCTCTGTTTGTCTCAATCCCTTGGTTATGAAATAACCACACAGCATGGGGAATGTATATTGTACTTAAGTACACTATCTTATGACAAACTGATTGACTAAATTAATTTATTTGCTTGCAATCATTTCAAGGAACATCAGAGCAGTATTGAAGAGAACATAAATGTGTTCATTCAAACCATTTAACCATTAAAACAGTGTCCCAAGGTGTAATAAAAACAGTAAATAGAGCATTGGCACAAACAAGCACACACTCCTACATGGTGCATACTAATTAAAGCATTTGAATAAAACATTTATCTGAGCACTGTGAAACCACACATAAAACCTACATCTCTTGTGTATCTTTTCACACCCACTCACCCTTTCAGAAAGTTTTGAGTTATAACATTTTGTGGGAGGGATGTGAGTGAGCTCAAATTACAGAGGATGGGGGTGGGAGAAAGAAAAAGGAATATTGTATTGTTCCAGTGGCATAGGGGAGGTAATTTTAGACCTTGGGCAAAAAATCTGTGTGGAGAAAATGAAATCTGTGTACATTTTTTCCTACTGTTTACAAAGGCTACATGTTGCATTACATATGCTGTACACTACTGTAAAGCAAAGCACACATAGGAAAGCTGTATAGGGGTACTTGTAACCAAGTAGCATAGTCAATGAGACTCAGAGACCAGGAAGCTGCAGTTCAAGTGCTCACAAGCATTTATTTACAACACTTTACAACTACAAAAACAATAAATCACACAGAGTCCACTGCACCGTTCCTTCACCATCACAATTCTAAACTAACACCTGTGAGCACCTGTTTTAAAGTCAGTGAATTTATTCAATTCCGGGCACTCCAGCAGTGGCAACGCTGGCAGCGGCAATGTTGACAGCAGCGTTGGCCCCTCCTGGAGATTACTCCCCCTTCCTGGGCACTGGAGACGGCTTTGTTGCTCGCCTTTGGGAATGGCTACCCCTCCCTTTCTTTGTCACATGGGCTGGCAGCTCTTGGAGGGGGTAGTTAAACACAAAGTGCCCCCACTCCCCGCAAATGAGGCACCAGATTGAGGCCTTGAGAACGCTGAGGTAGATGTCCCAGCTGCCCTCCTCCTCTGGCACTCAGGCAGGCAGCACCTCCCTCGCTCACCTCCGGGACCCGTCAGCTCCTCACCTTCTTTCCTTTTTGCAGGTGGCAACACCACTTCATCCTGAATGGGGCAGCACCTGGTGTAGTGCCCACGCTCTGCACAGGCAGGACACCATGGAAGCGCATCCTCCATCTGTCTTCCTTTCTCCATTTCTTTGTTCTTTTCAAATTATTATTTTTTTTTTCTATATAAACCTGCAGTTCTGTCTCTGAGTCTCCAGGGCCGCTATCCCGCTCTGACACCATATGTGAACCTGGTAGTGTCGGCAATGAGACTCAGAGACTAGAAGGCTGCAGTTCAAGTGCTCACAAGCATTTATTTACAACACTTATTTACTTATTCACAAGCATTTATTTACAACAAACACACACACCGTACCGTTCCTTCACCATTCTAAACTAACACCCGTGATCACCCGTTTTACACACATTGGCACATGTTTTTGTGAATTTAACCCCCTCTCTACCACCCAATATTCCCCACACATACCCACAACTGTGCACCAGCAGGGTTTTCACCCTGTCACACTGCAACATAATGCAAGACTGCGCACCAATATTGTATAAGGAACTGTGTCATGGTAATGTAATCAGCATGTAGCATTTCAACTTAGAGTATTGCTGTAAGCAATTTTGAATTGTTATAATTTGTGTTGTCAATTGTTATGGTCTGCTAATGGTGCATCTAAAGTTTCTTGATAGCATTGTACTGATATTACTACTGTATTCCACTTACAGGTGTAACTATTTTCTATAGGATAATTAAATCATCAATGCAGCTGCCAACATGTTTTTGTTTGTTTTGTTTGTTTTTTTACACTTCTTTAATTCTTCTCTAAACAAAGTCTATTTAAAATAAGAGCCCACTGTCATGGCAGGTTCTTTGGCTGGTGCTTTGCTTAAATCACAGCAGTTGGATGAGAGAGTGGGTGTTGTCTGTGGGAGGATATGGGAAATATTTTCACTGAAGTAGGTACCATGAGTCCCTGTTCTGACAGTAGGCAGCTTAGGGTTAACTTTTAACATCATTCAGGTACAGTTACTGTATAAACAATTCCTACTTTAGTAAAGGTTAATAATGGATCATAATTCAGTAAATTAGCACCTGTTTCATTGTCCTTGTTACACCTTGAACTCTCAACAAACCTGCATTTTGTTTTGCATAATGAGATTTGGTACCGCAAAACAATGTAAACTGTTAATTAATAAATCACAATATAAGGGGTTATAACAAAGTGTCTATGACGTTCCCCTGGGTTAGGGAGGCAAAACCGTCAGGGACTGTTTCTCCTCATCGCACTACAGCGGACCCTAACGGCCAGACACCTAGTGAGCTCAAAGCGGACACCTGCAGGGCTGGCCTTTGTCCTCCAGAGGCCGGTAACTCGCTGACATCCGCTTTTGAGTTCCTGGGTGTAGAAGAGGAAGGTGGCTTGGTCGTGGGATCGGAGGACATTCTTTTGAGCTGTGTGGGGAATTGTTGCAGTGATGAGAAAAAATGATTTGATATTCTAAACTGGGGAGAAAACTAAGGATAAAATAATTGGGCACTCAAAATTTGTATTAAAAAAAGAAAACAAAGTGAATTGCACTGACAGTTATTATTATTATTATTATTATTATTTGTTTATTTAGCAGACTCCTTTATCCAAGGCGACTTACGGAGACTAGGGTGTGTGAACAATGCATCAACTGCAGAGTCACTTACAATTACGTCTCACCCGAAAGACGGAGCACAAGGAGGTTAAGTGACTTGCTCAGGGTCACACAATGAGTCAGTGGCTGAGGCAGGATTTGAACCAGGAACCTCCTGGTTACAAGCCTTTTTCTTTAACCACTAGACCACACAATCAAAAGTTGAGTTGGTTTAGGAACTCCATGGGTGAAGGGCAAAATACATTTTCTAGGGGAACTTTTATTGTTTTATAACAAAGTATTATAGTACATGAGGTAACCATCAAAGATGGCACCCAAACAACAAACATGAGTGACATTAACTTGGAAATTACTGCAAATAAATAATTTTGAATACAGAAAAATTCAAAAAGTTTGGTCAGACATTTCATTCTCTCAGAATCCTACAAGGTTTAGATATGACGCTACCATGTATCATAACAAATACAACAGCGAAATATATACTGTATATTTATGACAATGTATTATACAGTATCTTTTCAGCATTCGGAGGCAGCAGATTGAAACTTTTAATACATTAACTTATAGATTTCATGCTTTAACATATCACCAAACCCTCAACAGAATTACAGCCACATTAGCTACAGTAGTGTACTTTTTTCATAGATTATTATCTTTTCCCTGATGGTGGGGAAATCGCTTGTTTTCTGATCTATTACAGATCACAGAGGAATAGAGCAACAAGCAGAAGGAAGCTTTCTGATGATTATGGTACACTGTAGCTTTAATCAACCCCGATTAAAGCTTTATTGTAGACTCCTTGATCGCTGCTTGACTTTTATTTTACTTCCCAAATTAACACATATTGCTTTGCACAGTTAATAAGCTCAAGCAAATTAGATATGCAAAATTAATGCAAATGTTAACTACAATACCATGGGGTGTGCCTACATAATCAAATACAAAGGCAATGATAAGCCCATGTATCAAACAGCAGTGTAGTAACACCACTCACAATTTCGGTGAAATGAAAGACAAATGTTAAACTAAATTCCATGAGCACTGAGAAAATATCACCCCCTGTTGAATGATTTGCTATCTGTTCTCTGAAACATTATAATATCTACACTTCTTTAAAGGGCTCTGGTCACACAGAGAGGTACTCTGAGAGTTTTAATCTGTCTTGGTGGATAACAAATAACCCTTATTATACAGCTTCTGTACTGGCAATTGTATTAAGATCTTAGTTAAGATTACTCAGTAGCAAATACATCACAAACAAGGTGATGTAGAAGTAATATTATATGTGTTTCAGCAGCTTTGAAAATTAAATCTGGCTTTTTGCATACCATTTGTGGTATACCCTCCAGTGGTTAAATAAAAGGGCTTATAACCAGGAGGTCTCCGGTTCAAATCCCACCTCAGCCACTGACTCATTGTGTGACCCTGAGCAAGTCACTTAACCTCCTTGTGCTCTGTCTTTCGGGTGAGACGTAATTGTAAGTGATTCTGCAGCTGATGCATAGTTCACACACCCTAGTCTCTGTAAGTCGCCTTGTATAAAGGCGTAACAACAAACAAAAAAAAAAACTCTAAATCTAACCCTAATTGTACAAAAAAGTGCATTGTACTCTATTACCAACTCAATTAAAATAGATGTGTAATAAAATCACTATAATAAATTCAGGCAAAATTAACTAAACATATGCCTTATTGTTATGCTTACATAGCTACGAACATATGTACAGACATAATTAGGCAACATTACCTTTTTGAGGGACACAGGAAGGCTTGGATTTTTAATAGCTCATTTACTACATGTTGGCAGTTGACATTTTTTCTATTTGTTGCCATGGGTGACTATGAAAAGTAAACAGCAAATTCAGTCAACAAAGTAAATTCAGTAGCAGCTGACATTACCTTTAAATCAACAGTAAGAAATAAGTCTAAAGAATTTAAAGTGAATGTAAAGTGAGGACTGCCATTATCAATTTATTCAGTGATTTAAATTAAATTATATTATAATGTTTTTTTACTATTTTCAGCTGTATTATGTAATTTTTGTAAGCAAGGCTTTGACGTTTAAAACTGAACTTTCAGGATGAGGTACAACACCAATACACATCATGTACAGTATTAGCTACAGGATCTGGAAACAACTGTGTTTCAGAAATGTAATATTCTCCTTATATAGTATCTCTACACCTTTGACTTATATTACAAATATTCTCAGTTGGGTTCCATTGGCCCCGTAGTTTTCTCTCAGCAGGCTTGAGGTCAATTCGTCTGTACAGCATCAAACTAATCTCAACAGATTTTAGCATATGCTAGTTTTAAAAACAGACCATGTAAATATAACTGGTTTAATCAAAATTCCTGTCATTTTTTTATTTACGTTCTGGAAGTTTTTATCTACAAAGCACATATAGCTCATGTGTTGGCTGTGTGATCTTCCCCACATTGCCCCGCAAGCAAGCCTGAAGCATGCACATGTTCATTCTCTGTGGCTATCTAAATACATTGCCAGGTGTCATGTGCTGAACATACTCTGAGGTTAGGTGATTGCACAGCAAATGAAATATAAGATTAATTTGGCACCCATTTACAGGCAATATTGTGATTGATAAATTATTGAAGAGGATCAATAGAGCGATATACATTCCCTCAACGCTAAGAGTGTGCCATAAGGAAGTCATTTATGGTTATTTTACACTCACAGGAAAACAGCATTCAATTTTCTTTAGAAATCTCAGTCTCAGCATTTTCATCAAATGAGAACAAAGCATGTCATCTTCCCTGCTTCTTTGTTACCAAGAATATGGATCCGAAATATCTCTTGTTAACCATCTTTTATTTTTCATCTTTCCTTTTTTAGTCTTAAGCAAAATAACGGTAGATTTATCTAACTATCTATTTGTGCATTTACAGTAAAATCGCCTTTCTATAGTTTTCAATGCAATGCAAAAATACTGACGTTTGTGAGTTGCCATGGAAATCAATGTTACAAGTCACTGCACTTCACTGCACTGTATTTTCAGCAGAAACAAAAGAAAGCATTGATCACAATCATGCAACCAGCCATATAGAGCTTTCTGGCCAAAACTCAAAGTGCTATGTGTGGCGCAAACCTAACACTGCCCATGCCTCAAGACACACCATCCCTACAGTGCAGTATGGTGGTGGCAGCATCATGCTGTGGGAATGCTTCTCATCAGCAGGGATTGGGCATCTTGTTAAAATTGAAGGAAGAATGGATGGAGCAAAATACAGGGAAATACTGCAAGAGAACCTGCTTCGGTCCGCTAAAAAACTGAAGCTTGGGAGGAAATTCACCTTTCAGCAGGACAATGATCCCAAGCACAAGGCCAAAGCAACACTGGAGTGGCTCAAGAACAAAAAGGTGAATGTCCTACAGTGGCCCTCAAAGTCCTGATCTCAATCCCATTGAGAATCTGTGGCACTATTTGAAAATTGTGGTCCACAAGCGTCGTCCAACCAACCTGAACAACCTGGAGCAAATTTGCCAAGAAGAATGGGCCAAAATCACTCCGACACTGTGTGCAAAGCTGGTACATACTTACCCCAAACGATTTAAAGCTGTTATTGCAGCGAAAGGTGGCTCTACCGAATATTAATGTGTGGGGGTTGAATACTTATGCAAGCAAGATATTTCAGTTTTTTATTTTTCTTAAAAATATTTCCCAACATAAAACCAATGTCACCTTACAATAATTGATTTTGAGTTTCAGTGTTTTAAAATAAAATATCAAACAGAACAAAATTTCAATGTACCATTTGTAATTCAGTAATATGAGAGAATTGGTCAGGGGTCTGAATACTTTTGCAAGGCTATATATATATATACACACACACACACACACACACTGCTGTGCAAAAGTCTTATACATGTTGCATTTTTCTACTCTGATGCATTATGAGCATCAACAATTTATTCAAAGCCTCCACTAGTGTTTTCTACTGTTATAACAACCTTGACTTGCATAAAGAAGGAAAAACATTGAGTGAAATACCTCACATCACTCGATTTGCAAGGTGTGGTATCCAAAGCATAAAATCAACAAGTACAGAGAAACGTCATCTGTAATAGACAAAGCCAGAATACAATAGTAATATTAATGTTAATATTCCTAAATTATCCCAAATTATGTCTTTAACTTCCATCATGTGTGGGGTTTTAGACCAAAATGAGGGAATACCATTAAAAAAATAAATAAACATATATATATATATATATATATATATATATATATATATTTGTTTATATTATTTCTTAGCAGACACCCTTATCCAGGGCGACTTACAATTGTTACAAGATATCACATTATACAGATATCACATAATTATTTTACATACAATTACCCATTTACACAGTTGGGTTTTTACTGGAGCAATCTAGGTAAAGTACCTCCGGTCAAGAGTCCAGAGCCCTAACCGCTACTCCACACTGCTGCCCACATAATAATAATAACTTTAATTTATTATAGCGCCTTTCACACCTAGACGTCTCAAGGCACAAAAAACACAAATAAACATTACATAAACACAATGAATAACAATTTATCAGTTAGATTCTATAAATACATAAATAAACAAAATATAATAAAATAGGTAACTATGGAGATAAAATCGATCGTCACAAAAGTACAATCTATTATAATAAACAGTGCAGACTGCAGTAGAGTCAAAGAGTTAAGAAAATACAGCAGAGAATAAGGGTATATTTAAATGTGGCTACTGTTATGGATTCTCTAATAAAATGCAGTAGTGAGTTCCAAAGAAAAGGAGCAACACAGCTAAAACTATGTCCTCCAAGCGTAACAAACTACGCCAGGCAAACTAGGCAGCCACCTAAGGCGGTAAATTTAGGGGGGGCGGTAAAAAAAATAATACAAATAAATAAATAAAATAAAAGCAAGGAATCTGCATTATGTGTGAAGCACCGCTCCCATGACGTTTAGCACCGCGGTGACATGCTCTTTAGTTTCGCATGGAATGGAGTCATCAATAGTTCATTAGTTCTATTATGCTGTTGTATGGCTTTATGACTGACTTACATCATCCTTAATGGATACGCCAAGTTTCAAGAAATAAGCCACTAGACAGGCATCGATTTTCAACAAGAATTTGGTAAGTTAATAATTTAAACTTATGGGAACTTATGCGATATTTTGACAGTAAGTACCAATGTTAATAAAATGTGTTAAATTCCGGTCTGTCAGTGAATCTCACACACAGTGTAGACATGGTATAAGACTGCTATTGCTCGTGCTGAATTGAGATGTAGGTAGACTTCATAAAGTGAAGGGTAAACTCACAATCATCAGCAGGATAGCATTTCTAAACAGCAACAACCCTCATCTACAGTATGAGCGGAGCTGTAATAGAATTCAATTGTAATTTGCCCAGCCCCAACTGACTACTTCCTCAACACATTTCTGTTGCGTTTCCTAGGATTTCTCAGCGGCTTATTTTACTGGGTTCAGTTACAAACTGCAGCACATAAAATGTACTGCTTTCAAATATCAGGTCAGAGATAACATTTTACTTGAGGATTGGCTCTTCCTGTATCAGGATGTATTGGGGTTTGTTTGTTTGTTTGTTTGTTTGTTTGTTTGTTTGTTTTTAACTTGCTATGACACTGGGGTAAGTGTACTAAGATGGCCAGTTTACTAAGTGGCCAGTCACAGCGCAAACATACCGCAATTTGCATTTTCGTTGCAACACTTAGCAAAATAAACATTCTGTTCACACCCACCACACAATAACACGGCTGTGATGGCATTTGAGGGGCTGATAGATGGAAGATTGAGGGCTCCTCTCTGCCACAGGCAGATGGTCTTGGTAAAATACTGATGTGGTAGTAGCTGGTAGCAGTCATTTTGTCTCAATGGAGAGGCTGAACAGTGCTCTTAAATATTTACTGCTGCAAAAAAAGGAGCAGAGTGCAAACTGCATGTATATGTGTTCAGTCCATAATCATGAGAGAGCTATCAAGAGACACTCCTTCCTGATTACAAGAACACCCTTTTATCCAAAAAGCATTCTTCTGTTCATTTCTTCAAACACAAGAGAAACACAAAAACATTTAGATTCCATTTAGTTCAAAACATCACAAGCCACAGAAGATTTATTCCTGAATGCATTTCTTCATTTTAAGCAAGTTAAGGAAAGACATTTTCACCTAGTTAAAAAATCAAGAAAATATAGATTTCAATTCCAAAGCACACATGGCTAATCTAATTAGTGGGAGTAGCAACAGCTGGTATTGCAATGGGACTGATAGAATTGGCTCTATTAATTCTACAAGTTTCTTAAAGCTACTGTAAAATGTCAAACCCCCAGCCCCCCTTCCTCAACCTCTTCTTCCCCTTCCCATTTTCTTTCAATATTCTAACATACTTAGACAAGCTTTGTAGAAATCATAAGGATGCTTTCCTTGAAAGCCTGTTTCTCGATGCTCTGTATTTGTTTAAACATAGCTAATTCCTCAGACTGCGTCAAGTACAACAGACCTGATGTCCTGATAACAGCAGTACTTGTACCTTTTAAGATTAATCTTTAATCTTTCAAGTCAGGTGCAGCCACTTAGTCTTAAAGCGTGTTTCACCAAAACCTCTTGATAATTATTCTGAGTATCTCACAGGGGTAGTTCGGGAATACTAATCTTGCTTGGTGTATGTATATTTACAGTCGCTAAGTTTTTAGTCGTGTTTTAATGTTGTTTTAGCCGTTTTGGCTAGTTATCCCCCGTCGCTGCCTAGGGCATTGCAAAGCCTGCAACAACATTTCGCCCTTCCCTCGGGTCTAGCACGTTCTCGGCTGCATGTACTCTCGTTTTAACTAGCTTCAGGCATTTGAGGTAAGTAGCTGGACAGGACTACAATTCATTCTTTTGAACCCGGCTGGGATAAAATAGTATTCTGTTACTGGATTTATTGTTGGAAATGTTGAAAACCTCCAGTGTAACCATGTCTGATGTGGAAGAATATACAATAAAATTGTTCGTTTTAATATATATATATATATATATATATATATATATATATATATATATATATATATATATAAAGTTTGTTTTTCTATGTATTATTGTGTCAATTTTATAAGTAGGATAACACACTGCAGGGCTTGTGGGTTGTGTTGCAGTAACATACTGCTTTGCTGGTATGAAGGCATTAGCTTCGCTTGTGTCTCAGCCCAACCACAGCCTTATGTTAATGCAACACAACCCACGCCCTGTCGTGTGTTAACCCTTAGTGCTTATAAAACCTTTTTTTTTTTTTGTAACAACAGTAGTTTTTATGTTAGGTATTTGTGTTACAATTAGTTACCAAAAGATATAGCGTTATCGCCACGTGTAATTATTCTTTTCATTTTTGTCATCCTGCCAATATTTTACATTCTAACTTTAAAGTCTGTTTCAAAGCATTTACAAACTGGCTCCTCTAGTGTACTGGGGTTTGAGATCTGGCCTCTAAATCACTGCAAGTAGAGCGATTTAAAGTTTTTCTGTTCTGTACCACATAATGGATCATTATTGCTGTGTTACCTGTTTGACAATGTGGGCAATAACCCTTACACTAGTATTAGCGCACTACAGTGGCCATTTTGTCATATATTCAGACCTACACAAGAGCAATACATGCGTCTGTTTTTTATATGTTTTGCCACTTTATTGTGGACTTTGTTTAATTTGTTAATCCGCAATAAAGGATGACTTTATTTTAATTTGGTCCTGAACATTTTAATTGCTTGTATTAAGATTGCAGCTTTCCATCCTTCTCAATGTGCTATCAATAAGCTGTCAGCTTCTACTTCAAGGTCTTGGAGACGATGTAATGTAAGTGTACACGGAATACTAATTTACTCTTTAGAAATGCTGTGAAAAAAAAGTATTTGTATTTGTTGAAAGAGCCACATAGCCTCCACCATGTTTAACACTGGGCATGATTAACTTTTCTTTAAATTCTTTTACTCTCTTCTTCCAAACATATTATTGCTTTCTTGGTGAAAAAAAGTTATATTTTGGATTCGTCTGACAATAAAATGTGATTGAAGAAATCATCAGGCTTTTTCAAGTATTCAATGGAAAACCCCAATCACTTTCTTTTGTGTAGTGTTTTTAACAAAGGTTTGCATCTTGGTTTTTGCCCATGGCCATTCATCGTGTTAAGGTATTGTTGAATTGTTCGCTTGTGAATTTCTTGACCATCTTTTTCTTGAGCTCTCAATTGTTGTGTTAAATTTTTTGTAATAATCTGAGGATTTTGCAGGGCTGCTCGAACGATTCTTCCTCCAGATTTTGCAGAAATCTTTCTTGGTCTTCCACACCTGGAGCTAGTTGCAGTAGTTCCTGTTCTGCTGTGTGTGTCAATAATAGCCCACTCAGTGCTTTTCGGTAAACCTTTCTGCTGTTTTTCTAGTAGTTTCTCGTTTTTTGTTTAGTTGTCAAATTTCCAATTTATTTTTCAGCACTTCATCATTATGTATTTATTTATTCTATAATTATCACCAGGTGTTGGTTTTCAATCATGAGAATTGTCAATAATTAGCAACGAATGGGTTTCATACCAAATATGTTGATTACCCAAATACTTTTGTCAAAGTATGAAATTAGTTTTTGCACGTTATCTTTCATTTTATGCGTGTTATGTAATAATGTGTTGTTTTATTATAAAGCTGAATCTCTACTTCAATTTATATCTTTCAGTAGAACAATTAGAAATTATAGAAATCACTTTCTTTGTGTTTTTTCTCATTTTTTAACTCCCCATTTACTTTTGTCTGCAACTGTGTGTGTGCATGTGTGTGTCTATATATATATATATATATATATATATATATATATATATATATATATATATATATATATATATATATATATATATATATATATATATATATATATATATATATATATATATATATATATATATATATATATATATATATATATATATATTGTAACGGATGTAGCAGAACAGGGGGCCTGGAATATAAAAAAATGTTTTGTTTGTGTGTTTTGGTGGTGGTTGGCAGGGACGGGGTTAATTCCTCTCCCTGCCAAAAACATGTGAGAATTTGGCTGTTCCCAAACAGGGTAATTGGTGCTGATTGGGAACAGCCACAAACCATAAAAGAGAGCATTCAGCTCCATTAAGGAGAGATCACCAGGGAGCTGGTATGGAAGTTTTTGGTTGTTTTAAAAGATAAGGTAAACTGTTTGTGTTTTGTTATTATATGTCAGGTAAACAGCTTAGCTGTCCTGCACATTAGACAGGGACCTACATATGTGTAGTGAGTGCTCTACGTTTGAGCTAGGTTTTTGTTTTGTTTGTTTTGTAATAAAAGTGCACGAAAGTGCTTTATTGTACAGTTCTGTGTCTGGGTCTGTGTTTTAAAGGGCAAACAAGCCAATAACAGAGAGGCTACGTTACTATATATATATATATATATATATATATATATATATATATATATATATATAAATAAACCATGGGTAATCGGTAAATATGCAAATTTCAGCATTACAAGAGCCAATCAAATTGCGTGTAAGTCGCCTAACGGCTTCTACATTCACAGCGTTTTAAAAGTCAAAGAACAGTATCTGCTGACATGTTTCGCCCTGTTTGGGGCTCATCAGTGCAGTGCAAATGTACTTTGACTGCTGAAAAGCTCAGGAGAGTAAGTAAGAACAAGTAGCTTTCGAGTTAAGGAGGAATGAAAGCAATGACTAGATGAGGTCTTACTAATGCATTGTAAAGTTTTAACATTACTTCCCTTGATTTAAATTCAACACTTTTCACTATATATCCGAGCATTTTGTTGGCCTTTTTTATAGCTTCCCCACATTGTCTAGATGAAGACATTTCTGAGTCAACATTAAATTTGAGAACCACTTGGTAAAGTGAGGCCATAGCTACAATGGCATTATCTCTGAGCCTTCACTTTAAATGTAGTGCTTACAGGCCTATGTGGGTACAGGTATGTGGGTTGCTTTATTTATTTATTTATTTATTTATTTGTTTATTTTTACTATTTGACTATTTGTTTGTCTTTATACTAAAAAAACACATCATTTTAATTATTGTAAAATAATGTACCTTTTAAAAAGAACAGTCCAGGAGATCCATTCATGTACATGTTTATCATGGTGGAACATTAATATTAAGATTAGGGGTTTTAATCTTGACATTATTGATCAATTAATCATCTGATCACAGTCGATTAATCAATTAATCACACCTGTTTGCTTGTGATATGAAATTGTATTGAAAGAATCATAGGTAATCAAAAGGGTTGGTTAGTGACAGAAAAGAATGAATAAATGATCAATGTCCAACATTGCAATATTATATGGAAGCGAGGCTTGAAAACAGATATTTCTTTAACCTGGTGTGGTGCTAGATATGATGTTTCAAAATATTTCTTTGAAAACGGCACATTACAGACCAATATAGAAAATGGCAGTAAATAGCCACAACCATTTCTGCATTAGGTATTTTAATGCAATATTACTCCAGCAAAGCCTTTAACATATTGTGTAAAGGAATAATAAAATAATAATACCTTTAAAAAAATCATCAGTAGGATATAAGTTTAAATGTGTAAAGCAAGTTATTTGTAATTTGCCACTTATCTGGCATTTCATCTGAGCCATAGGTTACAAGCCTGCAGAAATGCATGCATGTGTGTGGATTTTCTGCCTAGAAACACAACCAAATACCAATGATCTTGCTGCAGTTCCTGCTGGGAAGCTGAAGAGGTAATAAAGCAGAAACAGCTAAACCCTTGCCAGTCAGCCATAAAACTGCCCAGGCACTGATGCCCTATTGCAAGCCTCTTCATCAGAAGCTTGGAACTACAATGTTTCATAACCAGTGTTCTCGGGGTCATTTAGTTCTGCCTGAACAGATTCAGAACACCTCAGGGAACAGCATGTATTGATTCACTTACTAGTGTGAGATGATTTTTGTTTTTGCCCATCTACTGTAGCTCCTGATCTAGCCTTTAAATATGGAATGGAGTCTGTGCGGCCCAGTGGTTAAAGAAAAGGGCTTGTAACCAGGAGGTCCCTGGTTCAAATCCCACCTCAGCCACTGACTCATTGTGTGACCCTGAGTAAGTCACTTAACCTCTTTGTGCTCTGTTTTTCAGGTGAGACGTAATTGTAAGTGACTCTGCAGCTGATGCATAGTTCACACACCATAGTCTCTGTAAGTCGCCTTGGATAAAGGCATCTGCTAAATAAACAAATAATAATAAAAAAATGTATTTGAACTTGCATTCAGATTGACTCAAGACAGCATTGCAAAGCCCTGACACAATGAAACTGTACTTATCTTTTCTTTCGAACGCCCTTATATACTATAATAAAGTGTGTGTAAACCTTATGGATAATTCCACATGTTGAATTCTGCATGCTGAATTCCGCATGTTGTGACAAGTTGCAAATGAACCATTTAGTGTGCTTTATTTGTGCATATAATTAGCTTAGTGAATCGAGCTACCGCTGGTTCATTTTTGCCCTCGGTGTGGCTTCTCCCTGCCACACGGTAATTCTGCTCATTTACTGCCGTTTAGTGAATGAGGCCCATAATTGCTAAAAGTGATTATAATTCAATTATTTTGAAAAAAATTTTAGAAAGAATTGTGGTGGATATATATATATATATATATATATATATATATATATATATATAGAGATAGATAGATAGAGGAGTTCCTTGATCAATCAGCCACTGGTTGAAACGTATTCCTTGCTTCCTCGTGTTGCATCATTTCTAATACATAAAGTTAATTGATGTGCTGTTTCCTCTGAGAGAAAATGAATGCCTGTCATTTAAAAAGTTACATAAGAGACAAATAGTACTGTATTTTGTTGGTACAGATTAGATACGGGTCACACATTACACTGACGAACTGATGAAATGATGGTACTTCTAATGTATGTAGCAAATATATTTGAAATGCAATAAGTAAACAGTTGGCAGCGACTGTCTCATCTGTGGCTAGCAACCATTATTTAATTCAAGTCAGTCTTTCAGTTAATTTGATTGCTACCCTATTTGGTATGTCTAGACGCCAGAATTATTTTAAAAGTCTTTCTCTATTCCAGAAAAGAAGTGTGATGGAACGAGGGCACAAACTAATAGGCAATGAAACAGGAAATCTTCAAATTCTTTTACTCAGTGAAGAGAGAAACCCCCTTTTTCAAAGAAAGGCTGTGATTGTATTTCATTTTGACAATGGCTATAATTTATTTATTTGTACCAAAAAATATAAACAAACAAGACAATAAGTTTTAGAAGTTTTAGCAGAGCATATTATCTCTATATTTTGATATCTGTATCCCTGTTTTTGTTTTGTGTAAATTTACATACATGCTGATTTAAGGTTACGTAAGATTAAACACAGCTAAGTTAAATCCCAGCCTGTGACAATTTACAGATGAACTGGTTACATTAATTCTATTTTTTTTTAAAAAACGGAATAAAAGGATTTACTGCAAAAAAAAAAAAAATCACCAAATATGGAGTGCCCCAGTTATCTGTATGTTCACAGTTCACAAAGGCCCTGAAAAACTGATCTGAATGCCAATGTCAACTAAGGGAACAAACTGGATTTCCAATGCTATCATACTTTGAATATTGCATTCATGAGAAAGCCACTGACACCACTGAACTAAATTCTGCCACATAAGCAGCTTTGAGTCTCAAGGTAGAATTTAGGTACTTCCAATCTAAATGTATTGGGTCCTGGTGCAGGTAATTCCTGTCTGTCTTCCTCCATTGTGTTTTTTGCAAGAGTTTTTGTGACACATTTTCTCCCAAAACTAAAAGAGATCAATACAACTAGTGTACATAAGAAATATGCTGGCATGCATTTCACGTCACCACCAACAACAACAAAGACTCAAAGGATACACAGTGGCAGGCAGTACCACCAAAACACTGTCACCATTAAAGCATCAAACAGTTCAGTTTTAAAAAGGGAGATATTAAGAACTGTATTAGTAAGCCATGCATGAACAGACCTGAAGCCAGTGGTAACCAGCTCTAGCAAGTCAATAAGCACCTATATTCCCTAATAAATGAATAAGACTTTCAAAATTGTTCTGTCCCTTTGGTGACCAGTTTCACTGTAACATTAAAGTAGTATGTAATTGAATAGAACTAGAAAACAATGTATGCATGTATTACTTTACAATGATATATGGTTTACTTGTTTGACATCTGCACAGATGTGTATGTAGAGCTACACAAATCTTCCAGTCTGCTGCAGTTAAATTCTTGCTGCATTGCAGATACTGAACTAGAGCTTTCAGATCTACACTTTAAACCTAGATGAAAGGTATCAATTATTCAACATGCTTAAAAAAATAATATATATTTTTTTCTATAATGCATATACAGTATATACCTTTTAGATTTCATTTATTAAACATATTTGTTAAATGATATTACAACAATGTACGTTTGCACATTTGTAATTGTTTACTACAGTATATGGGTGCTATATTTTGTCTGCTTTCTTCATTGTGCAATATATGTAATATATGTAATAGCATTCTTAAGATCATATGTGTTTTTTTTATGAAAATGTCATTGTTCATAATCAGTTCAGTTTGTTCACACATTTTTTTATGTGAATAATGTGTGTCTTTGCTTTTTTTCTTTTGTAAACTGTACACAGACTGCACATGCTGCCTTCATTCCCAGGGGTAGTGAAAAGTAAATACATAGACAGAATCCATAAACATGGTCTCTCTGTTTGACATTTTTACTTTCTAAAACTTTCAGCTCCATTAATGTTGCCAGCATTGTGATGAAAAAGTAAGGGACAACTGAAAACATGAATTCCTAGTTTATTTATGAATCAACTGCTGATTACTGGGCTTTGTGTGCAGGGCAGTTTGCCAACAAAATGCAATCCTTTTATGTAATTACAATACATTTGTAACAAAACAAGTCATATTCCTTAGGCACAGATAAAAACATAGATTTTATTTTTGGTTGCTACATATTGTTTGATATAAATACAAACACTGTAGGTAGGTGACTTAACAAGATCTAATTTACCTGCTGTCTCTAGGAGGGTTGTGTCCTGGGCACATAAACACAAAAACGTATTTTATAATTAAATGAATTTGTCCCTTAGTCAGTCTGGACGTTTCCTGTTAACAAGTTGTCAGTCCTGCAATGTGAGCCAGCCTCATCTGTGACCCTGGCTTCAAAGTGTGTTGCTCTACTTCCATCTGCACCAGATATCCTATGTCTGCCAAGAAGCTTAATATTTCAAGTTACTGCTAATGTTAAAAAATAATATTTAAATGAGATATCTAAAACCATTAAATGCTTATGAATGTTTAATTAAATATGTAATTTACTACAAGTAATATCAAGGGCACATTTCATGAATATTATGAAATATGTCTGATAAAGTAATATACAAGTATAAGGTTCAGCACATGACTTTTGCAATTTTGTGTCAAGTAGACAACATTTGAAAAATGTTAAATTAACGATTGGACACACTAAATAAAAATTACAAAATTCTTAACTTCATAAACACCTATAAAACACTGCTACGTGATTCTCTCTAACAATTTTAGATAATAAAGTACATATACAGGTCTCTGCAGTAGGGATTACATTATAACAATCAAACAAAAACAAGATTTACAGATTGTGCAGTAGCTGCTGGCTACAAACGCTCTCTGGAGAAGATGAAAAGAATTAAAGACAGTGTTCTAAGCATTTCTGTGGTTTTATTTTGACAGTTTGTTGCATAACAAAATGAGAGCTTTGAAAAGTGTAGAATAACTTAGGTGGATAGTAGAATTAGCTTTATGTTTTGGAATGCTAAGCCACACAGTATATTATACAACTGCTGGAGAAGAAGAAAAAAAAGAAAAGCAATAAACCCTGCATGTAGCTGCTATTCATCTTCTTTTCTGTCAGATTCCTTCACCATTACTGAAACTTCAACCACAAAGTCTAACAAACTGAATTGTATCGCAATTGTAGGTTAACCGTTCTTTCTAAAAACAGCTCCTCTTGTGCTGTTCCATTCTGAGCTTATTGATTGAAGGCTCAATGGATGAATCCGCTGGGTTGATAATAATAAATAAAGGTGTCCTTGAGTGAGTCAAACTGTATGGACTGTTGGCACTTTCTGTAAAAAAAACAATGAAAATGAAAATGGCCATTAATATATTTTTTTTAATTAACTTTCTGTTTCAGAAGGAAAACATTAACTATGGGTTCTTTTTAGTGACTATTAGTAATATTTCTACTTAATAAATAAAATAACTACTTGGAAATGATAATTACCATGATTACAAGAAATTGATAGAGATTACAATTTTACAGCATACACTTTCAGGGCCAAAATTAGATTTACTATAAGTCACAATTGGGGGCAGTTGTAACACAAATGAAGGTTATTATCCACAGAGTGTCTGTCCCTGCTGGAGAAGGCAAGGGGACATATAACATAGTAATGACATACATGTACATATATTAATGTAAGAAGCGCACATTTAATAAAACTTGGTCTAGACATGTTATTTGAAGAAGAAAAAAAAATTAAAAAGAAAATGCATTGAAACAGATCCTGGCTCCATTAGGGCAGTGGTGACTATCAGTCTCAAGTCTAGATACAGAGAACCAAACAATCTGGGAGGGAAGAAGGAGGGACCATCAGCACATTAGTGTTTGAATACATGTCTTCCCTTGTAGTTTCATCAGAGAGGAGCTGTTAGCAAATTCCTACTTACACACTTGTTGTGTTTCTTTCTTTTTCTATATTGGCACACAAACTGATACCTGGCAAGGTATTTGTTTATGTCCCTTAGCAAAAGTTGACACAATCTTACACAGGCTTCTTAATGTTATTACAAACATAAAACAATTGAAATACTTATAATTCAATGCTAGCCTAAATGAATGTAGACAATTTTACATTAAGAGAAGGAACATGATTGCCCCAATAACAGCAATATTGTATGTAAATTAGTTTAAAGAAACTTGACATTCAAGAAGGTTCCAGGGAGGCATATTCATCTATGAAACACAATTTTCATCCTACACTCAGTATAGATTATTCAATAACAGGGAACTAGATGCCTAAAACTACCACGATGAATGCTTCAAATAATGATCTGACCAGTGACCTTTTCTGAGTTGAGTGAATGCACAACAAAACACTTGCACACATTCAGAGGTTACAAATCAAAATGCCATGCTAGCACACTGCTTTTCTAGAGACTAATCAAAGTTTAAAATGATGCCTTGATTAATTATGTGGCAGGCTAGTCAAGCAAGCAAGCAGGTATCACATGAAAGGACTGTGTCTAAGTGCTTTTGTGGTACTTGTATTGATTAGCCAACCAAAGTAATCCGTTTACAGAACAGAGAGAGAGGGAACTTGTCTTTGACATGCCACACTCAGGATTTTCCATTTTTACAGCAGTCAACCGCAAGCTTCCCTTTAAAAGAGGATGACTGAATTTTGCAGTGCAACGTTATGTAATAAGAAGCTGTAACACAGCAGTGACATTATCATTACATTTTTCATTTTTTTAATGTCCAACTTTATGGGAGATGATAGAGATTACACATGTGATATCTGCTTTAGCTCAGAAAAATACATCTGAAAAACACTTAATTAATTTCAAATCAATTGCCCATTTGGGAAATAACTGTTTACTAAGCCGAACAAAACATGGTACAATGTAATCTACATTTCAATTGGGATTTATCAGTGCATAATACTTCACATTTTAATGGCAAGCATTTAAGGTCTGAACAGTTACATTTATGCATTTTCTATCTCAGATTCAGAAGAATTGAGAGGGGATTCCGTTTAATAACATTTGCCATTACACTTTCTCAGTGACACTGCTGCAGAGTCAAAAACAGTAAAATCTGTCATTGTGTCAATTTCAATCAATATGTAAGAGAATTACATCATGAGGTTTGTGACCTTCAAAGAGAGCCTTATCTTCTGATCACAATACAGTATTCTCCGACTAAGAGAACACCCCTCGGGAAGCAAGCAAAGTGATCTCTTAGCCGAAGAGTTCTTTAAGACGGAGTTGACCACCAGACACAATATGAATCAATAAATACATATTTATTACTTGTCATGATGCATGTGAAATGAATAGAATAAGTAAGAGAAAAGCAATAGGCAAGTGTATGTTAATAAACTGGAATAATAAAGTAACATATTCAAGACTTGCACAAAATTATTTAGCAGAATGTTGAAGCAACTCACCAGAATGGAAAACACCAGACTACTTGGTGACTTGTGTCTGATTCAAGTTTTTTTCAGGAGCTGTGTTGCACGTTAATGCTTAATTGTTTGGCAATAATGGAAGCGGAGCAGCCACAACTGTACAGCAAAAGAAATGTTTCATGACCACAATCACGGATGCCACCATACAATATATATATATGTTTGATGTTTTAGTTCTCTTCTCATACACTGATTGCAAATGTGGGATGTTTCCTACACCCAATGAACAGTACACAAACTAGCACAACCCCCATGCTGCAGAACATCTGTAGTTACACAGACAACTGTTAAAGCTGAAATATGTCAAATATTATTTATAACCTTTCTTTTGAAAAAAAAAATGTCACATAGGAGCACAGCTATACCATATTTATTGTGAAACACATTTACTGTGCCACACAGTAATGTGTTGCTGTTAATAAATCCCTACTCGGGTATGAAAGGTTAACTGATCTTTAAAGATGGATGGAAGCAAGCAAAGTAATGGGAAATAAGGTCACCTTCAATGCAGGGACTCCAGCCAAGTATATGTGATACAGGCTGCTTTGCAGACAAGTGAAATTTGACTTGGCTTTCTAAAATAAAGGAATTGAAGGTCTGCATGTTAAATTTGTGAAGAACAAGGTGATGCATAGAGGTAAAAAAATGCAAAATTTAAGATGCATCATACTTAAGTAAACATGATAACATGAAGACAGCATGAATATACAGTAACCCATACACAGATGCTCACAGTCAAACATTACCAGCACTTACGTAGCAAGGAATCAATTGTATTTCCTTGAAAGTGCAATGATGTGTAATCTCCGTTTAGTTTGTGTTATTCTCACTTTACAGGACATTATGGTATGTTTGCATTTTATTCCACTTGCAGCCATGACATCTTAGAATTTGATGTTATTGCATTTCAGAAGCAAACAAGGTTAGACTGTCCCTGATGGGACCACCATGTACCTTCAAAATGTATGTTGTTGTCTTAATTTAAAACATCTTTTCCTGTTGGAAAGAACCTTACCAGTGCCCTAGTATGGTTACTGGAAGCACTATGCTGTTGGAGGTAGATTGCAGGTACACTGGTAAATCCATCTCAGTTACATATGTGAGCAATGATGATGGGAAATGTAGTTCTGAGAGGTCCATGCAGGTACATGGGAAGCCATCTTGAGGCAGTGAATGCAATTTAAAAGTTTAAAAAAGTGGTCAAAATGTTAAAAAAAAATACACAAACCTTACGTAAACAGTTGTAACAACACATGGGAACATGTAACAAAATAAAATAAAAAGGTCCTTATGTACCCTTTAACACGGTATAAACAATGCCTTTGTTATTGAAATCAATGGGAATGGCAAACGCTATTTGTCCGATATAAACAGCTGCCCGAAATAACCCTGTACGGTGTAAGTGGTGGATACTGTATATATATATATATATATATATATATATATATATATATATATATATATATATATATATATATACAGTACTGTGCAAAAGTTTTAGGCAGGTGTGAAACAATGCTATAAAGTAAGAATGCTTTCAAAAATAGACATGTTAATAGATTATATTTATCAATTAACTAAATGCAAAGTGAGTGAACAGAAGAAAAATCTAAATCAAATCCATATTTGGTGTGACCACCCTTTGCCTTCAAAACAGCATCAATTCTTCTAGGTACACTTGCACAAAGTCAGGGATTTTGTAGGCATATAGTCAGGTGTATGATTAAACAATTATACCAAACAGGTGCTAATGATCATCAATTCAATATGTAGGTGAAACACAATCATTAACTGAAACAGAAACAGCTGTGTAGGAGGAATAAAACTGAGTGAGGAACAGCCAAACTCAGCTAACAAGGTGAGGTTGCTGAAGACAGTTTACTGTCAAAAGTCATACACCATGGCAAGACTGAGCACAGCAACAAGACAGAAGGTAGTTATACTGCATCAGCAAGGTCTCTCCCAGGCAGAAATTTCAAGGCAGACAGGGGTTTCCAGATGTGCTGTCCAAGCTCTTTGAAGAAGCACAAAGAAACGGGCAACGTTGAGGACCGTGAGACGCAGTGGTCGGCCAAGGAAACTTACTGCAGCAGATGAAAGACACATCATGCTTACTTCCCTTCGCAATCGGAAGATGTCCAGCAGTGCAATCAGCTCAGAACTGGCAGAAAACAGTGGGACCCTGGTACACCCATCTACTGTCCGGAGGTCTGGTCAGAAGTGGCCTTCATGGAAGACTTGCAGCCAAAAGCCATACCTCCGACGTGGAAACAAGGCCGTTGACTCAACTATGCACGAAAACACAGGAACTGGGGTGCAGAAAAATGGCAGCAGGTGCTCTGGACTGATGAGTCAAAATTTGAAATATTTGGCTGTAGCAGAAGGCAGTTTGTTCGCGAAGGGCTGGAGAGCATACACGAATGAGTGTCTGCAGGCAACAGTGAAGCATGGTGGAGGTTCCTTGCAAGTTTGGGGCTGCATTTCTGCAAATGGAGTTGGGGATTTGGTCAGAATTAATGGTCTCCTCAATGCTGAGAAGTACAGGCAGATACTTATCCATCATGCAATACCATCAGGAGGCATCTGATTGGCCCCAAATTTATTCTGCAGCATGACAACGACCCCAAACATACAGCGAAAGTCATTAAGAACTATCTTCAGCGTAAAGAAGAACAAGGAGTCCTGGAAGTGATGGTATGGCCCCACAGAGCCCTGATCTCAACATCATCGAAGTCTGTCTGGGATTACATGAAGAGAGAGAAGCAACTGAGGCTGCCTAAATCCACAGAAGAACTGTGGTTAGTTCTCCAAGATGTTTGGGCCAACCTACCTGCCGAAGTTCCTTCAAAAACTGTGTGCAAGTGTACCTAGAAGAATTGATGCTTGATGCTGTTTTGAAGGCAAAGGGTGGTCACACCAAATATGGATTTGATTTAGATTTTTCTTCTGTTCACTCACTTTGCATTTAGTTAATTGATAAATATAATCTATTAACATGTCTATTTTTGAAAGCATTCTTACTTTACAGCATTTTTTTCACACCTGCCTAAAACTTTTGCACAGTACTGTATATATATATATATATATATATATATATATATATATATATATATATATATATATATATATATATAATGGGCTTGGGCTTCTCGTCCCAAAATGTTTTAAATGTTTCTAAAACTTAACATTCATCCAATCAGTAATGATTGATTATTTGTTTCCAACCTTGCTTTATTACATTTTCTGTGTGTCCTTCTAGCTGAATCTAATAATAAGATACAATTTCATCAGCTGCTGAGTCATTTCATAAAGCCAAAAAAGAACCCGCTGCGTCAGTGTGTAAAGAGAAAGAAAAAGGTTGTGTTCATTGCCTAATTGGACACATGTTTGAAAATATAAAAGACCTTTAGATAGAGTAGTTGTGTGGAAAATAGCAAATAATAATAACAATAAAATTCATGTTTTTCAAATTCTTTAAAAGGTAAAAGTGTATTTGCTCATGTCATATAACTAATAGTTTTCTAGGTACCATTATTGAAAATGATCTCTTCAAAGCAATCAAGAGAATAACTAAAGCAGGAATGCCTTTACAGTATATTTGAATAACAAAAATAAGACATTCAAACAAATAACTCTTCAGAATTGACCCATAGTGCTTTGGATAAGCCAATGGGATAAAGCACCACACAATGAAAGGAATAATTATTACAGACTGTAAGAAGTGGGTAATGGATGTGGAATCTTATCAAAGTAGCATATTTAAATAAGTGAACAGATGGAAATTAGCTCTACATCTTCCACAAAGAACTGAAACCAGATGGACAAGATGCAGATCATAATATTCCTTTGTTCCCCAGTATTAACAAACATTGCTTACATATATGTAGGTTTCCCTTTTAAATGTATTCTAAGTCATTAAATCTGATTTAAAAAAGACCAATACCTTATTGTGACAGGACCCTGTCCCCTTAAACTGGAAGGAGTGCTCATTGCTGTCCGGAGCACTGATTCTGCTGTCCAGAGTGCTCTTTGCTGTCCGGAGTGCTGGTTCTGTTGTCCGGCGTGCCTGCTCATTGCTGTCCAGAGTGCTGATTCTGCTGTCCGGAGTGTTAATTGCTGTCCGGAGCATTGATTCTGCTGTCTGGAGTGTTAATTGCTGTCCGGAGCAATGATTCTGCTGTCTGGAGTGTTAATTGCTGTCCAGAGTGCTGATTCTGCTGTCAGGAAAATTAATTGCTGTCCGGAGCATTGATTCTGCTGTCCGGAGTATTAATTGCTGTCTGGAGCATTGATTCTGCTGTCCGGAGTGTTAATTGCTCTCCGGAGTGCTGATTCTGCTGTCCGGGGTGTTAATTGCTGTCCAAAGCATTGATTCTGCTGTCCGGAGTGCTCTTTGCTGTCCGGAGTGCTGGTTCTGTTGTCTGGCGTGCCTGCTCATTGCTGTCAGGAGTGTTAATTGCTGTCCGCAGCATTGATTCTGCTGTCCGGAGTGTTAATTGCTCTCCGGAGTGCTGATTCTGCTGTCCGGGGTGTTAATTGCTGTCTGGAGCATTGATTCTGCTGTCTGGAGTGTTAATTGCTGTCCGGAGTGCTGATTCTGCTGTCCAGAGTGTTAATTGCTGTCCGGAGCATTGATTCTGCTGTCTGGAGTGCTCTTTGCTATCCAGAGTGCTGATTCTCCTGTCTAGAGTGTTAATTGCTGTCCGGAGCGTTGATTCTGCTGTCTGGAGTGTTAATTGCTGTCCGGAGTGCTGATTCTGCTGTCCAGAGTGTTAATTGCTGTCCGGAGCATTGATTCTGCTGTCTGGAGTGCTCTTTGCTATCCAGAGTGCTGATTCTCCTGTCTAGAGTGTTAATTGCTGTCCGGAGCGTTGATTCTGCTGTCTGGAGTGTTAATTGCTGTCCGGAGTGCTGATTCTGCTGTCCGGAGTGCTCATTGCTGTCTGGAGTGCTGATTCTACTGTCCGGAGTGCTGATTCTACTATAAAATACATTAATATGTTGATTAATTGATTGAAACCGTACTGCATACTTATTGACTAGAAATCGTAACTTTGTCAGGCTGGGTCTTAAAGTATCACAATGATTCAGCATCAACAACATGGCTAAGTAACCCATTCCATAACCTGACAACTCATTGTGCACCTACTAATCGCCTCCTGCTTTAGCGCTGGAAAAACTGGTACATTTATCTTCTAATACGTTATTTGGGAAAGGGTTACAGACAAGTATGCTGAAAGGACAGAAAATGTTTTTGGTGATTCAAATTCAGACCCCAATTTTTTTTTTACTTGACCCTCACCTGAACCACAAAACATGAAAAAGTTCACATTCCGACCCAAACCCGACCCGCTTTTGCGGGTCACCCATGGGCCCCTCGGGTACCCGACCCAAAGCAGGACTCTACCAGAGATTAAAGCTTTTTATTAAAACAACCAAAAAGGCTGTTGATTCAAACCACATGCTATACTGCAGGCACAGCAACACTCAAAGGAAGAATGACATTTCCATTTATCAAGATATAATACAAGAGAAGCTAGGTACTTTGTTGAGGTAGGATCCTGCTCACTTAATGAAGTTCAATGTCTTTGTTTACAAGGTAACAAAGGCCACTTTTGATAAACCACTTTTGCCTCCTACACACAGTTTCTAATGGTGCCAAGGTATGATTCATAGCACTTTTTAAAACTGTTCTAAGAAATTATAAAAGACATTAAAAAACAAACACACATTTCCGAGCAAATTTGTTGTTTTATCCAGCTCTTAACAAAAATAAAAAAGAAACACACGAATGGCTCTTTGCATCAACATCAGAACTAAGGAACACAGTTTTATTTATTTATTTATTTTTTATCATACAGACCACTAAATACAAAGTAACCATCAGAAAATATAAAAGCAAAGCTCGGTGAACATCCAGTTAAGGCCATATTCTGTCATGAATCAGAGGGCAAATATTTCCATGCCAGAGTGAGCAAATGCCAAGTATGATTCCATCTCAGTCATAACATGATAATCAGCAGCATGGGATTTTAATCTCACTTTCATTATAGATTCTAATCCTAATGTCTCAGATGCTGCTTTTTGTATTGTCAGCGGCAAGTAAAAATAACTGTTTCATTATTTCCTGTATCCATAAGCTCCACCACTGGTGGATGGTATCACAAAGAATGGATTTAATTTCCTGGTAAGAAGGCTATATTTACTGTCAGTACAATCATTTCATCTGGAATAATAAGATACCCTCCCACCTATCACCTTTCATGCAATGGTGGGGTTGAATTTCAGAGTACTGGAGCTATCTATCTATAAGAGTTCTTAAACGCCCAGGTCCAAGGGGGTGTGTTATTATTTATTATTTGTTTATTTAGCAGACGCCTTTATCCAAGGTGACTTACAGAGACTAGGGTGTGTGAACTATGCATCAGCTGCAGAGTCACTTAAATTACATCTCACCTGAAAGACGTAGCACAAGGAGGTTAAGTGACTTGCTCAGGGTCACACAATGAGTCAGTGGTTGAGGTGGGATTTGAACCGGGGACCTTCTGGTTACAAGCCCATTTCTTTAACCACTGGACCACACAGCCTCCTATACTCAGTGTGTGCACTGAATATAGAATTATAATATCCCTCAAGAACGTATTATACTAAAGGTAAATATGCCATATAGAATCAGGTAAATGCCCCAAATGGCATACACAGGTTGGAGATGGCCCATAACCCATCAATGCAGGGGAGCCAAGCAAAATAATAATTTCTTAGTTGAATGTACATGTGCAGTATAATGCAGAATGCAGTATGTCAAACTGCCCTCTGCATAGTGAAGAGACCTCATGGGGTAGCCTATGTACAGGGGTGCATGTCAGCTGAATAGAGGCAGAATCAATGATGCCCTGAAGTGAGGCAGTTTTTCTTCTCTCAGAATACATGTCATACTGTACATCTCATATTATGCTGTTAAGTAAATATTAACAAGGATCCTTCAAAACTCTTGCATGCAGTGCTTGTCGACCAAAGGAAATGTAGTCAGATTCCTATAATAGTCTTGTGAAACTGTGATTATAATATAGTCTTCCACTTTATTTTCTCTGAGTGGAAGAGACACTTCCTTCAGGTTTTTCTCGTGTGATTCAACCAATATTTATTTTTAATAGATATGTTTCAATTAGCTTGTTGTACTTGAACTGAAAAATCTCTATTTCTTTCCATTGTAAATGTGATATTTTTTAAACTCTCTACTAAAAGTTATTTTTCATGTAACTGAAATGCAATGTTTTGCTGTAATACAACCTTTCAAACACATTTAGATTCCTCTATACTGTATTTGTAAAAATAGGGTGAATTAAATTAAGTATAGTCATAACAGCATGTGACGCGGTACACCCCACCCCAGTGTTTATTTGTATTATTTTTGTATTATTATTATTACTATTGCTGTTGTTATTATTTAAATGTATTTAGTGTTAAAAGCAAAGTATTATTAATGTTAATGTGGGTTTTGGTTTGGTAGGGAAGCAGACAATTATCTTCCCTGCCAACAATAACACATACAGAATGTGGCTGTCTTCAAACTGGTTGTGTGCCAATTTGAGGATGGCCACATGCATAAAAGGGTATAGCAGCTGAGTGCTGCGGTTGATGAGAGTGGAGAGAAAGAACGAGGAGAGAGAGGAGAGAAAGAGGAACGTAAATAAATAAGACAATTGCTGTGCGCGCTGGATTTGCACCAGCACGGTACTTTTCGTTGTGTTTGTTTTGGTCAACGTGTCTTTTGTTTTGTGTGCAAGTCTTTTGTTTGTTTGTTCGATTTTATTAATTGAATAAAGAAAGAGCGCATTGGCAACTCACCCCGCAGTCTTTTGCTCTCTGTGTTTCCTGGTCTGTGACGTCACCAGCAAGCTATCCGTGACACAGCATCAGGCTTTTAAGAGAGAAGAGTTGCAGACTGGAGTGAGAGGCTAATCAAATGGGCTGAAACCTGGTAGTTTGTGGATAAAGTTACCTGTTGTATTGCCATTATTTTGCCACTCTTTTGCCAATGAAGATCAGTTGGTAGAGCAATGCATAAACAATGGAAAAGCCTACTGTTAATTTATGCACAGGTTTTGCCTCACAATTCCAATATCGACCAAGCTTTACATTACAAGCATAAAAACAGACACTATTTTTTAAATCTTTCCTTCCTCCACAGCTCTCTCTATTTTTAGCAAGCCTTTATAAAAGCCATTTGAGAATTTGTAGAACTTGTTACCAGACAGGCAGCTGTTAACGTACCAGGGCTTCAAAAGTAACAGCATTTTTAAGACTTCTAGTTTCTAGCTCAGTACCTTTACAACAAGTAAACAGTAAGGCTTCAGAAAATGATGTGATAGAAAATATTATTCTAATGAGAACATACTGAATATCTAACTGTTACATCCCTGGCTACAAGCTGTTGAGGAATTATGTGCCAAGCTAAAGTGCTGAATTTTATTATAAATGCCTTGGTAATCGTTCTTTGCCATGATTTTACACTGTTTTACTGTACCAACAGTACAGTATATGCATTCCCATGTTTGTCTTTACTACAGAATAAAATGTTGTAAACTGACCTAACAGGTTTTGGTCAGCCACTGTATTCTGTTTAATTTGCTGTACCTTCATTGATTTAAACGACAGTAAGAATTAAATAATTACATAAGCTGAAATATATAAAACTGAGAATTTATTTTTAATTTTTATGAGAGTTCAATTTTCCTGTGTTTCATTGGTAAAGTGATGAATGCTCCTATTCCTGCTAATTGACATAAGCAAGCACTGATTATACCTCCAATTTGTCTGCTTATTTATTGCTATTAAAAATGAGAACTTGGGGGTAGGGTGAAATATAAGAACATAAGAAAATTTACAAACGAGAGGAGGTCATTCAGCCCTTCTTGCTCGTTTGGTTGTTAGTAGCTTATTGATCTCAGAATCTCATCAAGCAGCTTCTTGAAGGATCCCAGGGTGTCAGCTTCAACAACATTACTGGGGAGTTGGTTCCAGACCCTCACAATTCTCTGTGTAAAAAAGTGCCTCCTATTTTCTGTTCTGAATGCCCCTTTATCTAATCTCCATTTGTGACCCCTGGTCCTTGTTTCTTTTTTCAGGTCAAAAGAGTCCCCTGGGTCGACATTGTCTTTACCTTTTAGGATTTTGAATGCTTGAATCAGATCACCGCGTAGTCTTCTTTGTTCAAGACTGAATCGATTCAATTCTTTTAGCCTGTCTGCATATGACATGCCTTTTAAACCCGGGATAATTCTGGTTGCTCTTCTTTACACTCTTTCTAGAGCAGCAATATCCTTTTTGTAAAGAGGTGACAGGAACTGAACACAATATTCTAGGTGAGGTCTTACTAATGCATTGTAAAGTTTTAACATTACTTCCGTTGATTTAAATTCAACGCTTTTCACAATATATCTGAGTGTCTTGTTGGCCTTTTTTTATAGCTTCCCCACATTGTCCAGATGAAAACATTTCTGAGTCAACATAAACTCCTAGGTCTTTTTCATAGATTCCTTCTTCAATTTCAGTATCTCCCATATGATATTTATAATGCACATTTTTATTGCATGCGTGCAGTACCTTACACTTTTCTGTATTAAATGTCATTTGCCATGTGTCTGCCCAGTTTTGAATGCTGTCTAGATCATTTTGAATTACTTTTGCTGCTGCAACAGTGTTTGCCACTCCTCCTATTTTTGTGTCGTCTGCAAATTTAGTTTGCTTACTATACCAGAATCTAAATCATTAATGTAGATTAGGAATAGCAGAGGACCTAATACTGATCCCTGTGGTACACCACTGGTTACCTCGCTCCATTTTGAGGTTTCTCCTCTAATCAGTACTTTCTGTTTTCTACATGTTAACCACTCCCTAATCCATGTGCATGCATTTCCTTGAATCCCTACTGCGTTCAGTTTGAGAATTAATCTTTTATGCGGGACTTTGTCAAAAGCTTTCTGGAAATCTAAATAAACCATGTCGTATGCTTTGCAATTAGCCATTGTCGATGTTGCATCCTCAAAAAAATCAAGCAGGTTAGTTAGACATGATCTCCTTTCCTAAAACCATGCTAACTCTCTCCCAGGATATTGTTCCCATATAGGTAATTTTCCATTTTGGATCTTATTATAGTTTCCATAAGTTTACATGTAAAAGAAGTCAGGCTTACTGGTCTGTAGTTACCTGGTTCAGTTTTGTCTCCCTTTTTGTGGATCGGTATTACGTTTGCAATTTTCCAGTCTGTCGGTACAACCCCTGTGTCAAGAGACTGTTGCATGATCTTGGTTAGCAGTTTGTAAATAACTTCTTTCATTTCTTTGAGTACTATTGGGAGGATCTCATCTGGCCCAGGGGATTTGTTTATTTTAAGAGCTCCTAGTCCCTTTAACACTTCTGCCTCTGTTATGCTAAAGTTATTTAAAACTGGATAGGAACAGGTCGACATGTGGGGCATGTTGTCTGTGTCCTCCTTTGTAAAAACCTGTGAAAAGTAATCATTTAATATATTTGCTATTTTTTTTTCTTCGCCTATGATTTTGCCATTTGTGTGTGTCTCTTAGACATTTAACCTCCTCTTTGAATGTTCTCTTGCTGTTATAATATTGGAAAAAACATTTTGGAATTGCTTTTAGCCCCCTTAGCAATATTGATTTCTATCTCTCTCTTGGCCTTTCTAACTTCCTTTTTGACTTGTGTTTGCAGTTCCAAGTACTCTTTCTGTGTACTTTGTTTTTGGTCCCTTTTCAACACTCTGTAGTGCCTTTTTTCGCTGAATATTTTTTTTAATTGATCTATTAAACCATTTTGGCCATTTTGTTTTAGATTTAGATTTGTCTACTTTTGGGATGTAATTGTTTTGCGCCTCTAGTACTATTTTTTAAAAACAGCCATCCCTTTTCTGTGATGTTTTCTCTATTTTACTCCAATCTACTTCTGTTAGTCTCTGTTTCATACCTTCATAGTTTGCTTTTCTAAAATTGTAAACCTTAGCTTTTCTCGTGCGTTGCCAGTTGTGCTCAATGTATTTTTGATACGAACACCCAAGTACCTAATTTTCACTAAAGTCAGGGTGTACTTACAAGCCTTGAAAACAAATTTCTATGACATTTCTGGTTTTCCCAACGTGTTGGGCACAACAGACTGCACACATGTGCCACTAACCCCTCCAGCTCATTCTGAGCATCTGGACCATAATCTATTTTGGGTCAACTGTCTAGGCCAGTGGTGTGCAAACTTTTTATATGCTGCCCCCTTAATTAGCATACATTGTGTTCAACAAACACATTCTTACAAGTTTTCAAAATGGTACTTTCAGATATAAATAAGGGGGGCCCGACTATGACTAAAGAGGCAGTTTTTTTTTTAAAGGATAGAACATTTTTAATAAATACATAAATGACAGCTAATTAGTCCAAGTTATTACCTTTCAAATGAGCCGTTGACAATCACTCTAGGACTTGTAGAACCGGAGAAATGATGTTTGAAGAGGCGAGTGTCAGTGAAACGGCTTCCATGTATTTATATTTTAACAGTGTTTTTGCCGGATTTAATATAAATCGTGTATCTTTTCCTAGATTTAACCAAAAACAAGTTCTGATTTAGCTTGTTGTTTAGCATGTTAACAAACACATTCCTAAAAGTTCAGAGGGGCTTCCGAGTGGCGCATCCAGTAATGGCGCTCCACGTGGAGTGCAGGATGTGCCCTATAGTCTGGACGTCACGAGTTCGAGTCCAGGCTATTCCTTTGCCGACCGAGGGCGGGAGCTTCCAGGGGGCAGCGCTCAATTGGCTGAGCGCTGCCCAGGGTGAGGGAGGGTCAGGTCGGCCAGGGTGTCCTCAGCTCACCGCGCACCAGCAACCGCTGTAGTCTGGCCGGGCGCCTGCGGGCTTGCCTGTAAGCTGCCTGAGAGCTATGTTGCCCTCCGACGCTGTAGCTCTTGGGTGGCTGCATGGTGAGTCCGCAGTGTGAAAAAAAGCGGTCGGCTGAAGGCACACACTTCGTCCTCCCGAGTCAGCGCAGGGGTGGTAGCGGTGAGCTGAGCGTAAAAATAATTGGCCATTTCAAATTGGGGAGAAAATAATAAAAATAATTGGCAACGACTAAATTATTTAAAAAAGAAAAAAGTTCTGAAATATGTACATTTTTTTTGGCATTGTAGTATGCAGAGGCGGCAGTGTAAGCGCAGCTCTGCAGCATAATGCCAAATCAAACGCTTCAATGGGCTCACTTGGATTAGGATTTAGCTGGCAAAATTTATATACTGTGGTCCAGTGGTTAAAGAAAAGGGCTTATAACCAGGAGGTCCCCAGTTCAAATCCCACTTCAGCCACTGACTCATTGTGTGAACCTGAGCAAGTCACTTAACCTCCTTGTGCTCCGTCTTTCGTGTGAGACGTAATTGTAAGCGACTCTGCAGCTGATGCATAGTTCACACACCCTAGTCTCTGTAAGTCACCTTGGATAAAGGTGTCTGCTAAATAAACAAATAATAATAATATTTACGACAAAATGTTTACTTTGCTAAGTGTCGCAAAGAAAATAAAAATTGCGGTATGTTTTCTCTGCGACTGGCACATCTTAGTACACGTACCCCTTGGTCTTTATCCATAAAACAAATGCCTTTTTACCACAGGGAAAAATAAGTCTTGAAGCTAGATTTGTTTCCACATACCTGAAACACAGCACTGAATATCACATTTATTTTCTTTCAGATCCAAATACTGTACTATTTGCTTTGTCTCTTTTTGCTGAAGAAAATACCAACTCTTAACGTGCTGTGTGTTATCAGTTTAACTACCTCATATCGTGACTGTGTGACAAGAAGGTTTGAACTAGTACATGCATGTTTTTAGTTTTAAGTAAAAAGGCTTTCAAGAAGAATATATTATATATTTTTTGTGTCTTGCCATTATTGGATCCTGATGACTTAAGGAACAATGTAGTGAAGAGACAGTTTACTACTATAAAAATGTGATTCAAAAGAGTTTAGTAAACAGAAAAAAATGAACATGATAGTGGTAGAACACTGCAGCCTTAAAATACAACTGAAAATAGATATCTAGTGCTTCACTTTCATATTCCAGATATAAAGTTGCTAAGAGTTTCTCTTTCCCCACAGAACGCTTTTTAATTTAAATGAAATCGAAACGTGTTCATATTCATGGATCAAAGCGGCTAGATTTATCGGCAACATTAACCTTTATATGTTGAATTTCACAAACTTGGGCTTTATGAGATTTGTGTTGAGTGGGTTTAATGCCTTACTGGAAACAGAGTGATGATTATCACTGCCAATTGAAAGGTACTTGAAAAAAATGGAATGGTAGTTGACAATAAGTCATTTTAGTTTTGAAAGTATAAGTATAAATCTGTACTGTATGCAAATATCAATGTCCAGCTTATTATTCTGTTATAAACATTGCTTTAGCACTGTTGTGGAGAGTTGAATTCATCTCTGGCCCATAAGCTTAGGAGGCGGTTGTGAGATTGATTAAATTGATTTCTTGTAGTGTTGGGCATGTTTCATGACATTGTGTGGTACACGGGCCGCCTGTCTTAACCAGCATGAACCAATGCAGTTTCTGTAGGCCACTTCTGACCCTTTTCAAATAATTAATATTGCTCTATTCTTCAAAATGTCATGTATATTTAACTTTTTTGTATTTAGTTTAAAAGCAATGAAAAACTTGACTTTTTATTATCCGATGACATTTCTCCAATGTTGCAACTCAGTGATAGGTTTGTACTTTTTGAACTGCGTCATTGATGTTTCATTCAGGCTATGAAACATTTCTCTTCCATGGAATAACAGGAACATTTTTTTTTTCTTTTTGACATGTGAAATCTTCACTAGCTTACGAAGAAAACTCATGTGTATGACTTAACAGCAGTGTTCAGCTCTGTTTCTTCATAAACTAGGATTTAGCTTTTTTCCAGAAAGATAAAATCTGCTGCACAGGACAGGCTCGAAGTTAAATATAGCATAACACAGTTCGGGGCGTGTAGCTGGGGATCTCTAATTTCACGTCAGTTAGTCTCTAATTCCCTATTTAAGCCGTGATCACCTGCACTCCCACTGTCTAGTGTTTCCTTTGCAGCAAACGCTCAGACTCTGTCATTCGTGCTTCAGCTTAATATATCTTCTTCACTAATATATCTAAACGTCGCTGCCTCGCTCCTTTCACTGCAGGTCACTTCTCTGCACAGCGCTGCCTAGATATTATCAATTATTTTCCTATCTGCTCCGGTGATTCTTCTCATCATTCAGCTTCTCTATTTGGCCACAGGAGCTCCAATGTTAGTCTTTCCTGCTCCATCCAGTCTCCAGCCCAGCAACAGCGCCGTTCAAAGCGCAGCTCCATTAATCAACTTTGTCCGCGTCTTCATTATAAAGCCCTCTGCTAAAACTTTCAAAGCTCCGCTGACAAGACATTCCCGTGGTCAGTGATTGCCTTGCTTTAGCTCTATTTAAATCTAACACAAAGCTTTGCCTGCTGAATCTGTCCTTACTCCTCACCTGCAATCAGGCACCGCTCCCCACTTAGCACCTGCTTCCACAGAAGATCCTGTCCTGGACCTCCATCAGGTACGTTCAACGTTTTTAAGACCTATCTAGCCCATTACAAACTCTATTCAATCAGTGGCAGCTTGTGACTTTGACGGGTCTCATAACATACTCCAACGACACTGCTGTACATCAACTCTTCCACCGGTTCCTCACAGACCATGGTTACCACAGCAACGCCTCATCGAGTGTCAACGGGGAGCGGTAAGTTGCCATGGTGACCAGGCAGCTTCATCAGGCACTGTGAGCCTGTGCTTCAGTACTGCAATCTTCTGGCTCCTGCTGCTGCGCTTTCACAACCGGTGAGAGCGAGTCCAACTCACCGAATTGTGACATCTAAATGCTGCAGGCTCGTCTTGTAGACCTACGCTAACTTATTTATATACATCACTAAGTGTTATAAAAACATGTAATGAATATATTTATTATTCAAATCTAAAAATAATACGCAAATGTTTTTTATACATAGACAGATTTCAATCACAATAACCAAATATATTCTACCCTGCTTCACTGAAGCCAATGGTTTTAATTCCAATCACAACCTCTAGACAGCAGTATAACACCACACATTCTACATATATTAAGCTGGTTTGCTACCGCTAAGAATCTTGCACACTCCAACTTTTCTATCCATTCCTGCAGTTTGTTATGACTAAGAGGGATTCTCACGAGTCCCCTCCTGCCTCATCCTTTTGCTTACCTATATCTACTGACATTCTTCAATTTCAACTCCCCCCTCGAGGAATCCACGTGCTTATTGTCATGAATCCACGTGCTTATCAGCATTCTGAGATGCTCAGAATCCACCGTCACACCGTCACATTAACTTCCAGCTTCCCTGCATCAGGCATCCATTCCTGCGACCTCGTCCTGTTCCGGATTCACACTTCCTCATCTGGCTTCGCTCCTCCAAACCGACCAACTTCATCAAGGCACTTTATACAACTTTCAAAGTCATCATTTCATTCAGTGTGAGTTGCCAGTCAGATACGGAAACCATTGTCCTACGATTATCAGCGTGTCCTCCCCTGCAGTTCTCAAACTGAACGCAGTAGGGATTCAAGGAAATGCATGCACATGGATTAGGGAGTGGTTAACAGGTAGAAAACAGAAAGTACTGATTAGAGGAGAAACCTCAAAATGGAGCGAGGTAACCAGTGGTGTACCACAGGGATCAGTATTAGGTCCTCTGCTATTCCTAATCTACATTAATGATTTAGATTCTGGTATAGTAAGCAAACTTGTAAAATTTTCAGACGACACAAAAATATGAGGAGTGGCAAATACTGTTGCAGCAGCAAAAGTCATTCAAAATGATCTAGACAGCATTCAAAACTGGGCAGACACATGGCAAATGACATTTAATACAGAAAAGTGTAAGGTATTGCACGCATGCAATAAAGATGTGCATTATAAATATCATATGGGAGATACTGAAATTGAAGAAGGAATCTATGAAAAAGACCTAGGAGTTTATGTTGACTCAGAAATGTTTTCATCTAGACAATGTGGGGAAGCTATAAAAAAAGGCCAACAAGACACTCAGATATATTGTGAAAAGCGTTGAATTTAAATCAAGGGAAGTAATGTTAAAACTTTACAATGCATTAGTAAGACCTCATCTAGAATATTGTGTTCAGTTCTGGTCACCTCGTTACAAAAAGGATATTGCTGCTCTAGAAAGAGTGCAAAAAAGAGCGACCAGAATTTTTCCGGGTTTAAAAGGCATGTCGTATGCAGACAGGCTAAAAGAAAATAATCTATTCAGTCTTGAACAAAAAAGACTACGCGGTGATCTGATTCAAGCATTCAAAATTCTAAACGGTATTGTCAATGTCGACCCAGGGGACTTTTTCGACCTGAAAAAAGAAACAAGGCCCAGGGGTCACAAATGGAGACTAGATGACCAACCCTGAGCTGTGGTTTAAATGACCGATCCTGAGTGAACACGTACTGTACATAATTACCGGTATTAGTTTTTTTTTAAAAATGTACATTATCTTTCATAATGCGGGAAACCATTGCTAATAGATCTTCTCGATTTGTAGATGACTGAGGTTTGTACCGCACCATAGATACGCACGACTCCAGAGACCCACAGTGCAAATCGTATTGGACAGTATAGTACAAATACTGTCACAAATCACAATGTGGATACAATTTCAAGGTATGAAGTTTATTTTATAGACAAAAACTAAAATGAAATAACTGTGATTTAAGATAACAGGCAATGACCTAGGTTTATTCAGTGTCTATAAAATGCAAATTTAATCTGTCATGGAGAATGTCAGCTCCGGTTTTGTTATAACCCTGGTTTCACCCACACTAAAAATGAAAACATATAGGTAGATAATTATTACGTTATCAAAATTCTGACTACAAAAATAAGGAGCAAATAGCTAGCTAAAACATTACCATGATCCATGTAACTGCTTTCTTGTTTTATCAGTACGAATAATAGACAAAATACAATCTTGATTTGCATTAATTTATCTGTTTTCTTTTCATAATAGATTATCGCTATATATATATATATATATATATATATATATATATATATATATATATATATATATATGTGACGTGCACGGGGCACTATGCAAATTAGTTGCATAGCGCACAGGATCATAGGTAACTGTTAACTGGAATAAAGGGGTAATTAAACATTGAGAGGGGGGCTGTTATAAATGTGGGGAGGGACTGGGGTGGTGTATGCTTGTGCAAACATATGGGACACGGTGGTGGTGGTTCGGGGGGGGGGTGAGGGCCTGTGGTCACCATGAGAGGGGGGACACTTCTCGGTAGTGACCCCCTCTGCTTTCACTGTGTTCGAAAGATACCCTTTGGGCTCTGTGTTAATAAAGTGTTTGAGCTTGCAATGAGTGTGTCTGTTTGTTCTCTCTCTATCGCCCAATCATTGTAGTGTGATCTCTCTATCGCCCAATCATTGTACTTCCAGGGAGTCCTTATAAGGGCTATCCATTTACCCTGTTTCGTTACACTGGTGTCAGAAGTGGTTCTGATGGAGCACAGGATTAAACTGGAACCTGGTTGTGAGAAGCAGAAGAGGTTTGCGGCTGCAAACCGACAGCTCTCGGCAGACGTGGTGGTCGAGATGTCTGACTGGAACCCCTGGAAGGCGCCTGAAGAGCGGACGAGAGGTGAGCTGAAACCCGAGAGAGCAGCGGAGAGGTTCAGAGACGAGCCTGCAATGGAAAGGGGACGCAGGGAGAAACCCATGGTGGAGCCGAGGCTGCCTACCAAACTGTCTAGCTTCGACGGCACCTCAAGCTGGGAAGCGCTCAACGCCCAAATGGGAGTGATGGAGAAGCTGTGCGGGTGGACCCCTGAAGAAAAAGCGCAGCAGCTGACGGCGGCGCTGCGGGGAGAGGCGCAGATGGTGCTGCTGAACCTGGCGCAGGAAGAGTGGGGCGACTTGAACGCTCTGACCGCCGCTCTCCAGCGCAGGTTCGGCAGCATGGGGGACCGAGAGCTGCTACGAGCGCGATTCAGGCGGAGAGTACGCTCCCCCGGGGAAAGTCTGGCGAAACTGGCTTCTAATCTGGAGCGGGAAGCGCGGCGCGCCTACGCAGATTCACCAGCGCGAGAACAAGAAGAACAAGCGCGCTTCCAGTTTGTGGAGGCAGTCAGCCCCGGGGAGCTGCGCAAACACCTGCGGCTGTCCAAGCCGCGCTCCCTGCAAGAGGCCTTCCAACTAGCACAGGAATGGGAAGACATCTCCAAAGAGGAAGATGAGCATCGCAGCCGACCTGCTGTTAGAGCGACCGAGGTAGAGGTGGGGCCGGAGCAAAGCGGACTGGGGCTGGCCGAGGTGATGGAGGAGATAGTGGCCATTAGAAAAGCAATGGCAGCGCGGCCTCCCCCGTCCCCTCAATCCGGACCCCGTCTCTGCTGGGAGTGCGGGCAGCCCGGGCATATTCGAGTCGACTGCTGGAGAAGATGGAGACGTGCAGACCATCCCGCAGGTTTGGCGCCAAACCCCGCGCGGCCGGCGGGAAATGGCACAGGGTCAGCGTAGAAGGGGGAGCGCTGCCCCACGTTACCAATCCCACTGTAGTGACATCCGTCACTGGCGAGATGACGGCTGTCGTCGGGAGGACAAGCATCGGGGCGCACCTGCACTTGGCTTGCCGAGTGGAAGGTGTGCCCTGCACCGCTTTAATTGACACTGGTTCCAGCGTCACTGTTGTCCGCACTGACATTGTGCAGCAGTCAAGCGTAGCCAGCCGGGCTAAACTCAAACCAACAACTGTGCAGCTGCGGACTGTGACTGGGCAGCTAGCGCCGATGCACGGCCGTGGCTGGCTTGAAATCCACCTGGGACCCCTACTCATCCAGCACGAAGTGTGGGTGTCTGACATCCAGGACCCCTGCATCCTGGGACTAGATTTCTTACAGAGGGCGAGAGGGCGACTAGACCTAGCCATGGGGACGGTGCAGTTTGGCGATGGTCCGGCACTGCAACTAGAGATTCCAGTGGGGTTAGTGGGTGCACAAGCCTCTCCCGGGGGACCGGACTGGGAGGGGTGGAAGGAGGAGACCGGTCGGAGCCCTTATCCGGGCTATCCCAGTATATCTGGGGCAGGCGACAACAATGCTGCAAGTGCCAACACACCTGCCTACCCCAACAGATCGGGAGGAGGGGGGCGGATTGAACCTGACCACAGCCCTTCTCAGGGCTGCGACGAAAGGCCACTGCGGCGAAAACAAAGATCTGGTGCAAAGCATCAAAGGCCGCGGGGTGCAGTGACAGTTGTTTCCCACCAGGTGGCAGCCGAGACTGCAGTAAGGGCAGACTCAGAGCAGAATCAAACCCGAACTGCAACAGGAGGGGCCGAGTCACTGCCGGCGCTGAACGAAGCCGTGGAAGCGGTGTGGCAAAGAAGCAGCGGAGGTCTCAGCCTGGAAGAAAAGGGCGAACTGCGGCAGCTGCTTCATGAATTCCAGGGAACTTTCACAGCACGACCAGAAGATGGGGGTCGGACCAACCTGGTACAACACCAAATCGATACAGGGGCGGCCCCCCCGAGCCGGGAACCACCTCGCCGACTTCCCCTTTTTCAACGCGAAGTGGCTGGAAGCATGATAGAGGAGATGCTGGATGCGGACGTTATCGAGCCATCTGACACTCCGTGGGCAGCGCCGGTAGTCTTGGTTAAAAAGAAGGATGGTAGCCTGCGCTTTTGTGTGGACTACCGGCGCCTGAATGCAGCAACTAGGAAAGATTCCTACCCGCTACCCCGGATTGACGAGTCACTCGATCTGGTGTCTGCATCGTCCTGGTTCAGCTCCCTCGATCTCCGCAGCGGCTACTGGCAGGTGGAGCTTGCCCCCGACGCCCGACCAAAAACAGCCTTCTCCACTGGTCAAGGGGTCTGGCAGTTCCGGTGATGCCGTTTGGTCTGTGCAATGCCCTGCCACCTTCGAACGACTGATGGAGAAGGTGCTCAGTGGGATCCCGAGAAGGCATGTATTGTTTACATGGATGACCTATTGGTGCACGCCCCACCTTCTCTGCAGCTGTGCACAACCTAAGGCAAGTACTGGAAAGGATCAGCGCTGCCGGGCTGAGACTGCACCCAGGGAAGTGCCACCTGTTGCGCCGCCAAACCACCTTCCTGGGACACCGGGTTAGCGAGCAGGGGATTGCTACAGACCCTGAGAAGATAGCTGCTGTGCAGCAGTGGCCCGCTCCCTCCTCAGCGAAGCAGCTGCGCAGTTTCCTGGGACTGGCCTCCTATTACCGGAGGTTTGTAAAGGGTTTTGCAACAATCGCTAGCCCCCTGCATCAGTTGCTGGAGAGGAGCGTTTGAGTGGACAGCGGAGCGCAAGAATGCCTTCTCCCAGCTACGCGAGGCCCTGACACAAGCCCCGGTACTCGCTGCCCCATCCACTGCTGCACCCTTTATCCTAGATACGGATGCCAGCAACGTAGGGATCGGCACAGTGCTGTCCCAAGAGTGCCACGGGGGGGAAGAGAGAGCTGTAGCCTATTTCAGTCGGACCCTCAGCCGTGCGGAGCGCAACTACTGCGTGACCCGGAGAGAGCTACTGGCGGTGGTGGAAGCCATCAAGCACTACCGCCCCTATCTCTGTGGCTGCCGGTTTCTGCTCCGCACTGACCACGCCTCGCTACAATGGCTGTTGCAGTTTCGGGAGCCGGAGGGGCAGGTGGCGCGCTGGCTCGAAACACTCCAGGCTTTTGACTTTGCAATCCAACATCGGCCTGGAGTGAAGCACGGTAACGCAGATGCGCTATCCCGTAGACCGTGCAGTGAAACAGGGTGCCGTCACTGTGAGCAGAGGGAAGCCAGAGAGCAGGAAGCTGTAGGAGAGGGCAGCGATGTTGTGCACGTTCGAGAGATGCAGGTGGTGACCCCTGAAGAGTGGCGCAGGCAGCAAGCACAGGATCCTGACATCAGCTGGCTGCTGCGCTGGAAAGAGGGAAACAGGCGACCAACTTGGGAGGAGGTGGCTCCCCTCTCGGAGACTGTCAAGGGCTTGTGGTCACAGTGGAGTGCACTCAGCCTCCGAGAGGGTGTGCTATACCGGCAGTGGCAGGAGCCAGCCAGCAGAGAGCAGCGATGGCAGATCGTGGTACCAGCTCTGCTCCATGACACCGTGCTACAGGCAAACCACGGAGTACCTGGGGTAGGGCACTTCGGCATCACAAAGACACTGGCGCGCCTCCGGGCTCGTTATTACTGGGGGCGATGCCGACGAGACGTCGCAACCTTTTGCTGCCGTTGCGATGACTGTACAGCGAAGCCTACGCACTGCCAGACCAGGAGGCTTCGACAGTAGCAGATGCGTTGGTGGATGGTTTCTTCTCTCGATTCGGGATCCCCCAGGAGCTGCACTCTGACCAAGGGCGCAATTTCGAGTAACGGGTGTTCGCAGGAGTGTGCCAGCGTTTGGGGATCCGCAAGACCAGGACCACCCCGCTGCACCCACAGAGCGACGGTTTGGTCGAGCGTTTTAACCGGACGCTGAGCACGCAGCTGGCCATCGTCACCAGCGAGCACCAGCGAGACTGGGACCTGCACCTGCCACTGATCTTGCTTGCCTGCCGCACAGCTGTGCAGGAATCCACCCGTTGCACCCTGCGCTGCTAATGATGGGGCGGGAGCTCAATACACCTGCAGATATATTCTTCGGGCAGCCACCAGACACAGGGAAGCCTCCTGGACCAGAGTACGTCCAGCTCCTGCAGGACCGGCTGGACAGTGCCCATGCTTGCCCGGGGCAGCTGCAAGCTGCAGGGATACGCCAACGCCGCCACTACGACCTACGGGGAAAAGGACGGGACTTTGAGCCCGGGGAGCAAGTGTGGGTATACAGCCCGCGGCGGAGGAAAGGTCGCTGCCCCAAGCTCGAGTCCTCCTGGGTCGGCCCCTGCACGGTCACGGAACGACTGGGTGAAGTGGTGTACCGGGTGCAGTTAATTGCAAGGAGCCGGCGGGTCGTGCTGCACCGCAATCGGCTTGCCCCATACCAAGGGCGGGTGCTGGGCACCTCTTCATCTCCGCCAGCATCATCGCAGCCGACGGCAGCAAACCCACCTTTCCCTGCACCCCGACCGATCGGGGGCTCACACACCGCAGTCACGCCATCTCCTGCAGCAGTGGGAGCTGCCTCACCGCCCTGGGAAAAGACCGGGAGGACCCGCCGTGTGCGCCGTAGACCTGCCCGATACCAGGATTAATGGGGGCCGCTGAACTATTGTGTTCTGGACTTGTTGCAAATGCAATGCTGGGACTTGGATTGCGGTGTTATTCCACTGTTGGTTATTGTTCATGATTGCATTTATTGTTGTGCTGTACATGGGATATGACTACCCCGGATATGCCAGGTATGTAGTGTACAGGGTGGGCTGGGAAGCTTTTGGGGACAAAAGGATTTAAGAGGGGGCAGTGTGACGTGCACGGGGCACAATGCAAATTAGTTGCATAGCGCACAGGATCATGGGTAACTGTTAACTGGAATAAAGGGGTAATTAAACATTGAGAGGGGGGCTGTTATAAATGTGGGGAGGGACTGGGGTGGTGTATGCTTGTGCAAACATATGGGACACGGTGGTGGTGGTTCGGGGGGGGTGAGGGCCTGTGGTCACCATGAGAGGGGGGACACTTCTCGGTAGTGACCCCCTCTGCTTTCACTGTGTTCGAGAGATACCCTTTGGGCTCTGTGTTAATAAAGTGTTTGAGCTTGCAATGAGTGTGTCTGTTTGTTCTCTCTCTATCGCCCAATCATTATAGTGTGATTACTTCCAGGGAGTCCTTATAAGGGCTATCCATTTACCCTGTTTCGTTACAATATATATATATATATATATATATATATATATATATTGCTGTCAAACTATAACTTACACACATAACTAATGTCCCAAATAATCAAAATGTCTCACACAGATACGCCGTAATTCTTGATAACTCCAGTGTTAATGAACAAATCGGTATGTAGCATTGATTTGGGCATTTTTAAGCGGTTGTTATGCCTATTTCATTATTGAATAATCATGCAAATGTGATTTCCGAAATTATGTTGATTTACGAAATAATGTTAATATCTTAACGAGCAGTGCTTCTTGCGACTGTTTTTTTGTTTTTGTTTTTTTGCATGGGAATTTAAAAGGAAATCCGTGTTAATTGTCATCATTGAACATGAGTTAATTTGTACTTGGAAAAGGAGGGTTTTAATTAACGAAAAAGTATATAACTCATCTTGAAACAGTATTTAAGCTCTTTGGTGTTAAAAAAAAAATAGAATAAACAAACCACAGTTTGGACTGCTGGGAGAGACAGCAGTTACAGCAAATTCAGTTTAGAGCTTGAGTGAGAGCCTGAGATTGACAGACCCCGGCTGCGACGCCAACAATACAGAGAGCGGGTGTACAGGACGGGGGTTAATTTCCTAGATTTACCAGATGACGATCTAAAAAACTCGATTGTGTCTGTATAGGGCATTTTGTCGACCTCTGTCAGACTCTGCGGGAGGACTTTGAAAACGAAAAGGGGCCGTGCTGTACCCGCGCATATGAAGGTGTTGGCTTGGCAGCATTGTCTTTATATGTAACTCAAATCGCCGCAGCACCATGCGTGTGTGAACAGGAAGGGTCCCAACATTCACTAGACATTCAGGTGATTTGTGATGCATCCTGGAACATCTGGAACATATGTGCAAATTTCCCTGGCTCCTGTCGTGACTCTTACATTTTGACACAATCTGCTGTGTTTAATCATTTCAGAGACCCAATACACCAGATGGCATGTTAGTAGGACAGTATTGTAAGACTACCTAGATCATTCAATATTTGTAGTTATGAAAATATTTTAGGCTTTCTATACTTGTGGTTATGAATGAGATTTATTCACTTGTTTTAACCATTTGTAACCTTACAGAGCGTTTGTTGTATCGCTAAAATGATATACCGTTGTTTGCACCCAGTGTAATGTTACTACCAAGAAATTATCAATACAACTGTAACCTAGCTGAACTCTGGATACGTACATTACATGACAACTGACCTCTACTGTAGACTTTATTTGAATTATACATAAATAAAAACCTAATAGTAAATAATGAAATCTTGGTATAGAAAGCGGCATACTATTACAATAAAGTTTCCTTACAGGTGATTGTGGATTTGCAATGCGTCCTTGTTAGGGGAGTTCTATCGTAATTTTAAAAGCTTAATAAATATATAATGATGTGTTACATACATGGTATACATGTATAATAACTAACAACTGAAAAAACACAAATGGCACTTCAAACGTATTTGTTTATTTATAGCCTACAATTGTACATACTAAAATATATACAAAAGCAGAAATTTTATTTTCTTTTTAACCAAAAAAAGACTGCACAATTCACATTAAAAGAGTTGTATAAAAGAAGATGTGGTAAAATATCCCTCTGAATGAGGGTAAATAGTGGGGTTCATTTTATTATTATTTTTTTTTTAATCAGTGCCCTTCAATTCTTACCCAGTCGCCAGATAATTGTAAATCAGCATTTTATATGTGAAGTGTTCTAAATAAATGTACATTGTGGGTGACAAAATGCAAAATTTTAAATGAAGTTTACAAATTATACACAATATAGATATTTCCATTTTATTTCCATTAGGCTGGTGGGAGTACTGGTGTACGCTAGTAGGTTCCATAACAGTGAATCATGCTTTCATTTTTCTTGTTAACATGCATGCGATTAACGAGTTCCCCTTATCTAGTCATTGAGACAGGAAGTGATGCACGTGACCTGCGACAACTAAGCTTTTTAACGAGAAATCCGTTCATTAACGACTCAATTTCAAAGCATTATCGGACTGATTTTATTAACAATTCCATTTGAAAATCACTTGCTACTAAAGCTGTTGTTACTATAAAATAACACTGGCTTTTGAACCCCCACTGTGCTGTATAACCTAATTATATTTATGCTGAGAAGGAGAAAAAAGAAGGTCAAGTAGTTTTGTATGCATTTAAAACTATAAGCTGATTTGGCATTATGTTACCAGTTCCCAACCAAAGCATCACAAAATGGCGGTCATAGCAAATCATTTTTGTGGTAAGTAACGAGCTAGTACAGTATATGAGGGTTCTCAGCCAAGCCTTGTGTAAAATAAGAAATCTTCAAATCAATCCTTCACCTGATGAGTTACCAGTGTAATGCATTTCAATGCTTTTATGATTTCCATTACATGAGAAAAGTTAAAACTTCATGCTGATTTGAACTTGGCTCTCGCCAAGATAAGCACCAACTAAGAAGTAGCTTCACAGTAAACTAATGTGATCCATATGTGTCTCCATCCATTTGCACTTCCTTCCATAATATGATGTCGATATCCTTCTGTCTGGTGTTGATGGCTGAAGTGTAATGCTGGCTCCAGGGATCAGCTTATTGTCCCCCTAGCGCATCAGCACACACAACGGCTGCGATGCTGGCTCCGGGGATCAACCATAGTGCAGTCTCCCCAGCGCATCAGCATGACAACCGTCTGGATTGAGCTTGGATTGTGCAGGCAGCAGTGCTTTAAAGTATATTGCATTTCAAGTGTTGTAGAGGGCAGCAAAAGGGTCTTACCGATGTCACAAAGGAGGTGCTAAAGGCATGGATTCGTACCTCACGGTCAGTCTGGTTAAGGAACACGTGGTCAAAAATGTATGTTGATGTTGACAAATTACCTCATTCAATACTGACTTAATAGAAGATTTTTCCATTTACTAATGCTGTTCCTATTGAGAACAAATCAGGCAGTGTGTGGGGTCATATGGTGATGTATACAGTATCTTCAAACTATTGATCTGCAGTACATGCATTGTCTGTTGGCAAAAAATGGAAGTGTATCTCACACACAGGTCATCTGTATGCATTGTATGTTCACACATGGGATACAGTTCACACGTGGGATCTCACATTTTATATTTTGTTGCTAGAGACAGCAAAGCAATGGCCTTCCATTCAACACTTTGTGTTTCTTTCTGAGAATGGGTCACTCTTAGTTCGTTGCACTTTCAAACAGCACATTTGAATTAAAATATCAGAATATTACCCTTGTTTTCCGGTTTCAAGCAGCATAGTGATTTGAATGGGCTCAGCTTTTAACACTGAGATATAAATAATTGTAACTCAATGGTGTCTTCAGTATGGTATATTACTCTCAAGGGAGGAGACTCTTTAAAAGTCACTGGTGTTACACATACTGTAATTAGATTATTTATTCTAGGTTTAGTATGTGTCATAAATGACAATATTGGTTTGTTTTTTTCTTCTTTGTTAAATAAAATATTGTTTTGTTCTGATAGCAACCACAATACAATATAATGCAAGCTTATCACAACTTAGAACTACTGTACTGTATAATGCAATATTTAAAATAGTAATCTATTAACGTCAGTAATATACATGTGGTGAAGGCATATTTCCAGATTGAAATGGCCTAATCTGGAAGGGCAGAGAATGGAAAAATCTTTGAGGGATGATTGGACGATTTGACTTTGTATTGTTTTTGTTTGGCTTTCCTCCAGGTATGCAATTTTGAATGAGGCACGTGTTAAAGCAAACATGTATTTTCATTGTTGAAAATTATATCTGGTACCTTATTGGGTGAAGAAAGCCTTCAATTTTCAAGTCTTACATCAAGTAGTCTATTTATTACTGTTTCACATCACAGGTCATTTCACCTCACCATGCCTTTAGTGTCAAAACATGACACTGGCTCAAAAGAATCAGGGGAAGCAACTGGTACGGTATTCATTTTATTAATTTATCATTTAGCAGACGCTTTTACCCAAAGCGATTTACAAAGACTAGGGGGTGAACTGTACATCTGCTGCAGAGTCACTTGGTTTTGTCTCTCCCGATGGACAGAGTACTAAGATGTTCCAGTCGCAGTGCAAACATATCGCAATTTGCATTTCTGTTGCAACAATTCGCAAAGTATACATTTTGTCGTATGTACTGAGAAAAAATATGATAATAAAGAGATCCGCAATATACTAATACATAATGAAAGGCAGTTTAATCCCATCAGATTCTATAGTGGGGCCCCCACCTTCACCCCAAAATAAAAATGTGTTTTTATCCAAAAGCTTTTCATAATCATACAGTAGCTCCCTGCTAAACCGCATATGTTTGTCTGAGGTGTCGGGTTTAAAAAAAATACAGTAAAATCACACACACATACATTTACAGTTCTCGATGTATTTTAAATGTATAAATCATTGCGCTGAAATAACAGTAATGTATTTTGGGTAGGCTACACATTGCATTACCAAAAAAATATAAATCTGTACAGTAGTACGCCTATACAGTATACAGTACAGTAGTAAAATCAAATGAATACCTAGTGCTGCCCCCTTACTTTGCGTACATTTTTTTTTTTGGTCGCAAATATTTATGGCTTTACTATAACCCACAGTACGCTGGAACGAGTCAGCTAAGGTGTTAGTGCTACTGGTCAGTGTGTCTTCTTCCAGGTCAGCCTGAAGCAGATGTCAGTGATTGTTTGTATGTTGAGGCAAAATTGCTGCATACATTGTGTATCAGACAGACTCAGAAAAGCCAGATGATTTGGGGACGTCTCCTCCTCCTCTCTCTTTGTCTGGCCACGTAGAAATCCAGTGTGGACTCCATATTTATTTTTATTTCTCTTTTTTCTCTCTCTTCTTTACCTGCTTCCCTGGTAGTTTCAGCATTATTTAGAGTCGACCATGTAATTTGCACACAGTTTAGACCTGGTTTTCACATGTCAATTAAAACGCAAACACTTAACACTGTTGATGGTTTGCTAAATCGCTACATTTGTATGTAAATGAGGACACTCCCATTCAGCCCATGTCCAGCGCTAACACTGACACGGCTGCTAAATCTCATATGTGGGCAAAGTCTGTTTGCCCACACGTGCACCTGATTTTGATGCTCAACTGCCCGCAAAAGTGTTTTGCGATTGCCTTAGGGGTTTGCGAACGTTGCTAAATAGGGCCCTTTATGTTTTAACAGGTGTTTGTTTTCCAGATTTAATGTAAATGACAGATTTTCCTAGATTTAACCACAAAAAGTCCATATTTAGCTAAATACATACATGTTAACAAACACATTCTTACAAGTTTTCAAAATTGTACTTTTAGATATAATTTCTAAATGTTGAAAACGCATACCATAAATTCAACATTTAAAACCAGTCTATAAATCTTTTTTTAAACTTGGCGAGTCAACATTTAGCTGACACATTAAATGTGGGTTTCTAAAAAATAAATGAGTGAATTTGCGATTGTATGCAGGAATGCCCAGAATTACATATTCATTTAAGGGTGAACCGCAAAGAAAAATTGCAGCCGCAAAGCATTCTCTAAAACGTCGCTAACAGCATTGCACATGTTTAATACATTTCACCCTAGACTTCTGACTCGTTTACGACTATTGTGACAGCCGCAACACTTTAATGCATCTACACTTAAGTGACTTAGGGTCAGGGTCACACACAGTGAGTTAGTGGCTGAGCCAGGATTTGAACTGGGAACCTTTTGGCATAAAGTCCTTTTCTTTAACCACTGGACCACCAAACCTGTGCAAGATTAACTGAAGGTAAGAACAGCTATTATTAAAAATAAATAAATAAAAAAATAAAACACAATAGACACCTTGGCTTATTAACATTAATAATAAAATGTTTTGTTATTTTTTTATATTAGTTAATACAGTATATAGTGATATGTTTTAATGCGTAATTGATCATCAGAACTGGACTGTTCCTCTTGATGTCTCCACTACAGTGTTAAAACGTTTAATCAAAATTTACATTTATTGCACAATACTAAAATGAATAGATGGGTCAATGCACACTACGTGTGTGCACTAATATTTACTGTAGCGAATTAGGCAGCACCTACTCCCTGATTCTTGAACACAAACCTGTACATTTGGGTGACTAATCAACCTGTACATTTGGGTGACTAATAAACCTGTACATTTGGGTGACTAATCAACCTTTCCCCAGCACTCTTGGACAAGCAGTTTGCATCTAGTTCCATTATAGTGGGCAACGGGATCGTGATTTGGTTTAGTACTGTATTGAGTTTTAAATCAGATGTAATTGCAGACAGTAAGGTTTTTCGATCGCCAGATCAACAATTTTGCTCATTTACAGGGAGTATCTTGACTGGTCACCCCTAAAATCAGTCACATAGCTCTATAGAGTCTATCCCCAAGGACCGTTACAGTATAATTCCATACAAATGAGCGCAAAGGTGTGGAATTACATGGATAAAGCTTCATTATATATTATAAACATATAAGTCATTTATCAGTATGGTGCATTCCTGTTTGTGATTAATTGTAAGTATTTTTGGTTCTGTTGTGATTAGCTTAGTTTTGGTGCCTAAAGAGATTTGTATATATTATTATAAATAGAGGATAGTGAATGATTGTTCATGGTATATGGTTTTTATTCACCGCAGGAGGATGTCCCAGTAAATTACGAGCCCCGAGAGCAGCGAGTGGTTTATGTAAGGACATCCTCCTAAGGGGAATAAAAACCGGATCCCACGAATGATCATTCAGTATTCTGTTTATACCACAAGTGTATATTTAAAATAAATAGTACATTTTTTTATATTAAATCAATGAATATTATTTTATCTGGCAGATCTTTACTTTCATTGTCAGCAGACTCTGTTTGACACTGATTCATTTAGAACCCTGCTTATGGCCTCTTCGCAGCCATCTTTAGATAGAACCTTGAGCTCAAGTCTGTCAATTTCAGCTTCTCTTGTTTCCTGCCATCACCGGTGTTAATGAATGGGCTACAAGCTGCTCAGATAAGTCAGACACAGTCAGATCAGTAACTGGCATTTCTTGACTAAACTCGTTCTCAAGAATCAAAACAACAATAGAAATTTGACATTATTTCAGACATTTTAAAGTTGTTATAAAACACGTATAGGTGGCAGTATTGTTTGAAGCACCAAGACGCAGCTCTGTCCTGAATTTCAGCAGCACACCACTGGATTGGAATATGTAAACAAAGACACATTCAAAACTAGTCCTTGGAAGCATGTTATCCACTCCATTGAGATAACAAAAATATATCCCATGCTAGATATACCCACTCTTGTGGTATAACTATATACATATGCAATCAAGAGCACTAAACAGTGATACTGGTGATTTGTTTTGCTGCAATGCAGTATTTATTCTCTCTGTTGCTTTACTCAGTTTGTGTGGGGGTGGTGGTGGTGATAGTAATAGTGTGATCATTGCTGATTTCACATCCATTAATTCATGTAATTCCTGCTGTCTCCTATCACGTTTCAGTTTTTAACTAATTCTAGTCTCTGAATTCAAGTTTGCCGGTAATTACAAATGCTCCTTTATATTTGCACCTTCATATTTATTGAACCAAACTGTAAAATTAAATGAATGCCTGGTTAAAATAATAGCATGCTTCATTAGCATGTGTTGATTTGCACATTAACCTTACACTACCTAGGGCTTCACCTGCATTACAAAAAATACAGTGATTAAAATGTTACCAATATGAAAACAAACAATGATATAAAGAAATAGAAGATTATTATTTTAGGTAGAAATGGAATTAGTGTCATGGAATCCAGGTTCTCAGCTTCTTATGTCAATGCCTTAGTAAAGCAAAAAAAAGGAAGAAGGCAGCTGATTGATTTAACACACAACGCAATGTCAGTATAAACACACAGGCCAGCACACTGTAAACTTTCTTTCATGCACTGACATTTTGTTAAGGCTGAAGCAATGGCTGCATAGCAGGGAAAGGCAAAAACTAGGGGAACCGTCACCCCATCCTCTCTAAAGAGGAAAATGAATACTGACAACCACTGATGCAGAGCTTGGCCTTGTAACATAGAAACCCCATATTTACAGGAATGTTGCTCACGTACATTATGCCTTTTGGACTCCAGGGTGATGGATCTGAATATAAGAGAACCCAAAACCACCCAGAATGTTTGCAACATCATCAAATGTTTGGAAAATGTAAATGGCATGTCATTCATAGATTGTTTAAGTGGAGGAGTCCATTAGGCATTACTGGCTAGGTCACACAAATGAACATTTCACAACCAGAGCATGCAGAAGACCCACAAATGTTCCATCCTGAAAAGGCCTGATAATTAGATATTTGTAATCCATCGTTGCAGTGTAATTCTTTATCAATCACAGTTAGTCTTTGCACAGTTATTCTTTATGAATCTCAGCAAAATTAATTCTGCAAGGTTATTTCAATGAATCCTAGAGCCAGCGCTAATAAACGTTTACAGCAGTACATTTTCACAGTAATTTTGTAGTTCTCCCATGCTTTTCCCATGCTTTTACTAGAGTATGCATTTATCATAGTTTGACATTTCAATATGCTTTACCATACCCCTCTGAGCTTTACAATGCTTAACTATGCTTTACCATGCTTTCACACTTTGCTATGAATTTACAATGGGAAACATTTATAAGGGAGGAGATGTAACAATACTGTATGCACTGAATGGATAAACCCATCATATTACTGTAAGTTTACAGTGGCAAGGTTTGAAATACTCATTTAACTGCTGCTTTCTGCAACTCGGGGGAAATTAAATCTAAAATTACATTTCGATAGTTGTTTGGACAATAGATTCACATTTTGCACACCATCCATCCAACCCATTTAAGATTGTGCTTTGGGCATGAGCCATTATAGAATGGGTCCATCTGTTTTGGAATTGTCATTTGGTTTAGGGGAGACACTGAAGAAATGTGCTATCATATGGAATTAATGGTCAATACAGGTATGGTTCTGCTATAGATGTTGCTGTTTTGAACATAAATATTCAGCGACACTATAAATAATTAAATATGACTATCGCGCCCCTTTTGTAGTGATTAAATGTTTTACTGTAAGTAAAAATTCACCTGAAACAGGTTCTTGTTATTTTTATTTTGATAATGTTTTTTTTTTCTTTTCAGAGAAAAAAAGGGTAAAATAGGATTATATTCTATTATGAGTTTAGGCATTAATTCTTCATCTTCTGTGTTTATTCTGTGTTTCTGTGTACTGGGAGGAAAGGTACAGAAAAAAAGTGAAACCTAGATACGGTATGTGATATGACTAAACTAATTTGCATTAAATATTCCAGTTAGCTAAACCGTTTCAAGACAATTGTAACTGATGTAAACCCCTCATTAAATCTGGATCTTTTGAATACAATCAAGTGTGCGTAAGTTAAAGCTAGCTGTCTAAAAACCGGGTTAGAGTTCTGAGCTTACGATGTGGAGCTTGCATTTTGTAAGCATTAAATAATAGTACAGACACCGTTACTTCTGGAATCTGAAAACAACTGTGTGGCAGGGCCCTGCACATGAAAAGGGGGCGGGGCAAAGCCCTGCCATGAATGTATCGTTTATTTTAGAACAGGGTACCCCTCCTCACATGTGCAATTTATTATTTTGTATTTGTTTTGTTGTAGTATTATTATTATTATTATTATTATTATTATTATTATTATTATTATTATTATTATTATGTATTTATAAATATGACGGCAAAGCTGTATGTTTTGTTATTGTTTTACAGCGTGGATGGGAAGCCCCATCCGCATTAGAAAACTTGTGCAGAATGTGGCCGAGGGATTATCAGATAATTGATAGCTAGTTAATCCCTCGGTCACTAACATAAAAGCCTGCAGTTCTCCCTGCTCTGGGTGGGTTGTTCAGAGGAGAGAACGGAGCGAGAGAAAGAAATGAGAAGGAAACAAAACGAAACGAAACAGAAAGTAAAGTAAAAATAATCTAGGAACAGTAAAGGCGTTTTGCCCAGCCTGACCTGGATAATATTTTTGGTGTTTTGTGTTCGTGATTTTTGTTTTTTTTTTAAACCTTTTTTTTGCTCTGTGAGCAGTATTTGTTTTGTTAAAACCTTTTATTTTTGTGTTTGTTATTTAAATAAACGGTGCACTGCGCGTCTTTTGCCCTGCAGTACTGCCTGTGTTTTCCTTCCTGCATTCTGGCCTGATGTCACATCGGCTACCCTGTCACAAACTGTCTTCCACAACATGCTCGTCTCTGATACATTCATTGGAACACATGCATTGCTGACATTATTTGGACAAGTCTAACCCTTGTCTGCCTTTCAGCTGAGAGTAAGAGAAAAATTGTGAACGGCAATCTTTTGGTGGGGCATTGCAGTAAAGTCTGCCATGAATACAAAAACAAAACAAGTAATGCACAATTCACGTTCTCCATAACATTTTCATATAGCAATTAGTTACATAGAAGTAAACATGTTTCTCATATTTCTATTAAAACTGAAATGATCACATTAAAGATGATATCCCTTAAAATAACTTTGTTTTAAATAAAATGCATAACTTTTTTATTCATACCTGCTTATTTCTAAAGATTTTGTTTAACTTTGTTTAGTGAAAAATCTAATCTTTGGTGCAATCAAACATGTTTAATTGTTTCAGTAAGAAGTAACTTGCTTAAACCATGACAAATGAATGCTGCTCAGAAAGAAATATGACAATCGGGAGCACATTGAAATCCGAAAAAAAAGCAAGGTCAGTTGGTCTAAGGTAAAATAATAAGGCAAGCACATTGCTGGAAAACTAGGATAGATGTTATTGGTTAACCTTGTCTTGGATTCAGTTTACCCTAGATTGTTTTCTTGAGTTTCACTTTCTTGGGGGAACTGGGTTAATTCCCAATATCTTAAAAATGAAATATATATATATATATATATATATATATATATATATATGTATCATTCGTGAAAAGGTTTAGGACAACGTTGCTTCACTTGACTGTAATAGCTTTACCACAGGACTTGTAACTTAGTTTATTTTAAACACCTGAAAAAAAAACCTGCTTCTATTTTGGGAAGCTGACATTTCTTTTTGATTTGATCCAACTACTGTTGCCATTGATATTCAGAAATCCAATAATCAGTTAGGTAACTCTATTTGTGTTCAAAATTGGTGCAAAAAAAAAATGTTAGGCTTGCTATGGTGTAGTTTCATGTATCTTTTTTTTGGAGAAGCTCTGTTCTGAATTGTTTTAAGGAAGTACATATGTTGTTATATATATATATATATATATATATATATATATATATATATATATATATATATATATATATATATATATATATATATGTTGTTATATAAATATATGTATTTGTTATATATTTGTCTACAAGGCAGGGCTGTACAATCTTTACTCTATAATCTTTAACAGAATCGTTGCCAGTTGAGAGAATAATACAATATTTATTCTGGTGGTTTTGAATCCAGAACAGGGATGATGTTAAATAAAATATAACAAATAAATACAAAGCCTTACAAGTGGCGCCAACTAGTGATCAGAGTCTCACCTGATATATGTTGCTCAGTTTCTCTGGGTTCAAAGGTGAGCATCCTCTAAACAGGGGAGCTGTGTAATGAACAGCCCCTGCTGGTCGGATAGGCACATTGTATGTGTATGAAAGACTGACTAGGTTTATCATAGGGATTAATTTAGGGGGATTTTAATCCCACAGAAGTTTAATTTTGATTCTGCAGGGAGACGGTTCCTGAAGCTGCACCTCCCTTTTAGTGGAAGGAGCACTTGGCCCAAGCTTGGCCGTTTTTGTATTTTTGTATATATCCATTTACCAGTGTGTATATATCCTCCCGCACTAGGACTGCCATTACTGGTACCCTAGTGGCGGCCACCAACATTGCAAACCCCTTGTACTTTATAAGACCTGGACGCCTGTGCGGCATTTCAACGTCAAACCCTGTGTCTCTCTCATTTCTCAGTGGATACCCACACAATAACAGTACACCCCTGTTATAGGAACATATAACTTATGAGTAATGCTGTATTTAAAGGCATCAATTATTAATTAGGCAATTGCAAAATGTTACTAATAACTTCTAAGAGAGGTAAATGTTTAGTTACACAGGATACATTTGAGCCACCCCTGTGAGTGGATCAGCAATGGTTCATCTCATTCATTTTAAGCAGCACACGGTTTGTCCCAGTGTAAACTAGTCTTCAGTGATGTTCAATCTCATAGTAAAAAGTACCCCTGAAAGACACAATCCCAGAATAGGGGATCGATCATACCAAGGTATTAATCCCCTGACTTTCGCTAGTTAAGAGGGAAACCACCTCCCCATGTAAACAGTTCACATTACAGAAAACTCAAAACCTTTTTCTGATATGAGTTGCAAACTCTGCAATTGCTTTGTAACTACAATCATAGCATGTTAGATTGAACTTATCTGAAACAACAACACAGCATTAATGTTCTGACATGCTGCTTTATTTTTTTAATGATTGTGTGATATTGGGGTGAGCTGGTTGGTACAACAGTTGGCAGCAGTGTAGAATAGTGGTTAGGGCTCTGGAATCTTGACTGCAGGGGTGTGGGTTCAATCCCAGGTGGGGGACACTGCTACTGTACCTTTGAGCAAGGTACTTTACCTAGATTGCTCCAGTAAAAAAAAAAAAAGTATAAATGGGTAATTGTATGTAAAAATAATGTATAAAAAAATACATAATGTAATTGTATGTAAAAATAATGTGATATCTTGTTACAATTGTAAGTCACCCTGGATAAGGGCGTCTGCTAAGAAATAAATAAATAAAATAAAAAAATCACTCCCAAAGAGGCTGTTAGCTCAGCAGTTGGCACTTTTATGAAAGGTTTCGATCTAAAAAGGAAACAGCTCAAGGCTCCGGAGGGTGAACCTGGAAATCTAAACCAAAAAGCAATGCTACAAAATGGATCCCTAAAACAGCAGTCACCTCCATTAACGGAGGCCAGACCTGCCACAGCACGCCAATAGTTGTTACACCTTAAAGGGAACTTGAGATATACAGTAAACTCCCCAAAAACACACAAGACCTCCTCCCATACCTCATTTGCAAGTGCCAAATACACATATTATATAGAGTACAGTATGAAGGGGGCAGGCCTTCTAGAACTATGTAGCTCATGTCGGGTGGAGGGGGTAATTGACTGCACTGGTCAATGTATTTTGGCCATTAGTTTCTTGTCCCTTACAGAGCTATATCTCACTCTACTGGATGTGTTTGTTGGGCCCTGTGCGTATTTTATGTTTTTCTGTTGTTTTATGATTTAAATGTATGTAGGTATTGGTGCATGAGGTGTGATTTTGTTAGTGTTTAAAGCGTATGTCTTTGTGCATGGGTGTTTTAGGTTGGCAGGGAAGGATTGATTGCCTTCTCTGCCAAAGCAGTTCACGTGCAGACTGTGCCTGGACTCAACTGAATGATTAACAAGCAATCGAGCCCAGGCACAGCTGCATAAAAGAGGCAAGGATCGCTCACTCAGGGTTGGGTGTTCAGGGAGTAAGAACGAGACATGAGTAAATATACAAAGAGAATAACTACAATTGCTATTTGTGCTGGAATTCGACCAGCATGGTACTTGCTTGTTTATTGTCTGTTTGCTTTGGCCATCGTGCCATTTATTTTGTATTCAGTGTTTTGTTTCAACTTTTTCATTTATTAAATACGCGCACCAGCGCTTCCACCCGCAGTATTGTTGTCTGTATTTCCAGGTCTGACGTCACCCACAAATCATCCAGATGACAGGGCCTTGTTAAATTATTCCCTTGATTTGCTCTTTTTGCACACATGTGTTGGTATAGCCATGCAGCCTTCTAGGAAAGAGTATGGATTGCTGTGAGAATACGTCCCGGATTAGGAACCTCGTTACTACAAAATTAAAACACAATGATTTTCTTGAGAAAAAAATCAAATATGCCTAAATATAAAAATAATTACCAAACAAGTGTTTATTCTTTTTTTCATAGGAAAAACAACACACATAATAACATTTCAGATCAATTCTCTATCTGTTCCTTGACAGCAGATTTTTAATAAATCTGTATTCATTAATATAGATGGGAAGCACCAGGCAATCACTGTAGGATGTTGCAGAAATTTGATACTTTCATGCTTGAGAGATGTACATGACAAGTCTTTCTTTGCTGCATTAAAATATTAATGCAAACTCAGCAATTATATTATCCGATTGCATAGCTGACTAATTTATAACAATAGTAATATAGAATGTAAAAATGCTAATACTTTGTAATACATTAAAAAGTAACATTATCTCTTTCCCTGTCAATGGGGAGTCTCCCTAGATTACACAGATCTCTCACATAATCTAATATACAGTACTTCTTTTAAGACTTATTGTAAGACTGCAAAACTTCTAAGATTCAAAAAAGCAAATGCAATGTCTAACCAAATGTCCACAGAAATTACATTGGGCACAACTCTTCAAGCTTATCGAGTTTGAGAAGAAAGATCACAATCATTAAAGGGTGGATGCCTCATTCCCTGCATACTGTTCTGCTGGATATGGGTTGCTCTGCTTTCATTGGTGACATTAGTAATTGATTGTAATGGATAACCAGTTTGCTGCAGATGGTGCTTTATTTTTTTTTGAGGTTTGCCACTCCTTGATGTCCCATCTGCAAATGCAGTCAAAATTACAATGGGCACCAAACAGTTGGGCACCAGTTATCATGTACCTTACAAAGTGTTAGTTGTAGGGTGTTCCTTTAAAATTGATCCGACCCTCAACGTCAGTATGCACATTCACACATACAGACACAATGTACAACATGAAGCAGAGCATTGCTGTCCACTGCATTGTGGGGAGTACAGTATGTCAAACAGATATCTGAAATTAAGAATGCGTCACAAAGTTAACCATTATATGTTATAGTACAAGCATTCAAATCTACTGCAGTTACTTTAAAACTAGCATAGAGTTAAATAGTAATAATTTATCCATGACACCACAAGTCATGTATGAAACTATCTCCCATATTCTCTCTGTACATCAAATGCAAATGCGGAATTTTGCAACTCTTCCTGTGACAACCAGTTTGGTTTATTTAACATTTCACCGCAGTGTGGTGCTTATTTTAAAGTTTACATGCTGCTGTAAAACACCACAACAGGGCAGATTTTTACGCTTTTTTTGACAGTGATGTGCATGTCCAGTGCAAGACTTTCATCATGTGATCATAAGCTGTATTCATTTCTGTGACTGCAGTGTTTTTTTTTTATTTTTTTTATTTCATTTATCTTTCATGGGGTATATTAAAAATGTAGTAAGAGGAAGCAATTTACATGAGACATGTTTCATTACTTAAACACAATGAATATTAAAAGATGTACATTTTTCACTCTGAAAACAGCAGAAATTTACTTCAAATAGTGCAACGCATGCAGATTGATAAGGCTGATAAATCATTAGGTTAAAACCATTGTTCTTTTTCTTACTGAACAGAAAAAGGACCACTACAGTATATTGAAAAACTAATAGTATAGTATATAATAGTACATACAGTTCCTGCACCATGATGCTCTGCTTATGGCAGACCATTTGCAAATGACACCCTTTTTTTATCTCTGCAACAAGCACAGAATGACAAAAAAGTGTTTTAGGAGCAAGACAATATTGGCTCACAAATTTGTATTTGTGTTCAGTGGGAGAAACAAGTCGACTTCTCCAGCTACACATAAAGACTTGGAAAGACATATTTGTTTTTATTGTTTACATCAATTACATGCTATTTGTAATTTCTTCATCATTTGTTTTCATTACCATTTTGTCCTTTTTTTTCTTTCTTACAGCAAGAATGACAAACTTTTAATAAATTTAGCACTGTAAACCTTTATAAATATATTTAAAAAAACTAGAGCGATCCATTCAACCCATAGGTGATTGTCAAGGATACAGTTAACCAATAAACATGTCAGCAACGTGAGGGTGAGACTGGGAAAAGATTAAGACAACTCACCCTGTGAGGACAATTGAAAACAGCAAGAAGAAGCTGTACAAGGCAGTTCTCCTTCACTACAGCAAAACAGACGAGGTATCAGGACAGACAACGAAAGGTAATTTACAGTACAGATGTCAACAGATGCAGCAAAAGACAGCTGGGACCACCATTATATCGTCTGCATTTTGCAGCTCAGTGGATGGGTATATTTTGAATCTGTTTAGACACCCTGGCTGCTCAAGCGATACATATTTTACCATGTATTCTACTTTTGCTCAGGCTCTATCTGTAATCTGTTTATTTTATATTGACTTTGTTTGTAAATACTGAATATATGAGGGCCTTTGTATGTCTCCTGCTTATGAGTGTTCTTGGCCAAGTAACCACTGAAAATGAAAACCTGTTCTCAATACTCAAAGCTTTCCCTGGTTAAGTAGAAGAAATACGATATTAAAAAAAAAGCTTGAGAAGCATTAGTAAAGAGACCGATCATTAGCAGAAAGCAAAGTCCAAACATGCGCTATTCAGCAGAGCTCTATAGTCAGAGAGAGCAAACAGACACAGATATCTATCTGAAATGTAAGTTATTTTTTTGGTTTCCAAAAGAAGTGATAGGGTGGAAGATGTAGTTGACTAGCGTCGCTGTCATAGTTACAGACATCCACCAATTCTGGTAGAGCTCCACCATAAAAAATAAAAAAAACACTGAGCAATGAGAATACTGTATGTTGAGACAAAAAACACCTTTGCGGACACTGCTCCACAGTCTGATATGAGAAACACCACAACAATTGAATCCTTGACTGGTGCATGTGTAATCAATGCACACTGGTCAAATTGCTTCATACAATACCTTTGTGGCATTGTTGTTAAATTGGAATGTTTCTTGTCACAAAATACACTTGTTTGTTATATGCACTGTAGTGTCAAGCTGGAGGGAGCTGAATGTGTTCTCTCAATCCCTTTTTGTTATTTAAATGATTTTGTTCAGTTAGTAAATACAAGAAACCACATTCAAATATAAAATGTATTCATCGTGACTTCCATATTCTAAAAAGAAGCCTAGCCATACTTATTTTCCATTCCATAAAAAAATGCCAGAAGGAAAACTTTCTTTATCAGTTGTTTATAAATATTGTTGTCTTCTATTATCAGTTGTAATGGAGTATTTCCCATTATCAACACACAATATCACTGCAGAGCCAGCTGAAATAATCACCATAGCTATACTTTGAATAGGGTGCCACCATCATTTTTATTTAATCCTGGACCTTGTAAACAAAGGTTTTAAAAATTCTGATTTCACTGACCCAAAATGTCCACCAGTCACCACTGAAGAAGAACTGTGTTCTGTAATAAGGTTTTATTAATGGTATATGACTTTAAATGTGTGAGTAATTCAATTGTAATTCTTAGATATCATGCATGTTACAAAGTATTTACGTCTAACAAAACAATTTGATACAGATGTGATTTTAGCTCACATTTGAGCAGTTTTTAATTAGCTTATTTAAAAAAACAAAATTAACTTAGCAAACAGAAAACAGCTTTCTTGCTGTAAAAGGTGTCACTGATCTAAGCTGATTGATATGATAGAAAAGTAGCAGGATCAGCTTTGTGTTTCTTGTTCACTGGTAATCAGTCAACCTGATGTTTTCCTCAGAGGTACACTGCCCTTCTGGATGTAGTCAGAGCAGGTATGATGTAAAATTATAAACAAAACAAAATTAGAGTAACCTACCCTGTAGCACACATAGTAAATGTGCTGACTCAATCACACGACAGATTCACTTGTGTTGCAGATGGCATCCTTGACATTTATTGTAAAATCCAAAAGGTGTAATATCCCTGTTGCTTTCTGGGAAATGACATTTCAAAATCAGTGTGTTAAAGCAAAACTGAATAGTAAACTCAATACTCTTTCCTCTCATGTTTAATTATTATAATAAAAAAAAGAAATCATATACATTTTTTATAGCATCTGGGATAACCACTTATTCTGTATATGAAATACACCACTAATGTCAGAAAGCTTATGGTACCCATTTCCAGATATCTTACTGAGAACATAACACCGAACCAGTGTTGTTATATTATAAATGATCATAAAATTGGAATTAATCACATTTCTGTAAAGCAGTGGTTTAAGCTATCCACGGAAATGTTATACAGCAGAATGCCAACTCAGAAACAAAATAATTTATGTTGATTTATCAATGGGGGAATTTCCATGTGTGGTTATTTACACGTGAAGTGGCGATACGCGTGCACGTTTGAGAGAACAGCTTGAGAGCATCAGATTTGTGGCCAAAAGCAACGGCCACAGAGAGGGATAGGGAAAATCTCATTTACTCGTGAACATGACGTAAAACACGGGAAATGCACGCCCATTTTCACATGGAAACCCACGTGAAAACGTCCACAGTTCCCAATCCAGACAGCCTTGGGAGCACACGTGGAAGATGTGTGGCACAGATCTCTATAATCCTACGTCTCCGCCGGGTGATTTGCAATAGCTGGGTTGAACAGTTTCATTATATACCCCACCAATGGACATTTGAAAAACAATTTGGACAAGAGTAGTAAAACATATTATTAATAATAATATCTTAATTTTTATATAGCACCTTTCATAGTGGACCACCATCACAATGTGCTTTACAGAGGTAGGCTGTGAACTGTGCATTATATGCAGTCACTTACAATAGGACATTGTTTTAACATCTCATCCGCAGGATGGAGCACAAGGAGGTTGAGTGACTTGCTCAGGATCACACCTTCTGGGTACAAGCCCTGGACTTTAACCACTGGACCACACTGCCTCCTGATATTAAACAACGAGGCACGAGGCATTTACAAATCACAGCTTTATTAAATAAGCTTAACTGCTTTAGAGTTTCACTCAAGATGTCACAAGATGTCACCTGACAACCAGACTTCTAGGTGAGGTTCTCTCATGTGCCTGTTCTCTGTGCATGGAAATCACATTTTCCCAAGCTGTCTGCGAAAACAGAACAAGAACGCTATGCGTGGCTGATTTGCATATCGACCTCCTCCTTTCCCCTTCATTTGCATGACATCAGGTGAAAAGAGGTTCTTCTCGAGCAAAATAAACTGAGCCAATGGAAACCCAAAATGTATAAGGTAATTTTTCATTTGGCTCGAGCACAATGTCTTAAGAAAAATGCGAACACACATGGAAACTCCCCCATTGTGATACATATCCAATGTCAAAATTGATTAGTGTGCACTTTCTCTTTGGTTGTTGATTTACGAGATTCGTAATGATGTTCAACAGGAATTGCTCAGACTGGCAGGACTTTCCTGTCGTGCTGGTGGAGGGATGCAAGACTCTTTGGATGCAGCCAAGGTTCCTCCAGGGATCCCATTACTCATGAGCAGCATGTCTTTCATGGTAAGGCTTTTTGATAAACTACAGTATCCAGAATACAGGGTTTGTTTCAATTTTAGTATTAGATATTTTTGCAGTATTGTATTGCTGTTATGTGCATATGTTTAAGATTGAAGTCCAATGGAATTTAAAGTGATTCTTTATATTTGCATTTTCTTTCTTTATAATTCTTTTTCTTTGACCATCAGGGTTCCCATATTTCCAAGAGAAGTATAAAAGATTGTCACCCTACTTTTTTTTAAAATTTTATTATGTCCGCAGCTTTCATGTGTTCCCCGAGTAATAGTTTCAATGGTCATGAGGTCAAGGCTCAAGGTCAAGGTGTTAATACTTTTGAGAAAATGCTTGTCATAGTACAGTTAAATCAATATATAAACATTGTAATTGTTTTGGAATACAAATAAACACACATTTGTGAGTTTCCATAGTGTTTTATTTTAAAATGCTCTGATTGACCAAGTAAACCTACAATTAAATCTTTTGAGCAGAACCTATTTGATTGTCGTTTCCAAAAAAAAAAGAAAAAAAAACATTAATTCATATCCGAGCACTGTTGTCAAAGTTAGCTCTTCGTTAAAACATTTTCTACACTGCAGCTTTCGAATGAAATAAGACTGTACTGTACTGTAGTGTTGCAATAGAATATTTAATGGGAGTGAAAAAACATGGATGCGATTTTTGTCAAAGGACTGCTAACCAAGGTTTTTAAACATGTTTTCTTACTTTTCGTTATGATGAAGATATTTAGATTTCTTGCTTATGTTTTATATATTAATTTGGAATATGGAGACCGTGGCAGGGTGAAAGCCCTGCAGATGTATACAGTAGTGTGTGGGGGAATGGCCACATGTATATAAGGGATGTAAAATCCTTTGTTGGAGAGAGGAGTTTAGGGTGAGTTTGCACTGTGATTTTGAACCTTTAGTGAAGGCTACTGCCCAGCCTAAGGGTAACTACTTGTTTGGTGTTTGTTTCTGTGTTTTGTTTGAACCTTTTATTTTGGCCCTTGCCACTGTTTCTTTGTTTTATTTTATTCTTGGTTCATAAATGTGCGCAACAGCCCTTTTCTCATTCCACATATGGTGTCAGTAGTGGGATAGCACCCCCTAGAGACATTTTAAAACTGCACTGTACCACAATATACTGTTTGTTTTTTCCTTGTGCTAGTGGTCTAGCTACAATCAGACCATGTGACAAAATGTACCAGGATGCAGTAGTTTGTCTATAGTATTTTTTTTGTTTTGTATTGTTTTTGTATTCTTTTGCTGTTTTGTGTGGGATAGCAGAGTATAAAATACGTTTATAGTATTTATTTTTTTCTTTTATCAAGACAACATGGCTACAGTTTGAACTCTAAGTCCATACACCTGAATGGAATTTTCTCTTATTCCCCCTATAGTGCAACATACACCCTCAATAGCAACATGTACAGTAACATTAACAGTGCCCAACCCATTTTTTTCTGTTGACCTCTCAAAGTACAGCATTCCAACTGCAGGAACTTGTTGCTGTGAAGCTCTAAATATATGTATATATATTCCAAAGTAAAATACATAAAACTTTATGATGTGCTGTACAATTGTTTCAGACAACTAGGTAATATGAAAAGTATGTTTTTGTAAAGTAGATGCGAATGGCCATAGATCTAAAAGTTTACTTTTAGAGAAAATGTAATGCTTTCATGATTTTAACTGACTTGCAGCCAGATGATGAATGAAATGCAGTGCATTAAATCGTTTCATTTTATTGAAAATCATTGCTTTTAGTTATTTATGATAGATGGCATGGTGGGCCAATCTACAGTACTGATAGTTCGAGGTATGACTTTTAAAAGACGGATTACACAGCAAGAGGGAGCTACAATATGGTTTTGCAACATTTTCCCCAGATAAATCTGTATTCAAATCTTCATAGCAAATAACACTTTTTTACAAATGTGGTGACTGCATTTTTACAATGTAGCACCTCACAAGTAGGAGTTGATAAAGAGCTTTTAACCTCACCTCAGTACAACCCCTTACGCTGATACAGGAAGATGTCGGAGCCGGAGCCTTGCTGTTTTGTTTCTCAGGCGAGTACTGATCAGGAGCTGAAGCCACGGAGCCAGCACATTCACCCGGAGCATCTGCACTGCCACCCCATCACAAACCTGTCACAGCACAATGAGCACCTACACTGGCACACCCCTTCAACCCAGACATGCACCATTGGACTGTGTATTGTTTTATTATTTCGGGAATCTTTTTGTTTGGGACTGCAATCCCACCATTTAATCCCCAGTACCATTGTTTGTAAAGGGGATAGCCTTTTAAAAATAAACGGCACTATAACAGAGATGGCTTTGTGGTGACGTCAGACCAGGAAGAGAATCGACACACGGGATTGTGAGGTAAGCGCTGCTGTGCATTTTATTAATAAATAAAAAAAGATTGAACAAAACCACACACTGATACAAAATAAATGGCACGATGACCAAAACGATTTTATCTGGATGGGGCAATGGGGCATTGTAGCCCCATCCAGGCTGTAAACAATAATAACCTGAAATTGTGTTTTTACACATTAAACCATAAATTTTAAACAATAATAACACAACCCAAATACAAAATAATACAAATGCACACATGGGCGGGGTGTACCCCGTCACAGCACAATTATAAATACACCCTCTTTCTGGACATTTATCCTTACTGCACCACTCACATCCTTACTCACTCCTCCCCTGTTAATCTTGGTGACCAACTCAAGTCTATGAGCTCCAAGTTATGGTGTCAATGTAACAGGGTGGAGACTGGGCACAAACTGCAGGAGTCGGATTCTGTAACTGCTTCATATAACATTGCCTGTTGACCTTCCCTATTATGATTTAGAACATGCTAGATGTTAACATTGCAATTTGTTACCATAGCAACAGTTCCCCAGAGTAGAGTGGAGTATTTAAATGCCAATTCATTATTTCTCTTTTCTTTAGTTGGCTACCAGTAACACCCCTCCACCAGCAGCAATCACAGTTTGATGATTATATATCTTCCTATTCATGTTTGAAAATAGCAATGTCTTTATCAGTCTCGTCCAGTCCCACATTCACACTGTAAGCTTCCCTTCCCCCTAGATTGTTTGTTCTTATCATCACTCTACATTCTAAATGACAAGCTTTTGAGTATTCAGGATACTTAGACTGAAAAGCATAAAGATCTGAATAACCACAAACATAGGTTGTACAGGTTGTAAACACAGCTTTAGGTTCCAGGGCAGGGTCCAGGGGGAAAAAAAAGACGGTAAAAAACATGTTTGAAAATGCTGATAACCTTTGACTTTATTTTTGTTTATGTTGAGGTGGAGGATGACCTAGACATAGGATGAATTGCAGCGTACCAAATTTAGTTCAATTGATGAGTCCAACAGGGGAATTAAGTGGGTCTGATCCACTTGCTTGAACTAACGTTAGTTCCATTACTAATCCCAACTGCAGTGTACCAAAAGTTGATTAGATCATTAAGCTTATCAGTTAAACTAGATTAAGTTTAGGCCTGACTGCAGCATACTAAACGAAGACCCTGTGGTCACAAAAAACATCCACATTAAATTGATTAAGTTAGTCCTGTGAGACTATGCAAGTCTGCTTTTTCTCAATATTTGCTTGCAAATCTGTTTAATATGGGTTATACACATGAAAACGTTGTTCTTTACATTCCTCATGTCTGTATTACATCAGCCAGGAATAATGTGTATTTTTAATAAACATCAGCATTTTAAACTAATACAACTTTGCAGCCCTTATAGAAATGACCATGGTAATTTTACACAGTAATATTAGACTTTCAAATGATTTTCCAATATTAATACTGTACATTTACATTGTTTTTTATTATTGTTCTACTTACTCTGCTTATGATACCTCCTCGTACATCGTGCTTTACATTACTTTCACATATTAGACTGTGCTATGTTACATTTTAAACTTGAGCTTTATTTTTCATCTTTGTGTTTCTTTTGGTAGACTGTAAGGGGAGTTTATTTTAAAGATTATGAATATTGTTTCAGTTTTGTATCTTTAAAATACAATTAACACATAACAATAAACCGCATTCAGTTGATGGTTATTGAGAACAGAACAAATGGTGAATTTTCACTAAAATGTATATTTGATTTCTTAGTATTTTATTCTTGAAATGAATTATTAGACAAGTTGATATTATTAATTGCAGTGTGGATGGGATTTTTTTGCATATTAAAATACCACACAAATGTATCCTTTCTCACAAGACTATAGCCTAAATCATTACATGTACACAGAGTGCAATGGGGAGGTGTAGATTGTCCTGCAAATGTACACTATGTTACAGCATGCCAATCGTGAGGATTGGTGGATTCCACTTACCTTTTATATGACAGATAATATTAGTTTATGTTCTGTCGATGTTAAAAATTAATACAAGGGAAAAAAACAATGAGATAATGTAAATAATCTATATAAAAATGGGGGGAAATAATAATACAAATGGTTCTTCAAATTGTCTAATATCCTGGTTTATATTTCCTCTATAATGGTCTATGGGCTAGTTCCCATGATGAGTTTAACTTGTCCACTTGATCATATCATCTAAACTAATTAACCAGATCTTCTGATTAGTAATCTGCAATTGAGACTCGTTGTGTTCAGTTACTGGGGATCTTCTAGTTGTGAAGTTAGTCAGCTTGAAGTGGACTAAACCACAGGTTAGCTTCACCCTTGCATACTCTACAAAATTCAGTTTCCCTATTTCTTCTACAATGATACCATAACTGATTTGTCCCAGTTGTTCCTATTTTGTAGCTTTTTTGCCATTAAAAATATTAGCTTCTGGTGCCTTCTGCATTTTAATGACTGTATTAATGTTATCACTTTATTTCTAAACATTGTTTTGTTTTAAAATACCACTGTTAAAAACAGGTTTTGGTTTGAAGGCCATTGTATTGCTGACCCATAACTTTGAGAGATACCGTAAAGCTAAAATAAATAAAGCAGACACACATTTCTGCTAATGCCTTCACTGTTGGAGGATAGTGTTATTCATTTATGTCTGGTTTCACATACCCCAATTAGCACTAATGTTGGATTTAGTAAAAAAAATCCAAGATTTCTTCTAATCAGGGTCAAGAATCTAGTCAATAAGAGCACACTGCATTGAACATTTATGGAATTAATATTTTTTTTTGCCCCTCAATACTTCCTGGACGATTGGAATGTGAACAAGGAATTCGTTTTTTCCTAATGTAGTCCTCTCCTCACATAATTGATCTATGTCAAACTTGTGAACCAAATTTGTAACGGCTTTCACTGGGACTGATATGGCATTAGTAAAAGTTGGTTTAATATAAAATTCTTGAAACTGTTAGTGCTTTAATTCAATACATGTTAAGGATTCACACCTGTCCCCCACCGCTGTTGTGAAATGGACATATCCCTAGCTAAGAATGACTGCAGGTGACTGCACCCATCCACATTTCGGTCAGTTTACATTTCACCTACAATATGGCTCACTGAACTCACGTATCAAAAAGGCTGACTTTAAAAAGGAAGCAAGTTCAAACCTACTGAAGTTTTTGTTTAAGTACATGCATTCATAGTTATTTACTTTGTCGTCTATAATACCAACTAATCAATTGCACAATTCCTAAAGATTTTTTTTGGGGGGGGGGCTTGTGTTTGTACTTATGATCAAATATCCATTACCGTGTTACACTCTTGTTATCTGTAAGTTGCATTGAAAAGGCTTGGCAATTTGACTTAGTTCCATCAGAAATATAATTTATCAGAGAT